>JAUNZM010001562.1:0-138697 GCA_033459285.1 Clamator glandarius
TCTCTATCTCTTGCTTCATCTGCTGCTGCATCTCCTGTTGCATCTGCTGCTGCTGTTGAATCTCCTCTTGCTGCATCTCCTTCTGCATCTGCAGCGGCATCTCCTTCTGCAACTGCTGCTGCTGTATCTCCTGCTGCATCTCCTGCAGCTGCATCTCCTCCTGCTAAATCTCCTCCTGAAGCTCCTGCCACCTCTCCTGCTTCATCTGCTGCTGCTGTATCTCCTGATGCTGAATCTCCTGCTGCATCTCCTGCAGCTGCATCTCTTCCTGCTAAATCTCCTCCTGAAGCTCTTGCCACCTCTCCTGCTTCATCTGCTGCTGCCTATTTTCCTGCATCTCCTCCGGTGCATCTGCTGGTGCATATCCTGCTGTTCTATCTCCTGCTGCATTTTTTGCTGCTGAATCTCCTCCTGCATTGCCTGCTCAGTAATCTGAGGCGGCATCACTTTCTGCATCATCTCTTGATGCATCTCATGCTGCTGAAACTCCTGCTGTGGCATACACTGCTGCATCTATTGCTGATGCATCTCCTGTGCATCTCCTGCTGATGCATCTCCTGCTTAGGCTTTTGCTGCATCTCCTACAACATTTCATGCTGCATTACCTGCTGCATGTCCTACTGCTGCATCTCCTGCTGCTGCATCTCCATCTTCTGTATCTACTGCTATATTTCCTGCTGCTGGATCTCCCTCTGCCTCATCTGCTGGTACTTAATTTGCTGCAGCATCTCCTTCTGCATCTGCTGCTGCATCTCCTGCTGCTGCATCTCCTGCTGCATTTCCTGCTGCATCTGCTGCTGCTCTGCTGCTGCTTCATCTACTGCTGAATCTCCAGCTACATATCCTGCTGCTGCATTTCCTGCTGTACCTCATACTGATTCTCCTGTTCATGCATATCCACCTGCACATCCTGCTGCTGCACATCCTGCTGCTGCATCCTCTAATGCATCCTATGATATTGCTACATCTCTTGTTACTGCATCTCCTGCTGCAATTCCTGCTGCTATATATCTTGCTGCATCTTCTGCTGCTGCATCTCCTGCTGCTGTATCTGCTGCTACTGCATGTCTTGCTGCATCTCCTCCTGATGCTTCTGCTGCTGCATCTCCTTCTGCATTTCCTGCTGCATCACCACCTTCTGCATCTTCTTTTGCATCTCCTACTGCGGCTTCTCCTGCGGCATCTATTTCTGCCCATCTCTTGCTGCATCTCCTACTCCTGCACGTCCTACTGTGAATCTGCTGCAGATTCTTCTGCTGATCAATCTCCTCCTGAATCTGCATCTACTGCTGAATCTCCTGCCGCTGCATCTCCTGCTGCTTCATCTCTTTTCTCTGCATCACCTCCTGCCTCGCCTCCTACTGCATCTCCTGCTGCTGTATCAGCTGAAGCATCTTTTCCTGCTGCATCTACTCCTTAATCTGCATCTCTTACTGCATCTGCTTCTCTATCTCATTTTGCTGCATTTCCTGTGGAATTTGATGCTGAATCTGCTGCTGCATCCCCTGCTGTTGCATCTCCTGCTTTATCTACTGCTGCATATCCTGCTACTGCATTTCCTGAAGAATCTGCTGCTGGATCTTTTGCGATGGCATCTCTTGCTCTTGCATCTGCTGCTGCTGAATCTCCTCCTGAATCTCCTGCGACATCTCATGCTGCTACATAACCAGTTACATCTCCCGATGCATGTCCTTCTGAATAGTCATCTCCTGATGCATCTCCTCCTGATGCATCTGCTGCAGCATCTCCTGATGAATCTCCTGCTACTTCATCTCCTGCTGCATCTCCTGCTGAATAGGCCGACCCTGCTGCATCTCCTGCTGCAGTGTCTAAAGCTCTATCTCCTGCTGCATCTGCTGCTGCGGCATCTCCTACTACATCTGCTGATGCGGCATCTCCTACTACATCTTCTGCTGCATCTTCTGCTTCATCTCCAGCTGCTGCATCTCCTGCTGCATCTGCTGCTGCTACATCTCCTACTACATCTTCTGCTGCTGCATCTTCTGCTTCATCTCCACCTGCTGCATATCCTGCTGCATCTCCTGCCGAATCAAATACTACCACAATTCCTGCTGCTGCATCTCCTGCTGCTGCATCTCCTACTGCATCTCCAACTGCTGCATCTCCTGCATCTGCAGCTGCATCGGCGGCTGCAGCACCTCCTACGGAATCCCCTCCTCAAATCCTGATGCTGCATCTCCTGATGCTGCATCTCCACCTGCTGCATCTCCTCCTGCTGAATCTCCTGCTGATGCATCTCCTGCTCCTGCATCTGCTGGTGCTGTATATGCTACTGCATCTGCTGCAGGATCTCCTTCTGCCTCTCATGCTACATCTCCCGCTGATGCATCTCCTGCTTCTGTATATCTTGATCGATTTACTTCTGCTGCATCTCCTCCTGCTGCATCTCCTCCTGCTGCATCTGCTTCTGCATCTCCTGCTGATGTATCTCCTGCTAAATCTACATCTCCTACTGCATCTCCTGCTGCATCTGCTACTGCATCTCGTGCTGCTATAACTCCTGCTCTTGCATCTCCTTCTGCTGAATCTCCTTTTCAATCTCGTGCGGCATCTCATGATGCTACATATCCTGCTACATCTCCTGACGTATCTCCTTCTGAATATGCATCTCCTGATGCTTCTCCTGCTGCTGAATCTCCTGCTGCTGCGTCTGCTGCATCATCTCCTCTTTCTCCATATCCTGCTGTATCTCCTGCTGCTGCATCATATCATGTTGCTGCGTATGTTGAAGAATCTCTTCCTACTGCATCTTCTGATGAATCTTCATTTCCTGCTGCATCTGCTTCTGCATCTCCTGCTGCTGCATCAGTTGCTGCTGAATCTCCTGATGAATCTCCTGTGGCATCTCATGCTTCTACATATCATGCTGAATCTCATGCTGCATCTCCTTCTGAATATGCATCTCCTGATGCATCTCCACCTGCTGCCACTCCTACTACTGCGTTTGCTTCTGCATCTCCTGCTGCATCTGCTGCTGCTGCATCATCTTCTGCATGTGCTGCTGCTATATCTCCTGCTGCTGCATCTCTGTCTTGAATCTCTTGGTGCTGCATTTCCTGCTGATGCATATTCTGCTTCAACTCCTCCTGCTGCATTACCTTCTGCATCTATTCCTCTTGTATTTCCTGCTGCTGCATCTCCTGCTGCATCTCCTGGTTCTGCATCTTCTGGTGTTTCATCTGTTTCTGCATCTCATTATCACTTAACTGCCACTATTGAGGTGCTTTAGGGAAATCATATAACGCCCTCAGGGAAGATGCTATCATGGAATGCTGCTGCTTCTGAATGTCTTCTCTTAAAGCTCTTTCACTGCAAAGCGAGACTTGTAGAAGATGAGTATACGCTTGTGTACTGTAACATCAAGCGTCACTTGAGAATATCAGAGTGTTTAGCTCATGTACCGCAGTGAAGAAGCTACGATGAAATGCTCATCTCGTTATAGTCTTCGCTGGAAATGCTTTCACTGCAAGCTGCAAGCATGACTAACAGAAGGTTTTAGTATAGGGTACTGAATTGTGACTTATGAAGGTGCTTTCTGATAAGTGAGTAACTGACGCAGTGAAGATGCTAGCGTGGAATACTGCTGCTACTGAATGTCCTCTCTTAGAGCGCTTTCACTGCAAAGCAAAACTTGTAGAAGGTTCAGTCTAGGCTTGTGCACTGCAACATCAAAATGGCTATTAAAGCATCACTTCAAAATCTTTAGCGCTTTCACTTGTTGAACTTTCAGTCTGGGCTTATGTACTGCAACATCAGAATGGCTATTAAAGCGTCGCCTCAAAATATCAGAGCGTTCAGCACAAATACCGCAGGGAAGATGCTACGATCAAATATTGACATTCGTATAATTCTTCTCTGGATGCGCTTCCACTGCAAGGCAAAACTTGTAGAACTTTCAGTCTAGGCTCGTGTACTGCAACATCAGAATGGCTATTACAGCGTCACTGCAAAATCTGAAAACGTTTAGAAAAAGTACCGCAAGGGCGCTGCTATGATCAAATGCTAGCTCTCGTTAGAATCTTCTCTTGAAGCGCTTTCACTGCAAGCTGCAAAGCACGTCTAACAAAACGTTTAGTATTGATTACGGAATTGTGATTTAACTGCGCCTAAGGAGGAGCTTTAGGAAAAGTCAGTAAAGCCCGTATGGAAGATGCTAGCATGGAATGCTGCTGCTTCTGAATGTCTTCTCTTGTAGCGCTTTCACTGCAAAGAATGACTTGTAGAACTTTCAGTCTAGGCTCGTGTCCTGTAACGTCAGAATGGGTAGTAAAGCGTCACTTCAAAATTGCAAAACGTTCAGAACAAGCACGGCAGAGAAGCTGCTACGATCACATGCTGGCTCTCGTTAGTCTTCTCTGGAAGCGCTTTCACTGCAAGCTGCAAAGCACGACTAACACAAAGTTTTAGTATAGGGTACCGAAGAGTTACTTTACTTTGCCGAATAACGCGCTTTAGGAATAGTGAACATCGGCTGCAGGGAAGATGTTAGCCTGGAATGCTGATGCTCCTGAATATCAGTCTCGGTTTGTGAACGGTAACATCAAAATAGCTATGAAGGCGTCACATTAAAATTTCAGAGCATTCAGCATAAGTACGTCAGGAAAGCTGCTACCATCCAATGCTGGCGCTCGTTAGAGTCTTCCTGGAAAGGCTTTCACAGCAAGTTGCAAACACGATTAAATGAATGTTTTAGTATAGGCTTGTTAATAGTGACTTTAAAACGCCTATTTCGTCGCTAAAGTTGGAATCAATATGTCCAGCAAGGACGATGCTAGCATGGAATGATTCCGCTTATGAATGTGTTCTCTTAAAGCGCTTCAGCTACAAAGCACGACTTGTCGAACTTTCAGTCTAGGCTTGTGAAATGTAACATCATGGCTATTGAGGCATCACGTCTACATTTCAGAGATTTCTGCACAAGTACCGCAAGGAAGCTGCTACCATCAAATTTTGGCTCTCGTTAGGATCATCTCATGAAGCGCTTTCACTGCCCGCCGCAAAGCACGAAAAACGCAACTTTTTCACATAGGCTAGTTATTAGCGACTAAATAACGCCTAATAAGGTGCTTTAGGAAAAGTGTGATCACAGAATCACAGAATCACAGAATGACCAGGTTGGAAGAGACCCACTGGATCGTCGAGTCCAACCATTCCCACCATTCCCTAAATCATGCTCCTAAGCATCTCATCTACCTTAACCTTAAACACCTCCAGGGACGGTGACTCAACCACTTCCCTGGGCAGACCGTTCCAATGCCTAACCACCCTCTCTGTGAAGAATTTCTTCCTAATCTCAAGCCTAAATCTCCCCTGGCGGAGCTTGAGGCCATTCCCTCTCGTCCTCGTGATTCTCCAGCAGGGAAGATGTTGCGTAGAATGCTTCTGCTTCTGTATATATTCTCTTAGAGAGCAATCACTGCAAATAAGATTTATCGAACTTTCCATCTAGGCTAGTGAACGGTAACATCAGCATGGCTAGTAAGGCTTCACCTGAAGATTTGAAAGCTTTCAGCACAAGTACCCCTGGGAAGTTGCTAGCATCCAATGATGTCTCTCGTTAGAATCTTCTCTGGAAGCTCTTTCACTGAGAGGTGCAAAACACGATTAACACTGAGTTTCAGTGTAGGTTAAAGAATAGTGACATAATAGCACCTACTAAGGCGCTTTAGGAAAAGTGAATATCTCCAGCAGGGAAGATGTTAGCATGGAATGCTTCTGCTCCTGAATGTCTCCTCTTAGAGGGCAATCACTGCAAACCAAGATTTATCGAACAGCTACAGCATCTCCTGCTATATCTGCTGCTTCTGCATCTCCCGATACATCTCCCCTGCTGCTTCAACTCATCCTGCTGCATATCATGCTGCATCGCCTGCTGCTATATCTCCTGCTGTTTCATATCCTGCTACTGCATCTCCTAATGAATCTCCTGCTGCTTCATCTCTTGATCCATGTCCTGCTGCTGCATCAAATGGTGTCTCTCGTTAGAATCTTCTCTGGAAGCGATTTCACTGAGAGGTGCAAAACACGATTAACAATGTGTTAAAGTGTAGGTTAAAGAATAGTGACATAATAGCGACTAATAACGCGCTTTAGGAAAAGTGAATATCTCTAACAGCAAAGATGTTAGCATGGAATGCTGCTGCTTCTGAATGTCTTCTCTTAGAGCGCTTTCACTGCAAAGCAATACTTGTAGACGTTTCAGTGTACGCTTGTGAACTGTAACGTCAGAATGGCTGTGAAGGCGTCACTTCAAAATTTCAGAGTGTTCAGCATTAGTACCGCAGTAAGATGCTACCGTGAAATGCTGGCTCTCGTTAGGGTCTTCTGTAGATGCGCTTTCACTGCAAGGTGCAAAGCACGACTAACAGGACGTTGTAGTGTAAGAGAATAAATTGCGTCTCCATATTCACAAATTACGGCTCTTTTAAAAAAGTGAGCAAATGCCAGAGGGAAGGTGCTAGCATGGAACGCTGCCTCTTCTGAATGTCTTCTCTTAGCGCACTTTGACTGCAAAGCAAGACATGTAGAACTTTCAGTCTGGGCTTGTGTACTGCAACATCAGAATGCCTATTACAGCGTCACTTCAAAATTTCAGAGCGTTCAGAACAAGTACGGCAGGGAAGCTGTTACGATCAAATGCTAGCTCTCGTTAAGAGTCTTCTGTGAAAGAGCATTCACTGCAAGCTGCAAAGCATTTCTCATGGACCGTTTCCGTACAGGGTACTGAATTGTGACTTAACTTCACCAATGAAGGCGCTTTAGGAAAAGTGAGTAACTCCTGAAGGGAAGATGCTAGCATGGAATTCTAGAACTCTGGAATGTCTTCTCTTAGAGTGCTTTTTCTGTAAAGCAAGACGTGTAGACCTTTCAGTCTAGTCTTGTATACTGTAACTTCAAAATTGCTATTAAGGCGTCACTTCAATATTTTCAGATCGTTCAGACCAAGAACGGCAGGAAAGCTGCTACTATCAAATTCGGGCTCTCATTTGAGTCTTCTCTTGAAGCGCTTTGACTGCAAGCTGCAAAGCACAACTAGTTGACCGTTTTAGTATAGGGTGCTGAATTGTGATTTAACTGTGATTTAACTGTGATTTTAAGGAAAAGTGAGTAAATCCCGCAGGATTTACCGTAACATATAAATGGCAAATAAAGCGTCACTTCCAAACTTCAGATCGTTTAGCACAAGAACCGCAGGGAAGCTGCTACAATCAAATGCTGGCTCTTGTTAGAGTGTTCTGTGGAAGCTCTTTCATTGCAACGTGGAAAGCACGACTGTATGATTTAGTGTAGGGTACTGAATTGTGACTTAACTTCGCCTATGAAGGCACGTTAGGAAAATTGAAATACGCCCGCAGGGAAGACGCTAGCATGGAAAGCTGCTTCTTCTGATGGTCTTCTCTTAGAGCACTTTTATTACAAAGCAAGATATGTAGAAATTTCAGTCTGGGCTTGTATACTGTAACTTCAGAATTGCTATTAAGGCGTCACTTCGATATTTTCAGATTGTTCAGATCTAGTAACGTAGAGAAGTTGCTACCATCAAATGCTGGCTTTAGTTTGAGTCTTCTATGGAAACGCTTTCACTGCAAGCGGCTAAGCAAGTTTTATGGACCGTTTTAGCGACCGTTACTGAATAGTGACTTATCTTCGCCTATGAAGGCTCTTTAGGAAAAGTGAGTAATTCCCACATGGAAGATGCTAGAATGGAATGCTGATGCTTCTGAATGTGCTCTCTTATAGTGCTTTCATTGCAAAAGAAGACTTGTAGAGCTTTCAGTCTAGGCTTGTGTACTGCAACATTCGTATGGCAATTAAAGCGTCTCTTCAAAATTTCAGAGCGTTCAGAACAAGTAGCGCAAGGAAGCTGTTACGATCAAATGCTGGCTGTCTTTAGAGTCTTCTGTGGAAACGATTTCAATACAAGCAGCAAAGAAAGATTTATGGACCGTTTTAGTATAGGGTACTGAATTGTGTCTTTATTGTGCATATTAAGGTGCTCTAGGAAAAGTGAGCCACTCCCGCAGGCACGATGCTAGCATGGAATGCTGCTGTTGCTGAATCTTTTCTCTTATAGCTCTTTTACTGCAAAGCAATGCGTGTAGAACTTCCAGTTTAGTCTTGTGTTCTGCAACATCAGAATGTCTGAATACTGAATTGTGTCTTTATTGCGCCTATTAAGGTGCTCTAGGAAAAGTGAGCCACTCCCGCAGGCATCTGCTGCTGCATCTGCTGCTGCATCTCCTGCTATTGCATATTCAGTACCATCTCCTGCTGCATTTTCTGCTCCTGCACCTCCTGCTGAATCTGCCTATGCGGCTCCATCTCCTGATGCTGAATCTGCTGCTGCATCTGCTGCTGAATCTCCTGCAGCTGTATCATATGCTGATTCTCCTTCTACTGCATCTCCTTCTTCTGCTGCATCTCGCTCTTCTTCATCTCATGCTACTGCATCTCCTGCTGCTGCATCTCCTGCTACTTCATCTGCTTCTGCATCTCCATTTGCTTCATCTCATACTGCGTGGCTAATGCATCTGTTGCTGCATTAGCGCCTGCATCTGCTTCTGCTGCATGTGCTGCTGCTGCATTTCCTGTTTCTGCATCTCCTGCTGCACCTCCGGTTCCTGCAACTCTTCCTGCTGCATCTCCTCGTGCTGCATCTCATTCTGTTGCAGTGCCTTCTGCATCTGCTGCTGCATCTGCTGCTGCATCCGCTATATCTGCTGATGCTGCATCTCCTGCTGCTTCATCTCCTGCTGCTTCTTCTCTTGCTTCATCTCCTGCTGCTGCATCTCAAGCAGTATCTGCTGCTGCATCTTGCTGCATATCCAATTGGATGCTGGTTCTGCATCTCCTGCCGGATCTGGGGTTGCTGTATCTCGTCCAGCTGCATCTTCTGCTGAATCTGCTGCTGCATCACCTGCTGAATCTCTTGCTGCATCTCCTTCTGAATTTTCTGATGCTGCATCACCTGCTATTGCATCTGCTGCAGCATTTCCTGCTGCTGCATCACCTGCTTCTTCATATCCTGCTGCATCTACTCCTGCTGAATATCCTCCTGCTGCATCCCCTGCTGCTGAATCGCCTGCTGCTGAATATCCTGCTGCTGCATAACCAGATGCATCTACTCCTGCTGAATCGCCTGCTGCTACATCTCCTGCCACTTCCCCTAGCCCTGCATCTCCTGCTGCATCTGCTGCTGCTGCATCGCCTGCTTCTTCATCTCCTGCTGCTTCATCTACTGCTGTATCTTCTGCTGCTTCATCTCTTCCTCTTGCATCTCATGCAGTATTTGCTGCTGCATCCACTGCTACATCTCCTGCTGCTGAGTATCCTGCTGCTGCATCTCCTGATGCATCTCCTGCTGCTACATCTTCTTCTGCATCTCTTGTTCATCTCCGGTTCATGTCCTGCTGTATCTCCTGCTGCTTCTCCTGCCGCATCTCCTGCTGAATTATCCTACTACTGAATCTCCTGCACCTCATTCTCCTTCTGGTGCATCTCCTGTGGAATCTCTAGCTACTGTTTCTCCTTCTGATTTTACATCTCCTCTTCCATTAGCTGCTGCATCTCCTGCTTTTGCATATGCTGCTGCATCTCCTGCTACTGCATCTCCTTCTCAATCTGAATCTCCCATTTCATCTGCTGCCTGCATCTCCTACTGCATTCTCCTACTACTGAATCTCCTGCACCTACATCTCCTTCTGCTTCATCTCCTTCTGTTGCATCTCCTCCTGCATCTCCATCTTCCTCACCTCTTGCGGTATCGCCTGCTGCATCTCCTGCTCCTGCATCTGCTGCCGCATCCACTGCTGCATCTCTTCTGCTGCCTCTCCTACTGCATCTCCTCCTGTTTCATCTTTTATTGCATCTCCTGCTGCTCTATATCATGGTGCATATTCTCTTGATACATCTGCTGCTGCATCTCCTGCTGCATTTTCTGCTAGTGCATGTCCTGCTGCATTTCCTGCTGATGCATATCCTGCTGCTGTATTTCCTGATGCATCTCTTTCTGCTTTATCTTTTTCTGCATATCCTTCTGCATCTCTTCTATCTGGATCGCCTGCTTAATCTCCTCCTCTTACATCTTCAGCATATGCTGCTGCATCTGGTGCTCCTTCACATATTGCTGTGTCCCCTGCTATTTCATCTGCTGCTGCAACTCCTGCTACTTCATCTGCTGCTGCATCTCCTGCTACTTCATCTGCTGCTGAATCTGCATCTACTCTTTTGTCTGCTGCCTGCATCTCCTGCTGATGCATCTCCTGGTGTTGCATCTCCTGCTGCAACTCTTTCTGCTGAATCTACTATTGCATGTCCTCCTGCATCTCTTGAGGTATACCCTGCTGCGTTTCTGCAGCATGAGATATAGTAGAAGGCAATTCTTCAGCAGGAGATGCAGCCACAGGAGGTCCAGCAGCAGATGCAGCACCAGGAGATGCACGAGAACATCCATCAGCAGGAGATGCAGCATCAGGAGATGCAGCAGTAGGTGAATCTAGAGCAGATGCAGCAAAAGATGCAGGAGATTCGGCAGTATGTGAAGCAGCAGGAGTTGCAGCAGCAGGAGATGCAGCAGGATATGCAGAAGCAGAAGATGAATCAGCAGGAGATGTGGTGTGAGATGAAGAAGAAGGAGATTCAGCATCAGATGCAGCAAGAGATGCAGCACCAGCAGTATATGAAGTATCAGATGCAGGAGCAGGAAATGCAGCAGTAGGAAATGCAGCAAGAGGAGATGCAGCAGGAGGAGATGCAACTGGAGATGTAGAAGCAGACGAAGCAGCAGTAGATGCAGCAGCAAGATAGGCGTCTGAAGGAGATAAAAAAGCAGATGCAAAAGCAGGAGATTAAACTTCAGGAAATGCATTAGGAGATGCAGTAGCAGGAGATGCAGCATCAGGAGATGCAGCCGCAGCAGATGCAGCAGCAGATTCAGAAGCAGATTCCATAAGAGATACAGCAGCAGGAGATTGATAAGCAAAATATAGCACCAGGAGATGCAGTAGCTGGAAATTCAGGAGGAGATATAGCAGCAGCAGAAGCAGCAGGTAATGCAGCAGCAGTTGATGAGGTAGGGTATGAAGCAGCAGTAGATGCAGCAGGGTATGCAAGAGCAGGAGATTCAGCAGCAGGAGATGAAGCAGGGGAGATGCAGCATCAGATGAATCCGCTGATGCATCAGAGGTAGTCGCCAACAGAGGTGCAGCAGCAGGAGGTTCAGCAGAAGATGCAACAGATGTAGGAGGAGATCCAGGAGGAGGAGATAGAGCAGCAGGAGATGTAGCAGTAGATGCAGCAGCAGATGCAGGAGATGAAGCAGCAGGCGAAGCAGCAGGAGGAGATTCAGCAGGAGATGCATCAGGAGATGCAGCAGCAGGAGATGCATCAAGAGATGCAAGCATCAGGAGATGAAGTATTAGGAGGTGCAGCAGGGGATTCAATAGCAGGTGATGCAGCAGGAGATGCAGCAGCAGGAGGTGCAGCAGCATGAGATGCAGCAGGAATGCAGCAGGGGATTCTGTAGCAGCAGATGCAGTAGCAAATGCAGCAGAAGTAAATTCAGCAGCAGAAGATGTAGCAGGACATGCAGCAGTAGTAGATAAAAGAGAGGATGCAGAATTAGGGGATAGAGCAGCAGAAGATGCATATTCAGCAGGAGGTGCAGCAGGAGATGCAGCAGCATATTCAGCAGCACATTCAGCAGAAGATGCAGAAGCAGGAGATTCAGCAGCAGGAGATGAAGAATCAGCAGATGCCGCAGCAGATACAGAAGAACATTCAGCAGGAGATGCAGTAGCAGGAGATGCAGCAGTGTATGCAGCAGCAGCAGCTGGAGCATCATGTGATGCACGAGGACATCAAAAATCAGAAGGTGAAATAACAGGGGATGCAGCAGTCGATTAATCTACAGCAGATGCACCAAAAGACTCTGGATATCCAGCAGCAGGAGATGCAGCTGGAGATGCAGCAGAAGTAAATAGAGCAAGATATACAGAAGCAGGAGATGCATCAGCATGAGATGTGGCATGAGAGGCAGAAGAAGGAGATCCTGCAGCAGATGCAGTAGCATATACAGCATCAGCAGATGCAGCAGCATATTCAGCAACAGCAGATGCAGCATCAGGAGATGCATCAGGAATTGAGGAGGGGATTCTGTAGGAGGTGCTGCAGCAGCAGATGCAGCAGCAGATGCAGGAGATGCAGCAGTCGGAGATGCAGTAGGAGATGCAGCAGCAGCAGATGCAGTGGGAGATGCAGCAGCTGGAGATGAAGCAGAAGATGCAGCAGAAGATGTAGTAGGAGATGCAGCAGCAGCAGATGCCGCAGCAGCAGATGCAGCAGGAGATAGAGTGTTAGACACTGCAGCAGGAGGTGCAGTAGGGTAGGCCTATTCAGCAGGAGATGCAGCAGGAGATGAAGTAGCAGGAGATGCAGCAGGAGATGCTGCAGCATATGCATCAGGAGGAGATGCATCAGGAGATTACTATTCAGAAGGACATGCATCGTGAGATGTAACCGGTTATGTAGCAGCATGAGATGTCGCAGGAGATTCAGGAGGAGATTCAGCAGCAGCAGATGCAAGAGCAAGAGATACCATCGCAAAAGATCCAGCAGCAGATTCATCAGGAAATGCAGTAGCAGCATATGCAGCAGTAGATAAAGCAGGAGATGCAACAGCAGGGGATGCAGCAGCAGATTCAGCAGCAAATTCCGCATGAAATGCAGCAAAATGAGAAACAGAAGCAGATGCAGTAAGAGATGCAGATTAAGCAGTAGATGCAGCAGGAAAAGAGGCTTCAGCTGATACAGCAGCAAGAGATGCAGTAGGAGGCGAGGCAGGAGGTGATGATGCAGCAGAAACAGAAGCAGGAGATGCAGAAGCAGAAGATGCAGCAGGAGATGCAGAGGCAGAAACAGAAGCAGGAGATGCATCGGTAGCAGATACAGCAGGGGATTCAGCGGCAGGAGATGCAGCAGGAGATGCAGCAGGAGATGCAGAGAAAAGAGATGAAGCAGCAGGAGATGCAGCGGCAGGAGATGTAGCAGTAGATGCAGATTCAGCAGGAGATTGATCAGCAGAAGAATCTGCAGCAGATTCACAATAGGACGTACAGGAGCAGGAGATGCAGCAAGAGATGGGCAGAAATAGATGCCGCAGGAGAAGCCTCTGTAGGAGATGCAACAGAAGATGCAGGAGGAGGAGATGCAGCAGGAAATGCAGAAGGATATGCAGCAGCAGAAGCATCAGGAGGAGATGCAGCAAGACATGCAGTAGCAGCAGATACAGCAGCAGGAGATGCAGCAGCAGAAGATGCAGCAAGATATATAGCAGCAGGAATTGCAGCAGGAGATGCAGTAGCAAGAGATGTAGCATTTTCATAGGATGCATTAGAGGATGCAGCAGCAGGATGTGCAGCAGCAGGAGGTGCAGGAGGATATGCATGAACAGGAGAATCAGTATGAGGTACAGCAGGAAATGCAGCAGCAGAATATGTAGCTGGAGATTCAGCAGTAGATGAAGCAGCAGCAAAGCAGCAGCAGATGCCTCAGGAAATGCAGCAGGAGATGCAGCAGCAGGAGATGCCGCAACAGATGCAGAAGGCGATGAAATATCAGGAGATGAAGCTACAGATGCATCAGCTGAAGATGAAGCAGGAGATGCAGCAGAAGGAGATGCAAGGGCAGATGCAGCAGGAGATACAAGAGGAGATGAGGCAGATGACGTAGCGAGAAATACCATAGAAGATGCAGCAGGAAATATATTCAGGATATGCAGGAGAAGTAGATGAATCAGGAGATGAAGCAGAAGGAGATGTAGCAGTAGGAGATGCAGCAGCAGATGTAGAAGCAGATGCATCACGAGAAGTAGGAGGAGATGCAGCAGCAGGAGACACAGCAGGAGGTGATGATGCAAAAGATGCAGCTAGAGATACAGCAGCAGGAGATGCAGTAGCAGAACATGTAGCTACAGGAGATGCAGCAGCAGAGATGCAGCCGGAGATTCAGCATGAGATTCAGCAGCAGGAGATGCAGCAGCAGGAGATTTAACAGGAAGTTATGCAGCAGGAGATGCAGCAGAAGATTCTATAGCAGCTGTTTCAGCAGGAGATGCAGCAGGAGTTGCAGCAGCAGGAAATTCAGCAGCAGGAGATGCAGCAGGAAGTTCAGCAACAGGAGATGCTGCAGCAAATTACCATCAGATGAGGCAGAGGGAGAGGCAGCAGCAGGATATGTAGCAGTAGATACAGAAGATGGAGATGCAGCAGCAGGAGATGCAGCAGTAGGAGATGCAGCAGGTAATGCAGCATGAAATGCTGTACAAGATGCAGCAAAAGATTCAGCAGGAGATGCATCAACAGGAGATGACACAGGAGATGCATCAGCAATAGATGCAGCAGTGTATGCCACAGCAGGAGTTTCAGCAGCATGAGATGCATCAAGAGATGATGCAGAAAGAGATGCCGCCTAAGATTACTGAGCAGGCAATGCAGGAGGAGATCCAGCAGCAAAAAATGCAGCAGGAGATAGAACAGCAGGATATGCACCAGCAGATGCACCGGAGGAGATGCAGGAAAATAGGCAGCAGCAGATGAAGCAGGAGAGGTGGCAGGAGCTTCAGGAGGAGATTTAGCAGGAGGAAATGCAGCTGCAGGAGATGCAGCAGGAGATACAGCAGCAGGAGATACAGCAGCAAGAGATACAGCAGCAGCAGTTGCAGAAGGAGATGCCGCTGCAGATGCAGAAGGAGATGCAGCAAGAGGAGATTCAGCAGCAGCAGCAGATGCAACAGGAGATGCAGCAGCAGATGAAGCAAGAGATAGAGAAGAAGACAGAGCAACAGCAGATGCAGCAGCAGGAGATGCAGCAGGATATACATATTCGGCAGGATATGCATTAGGAGATGTAGTAGCAGGAGATGCATCAGGAGATGCATATTCAGAGGGAGATGTAGCGGGATATGTAGCAGCATGAGATGCCGTGGGAGATACAGGACATAAAGCAGATCGAGGTGCAAGAGCAGGAGTTGAAGAAGCAGGAAATGCAGTCGCAGCAGATCCAGCAGCAGGTGATTCAGCAGGTTATGCATCAGCAGACACAGCAGCAGGAGATTCAGCAACAGGAAATGCAGCAGGAGATAAAGTATCAGATACAGCAGGTGGAGATGCAGCAGCAGATGCATCAGTAGATGCAGATTCAGCAAGAGATTCAGAAGCAGGAGATGCTGCAGCAGATTTGCAATAGGCGATGCATTAGCAGGAGATGTAGCAGGAAATGCAGCAGTAGACACAGAAGCAGGAGATGCTGCAGCAGGAAATACTGCAGCAGATGCAGCAGGAGATGACATATCAGGTGATGAAGCCACAGATGCATCAGCTGAAGATGAAGCAGGAGATAAAGAAGCAGGAGGTGCATCAGCAGATGCATCAGGAGATGAGGCAGCAAATGTAGAAAGTTATAACGTATATGTAGAAGCAGATGCAGCAGTGGCTAATTCAGCAGGAGATGCAGAAGCAGATGCAGCAGGAAATGCAGATTCAGCAGGAAAAGCAATAGGAAGAGAATCTTCAGCAGATGCAGCAGGATGTGCAGCATGACGAGATGTAGCAGGACATACAGCAGCAGCAGATGCATCAGCAGATGAATCAGGAAATGCAGCAAGAGATGCAGCAGCAGAGAGGCAGCCGCAGATGCATCAGAAGCAGATGCAACAGGAGATGCAGCAGCAGCAGATTCCGCAGGAGATGCATCATCAGAAGATGCAGAAGGAGTTGCAGCATCAGGAGATGCAGCAGGGAATGCAGTAGCAGCAGAAGTAACAGGAGATGCAGTAGCATCATATGCACTAGGAGATGTAGCAGCAGGAGATGAAGAAGCAGGAGATGGTACAGGGAATCAGCTGGAGATGCAGAAAGAGGAGATGCAGCAAAAGCAGGAGGTGCAGAGTAGTAGATGAAGTGAAGATGCAGCAGAAGGAAATATAGCAGGAGATTCAGCCACAGTTAATGCAGCAAGAGAGAAAATAGCATCAGATGCAGCAGCAGTAGATGCAAAAGCAGATGCAGCAGCAGGAGATGCATTAGACAGAGATCTATCAGGAAATGCAGCAGTAGATGAAGTGGCAGCAGATGCAGCAGCAAATTCAGCAGATGCAGTAGTAGTAGATTCATAAAGAGCTGCAGCAGGAAATGCAGATGAAAATGCAGGAGCAGGAGATACAGCAGGAGATGCATCTGCAGGTGATGCAGAAGGAGATGCAGCAGGTAACACTCAAGGAGATGCAGAACGAGATGAAGCAACAAGATATGCAGCAGAAGGAGATGACGCAGGAGATGCATGCTTCAGTAGAAGGTGCAACATGAGATACAGCAGATAAAGATGCAGCAGCAGACGAAGCAGGAGATGCAGAAACATGAGATGCAGCAGCAAGATATGGATCAAGAGATGCAGCAGCAGGAGATGAAGCTTCAGGAGATTAATTAGGAGATGCAGTAGCAGGATATGAAACAGCAGGAGATATAGCAGCAGGACATGCAGCATGAGATGCAGCATTATGAGATGAAGCAGGAGATGCCATAGCAGGAGATGCAAAAGGAGATGATACAGCAGCAGAAGATGCAGCATCAGGAGATGCAGCATGAAATTCAGCAGGAGATGCAGCAGGAAGAACTGGAACAGGAGATACAGCAGGAGGAGGTACAGCAGCACCAAATGCAGATGCATATGTAGCAGAAGGAGATGCATAAGAGATGCAGCAGCAGTTGATGATACAGGAGAAGCTGGAGTCGGAGATGCCGAAGAAGGAGATGCAGAAGCAGGAGATGCAGGAGTAGATGCATCAGCAGGAGATGCAGCAAAACATACATCAGCAGGAGACACAGCAGCAGGATATGAGGCAGGAGATGCACCAGCAGAAAATACAGCAGGAGATGCTTCAGGAGATTAAGCAGGAGATGCTGCAGCTGGTGATGAGCAGCAGATGCAGCAGCAGGAAATTTTGCAGGAGTTGCAGCAGTAGGTGAAGCAGCACCAGATGAAGCAGCATATGCTGCAGATGCAGCAGTAGGGGATGCAGCAGGTGATGCAGCAGGAAGAGATGGAGCAGGAGATAGATCAGCAGCAGATGCACCAGCAGAGGCAGCAGCAGTAGATGCAGCAGGACATAGAGAAAAGTATGAGGCAGCAGGAGATGTAGGAGATGCAGCAGTAGATGAAGTAGCAGTAGATGCAGCAGCCGTTGCAGCAGGAAACGCAGCAGGAGATGCAGCAGCAGGAAATGCAGCAGCAGGAGGTGCAGCCGCAAATGCATTCAGCAGCATATGCAGTAGGAGATGCAGCAGCAGGTGATTCAGTAGCAGGAGATTCAGCAGCAGACGTAGCAGGATATGCAGCATCAGTAGATGCATCCGCAGATGCATCAGCAGAGCATGTAGCAGGAGATACGCCAGCAGGAGATGCAGGAGTGCATGAAATAGCAGCAGATACAACAGCAGAATGAGGAAATGCAGCAGCAGGAGATGCAGCAGGAGATGCAGCAGGAGATGAAGTAGAAATGTAGAAACAAATGCAACAGGAGATGCAGCAGTAGGAGATGTAGAAGGAGATGCAGCAGTACATGAAGTAGCAGCAGCTACAAGAGCAGATTCGGGAGATGTAGCAGAGTAGCTGCAGCAGGATATGAAACAGCAGAAGATAGAGAAGGAGATGCAGCAGCAGAAGATGAAGCTGGAGATGAAGTAGAAATGCAGAAGCAAATGCAGCAGCAGATGAAGCAGAATGAGATGCAGCAGCAGCAGATACCGCAGTACATGTTGCAACACCAGAAGCAGCAACAGATGCAGCAGCAGGTGATGCAGGATGAGATGCAGCAGGAACTGAAGCAGCAGGAGATGCTGCAGGAGATGCAGCAGGACATGCAACAGCAGATGCAGCAGCATGAGGTGCATAGCAGGTGATGCAGCATGAGATGAAGTAGCAAGAGATGCAGAAGCAAGAGATGCAGAAGGAGATGTAGCAGTGGGAGATGCAGAAGGAGATGCAGAAGCAGTAGACGCAGTAGAAGAAGATGCAGCCACAGCAGATACAGGAGATGCAGCAGCAGGAGATGAAGAGGCAGGAGATTCAACAGGATATGCATCAGCATGAATTGTAGCAGGAGATTCTGCAGCAGGAAACGCCGTAGGAGAGTCTGCAGCAGGAGATTCAGCGGAAGATTCAGCAGAAGATGCAGCAGGACATATAGAAGGAGATTCAGCAGCAGGAGATGTAGTAGGAGATGCAGCAGGAGTTTCAGGAGGAGATTCTGCAGAAGGAGATTCAGCAGCAGGAGATGTAGTAGGAGATGCAGCAGGAGTTTCAGGAGGAGATTCTGCAGAAGAAGATTCAGCAGGAGATACAGTAGGAGATGCATCAAGTGAGGAAATAGCAACATATGCGTCAGAGGTTACAGCAGTAAGGGCAAGAGGAGATTCAGGAGGTGATGTAGCAGCAGGAGATGCAGTCGCAGATGCCTTCCGGAGGAAATGCAGAAGCACTAGATGCATCAGTAGAAGATTGAGCAGCAGATGCAGCAGGAAATGGAGATACTTCTGCAGATGCATCCGCAGATGCATGAGCAGAGGATGCAGCAGCAGGAGATGCTGGAAGACATCAAGTGGCAGGAGATGTAGCAGCAGGAATTGTAGCAGGAGATGCAGCAATATATGAATCAGCAGCAGATTCAGCAGAAGATTAAGGAGATGTGGTAGCCGGAAATGCAGCAGAAGATGCAGCAAGAGGAGATGCAGTAGCAAGAGATGCAGCTGCAGAGGCAGCAGATGCAGCAGCAATAGAGGCAGCAGTAGATGCATCAGGAGATGCAGATTCAGTAGGAGATGTAGCAGCAGAAGATGCTGCTGCAGATGACGCAGCAGGAGATGCCGCAGAAGGAGATGTAGCAGGAGATGCAGCAGAAGGAAATGCAGCAAGATATGCTGCAGGAGGAGATGCAGCAGGTAATGCAGCAGCAGGGGATGCATGTTTAGCAGTAGAGTCAGCATCACATTCAGAAGGAGATGCAGCAGCCGGAGATAAAGCAGAAGGCGATTCTTCAGCAGGAGATACAGCAGCAGGAGATGAAGCCACAAAAGATGCAGCAGAGGATGCAGAAGGAAATGAAGCAGAATATACCTCAAGAGATGCAGAAGAAGGAGATGCAAGAGTAGATGCAGCAGAAGGAGTTTTAGCAGGAGATGCAGCAGCAGGAGATGCATCAGGAGGAGGTGCAGGCAGCAGACGAAAGAGGAGATGCAGATTCAGCAGCAGATGAAGTAGCAGGAGATGCAGCAGCAGTTGCAATAGCAGGAGATGCAGCAATATGTGAAGGAGCACCAGATGCAGCAGCATATGCTGAAGATGTAGGAGGAGGAGATTAAGCAGGAGATCCAGATAGAAGAGATGCAGCAGGATATGCAGAAAAAATAAAGCAGAAAGAGATGCATCAGGAAATACAGCAGCAGGATATGCATCAGCAGGAAATGCAGCAGGACATGCACTAGCAGAAGAGGCAGCAGGAGATGCAGCAGCAGATGCAGCAGCAGATGTAGCAAGAGTATACGCACCATGATATACAGCAGCAGGAGATGCAACAAAAGATGAAATATGAGGAGATGCAGTAGGAGAGGCAGCAGAGGAGATGCAGCAGAATCTCCTGCTGCCTCTCCTGCTGCTGCCTCTCCTGCTGCTGCCTCTCCTGCTGCTAAATCTCCTCCTGCATCAGCTGATGCATTTCCTGCATCTCCTGCGGCTGCATCTGCTGCCGCATCTCCTGCTTCTCTATCTTCTGCTGCATCTCCTGCTGAATCACATGGTGCCTCTCCTGCTGCCGCATCTCCTGCTTCTGCATATCCTTTTGCATGTCTTGCTGCCACATCTCCTGCTTCTGCCTCTCCTACTCCTGCATCTCTGCTGCTGCATCTGCTGTTCCTGCTTCTCCTGATGCATCTGCTGCTGCATCTTCTGCAGCATCTTCTATTGCTTCAACTTCAGACGCTGCATCTCCTGCTGCATCTGCTGGTACTGCATCTTATCCTGCCGCATCTCCTTCTCCATTTTCTTGTGCATCTGCTGATGCTGCTGTCGTATCTTCTGCTGCTGCATCTTCTTCTCTGCAGATCCTGGTGCTTCATCTCTTGCTGCAGAATCTCCTGCTGAATCCACTGATCATCTCTTGCGACTGTATCTCCTGCTGCATCTCCTGCTGCTGCATCTCCTGCTGCAGAATCTCCAGCTGCATCTTCTGCTTCTGCATCTCCTGCTACTGGGTCTGCTGCATCATCTCCTCCTCCCTCTTCTCCTACAACATCTCCTTCTCTATCTCCTGCTACATCTCATGAAGCTGTACCTGCTGAAGCATCTCTTCCTGCTGCATCTCCTGCTGCTGCAAGTCCTACTGAATCTGCTGTCGAATATCTTCCTGCAACTGCTGCGGCTGCATCTCTTGCTCCTGCATCATCTACTGCTGCATCTCTTGATTAATCTCCTACTGCTACATCTGCAGTATTTTCTGCTGCATCTGCTGCTGCTTCATGTACTGCTTCATCTCCTACTACTGCATCTCCTGCTGCTGCACCTCCAGCTGATTTCCTGATGCATTTCCTTCTTTTAAATCTCCTGCTGCATATCCTGGTACATCACCTGCTGATTATGCATCTCCTGCTACCTCTCTTGCTACTGATACACCTCATGCAGCTGCATCTGCTGCTGCATATCCTGCTGCATCTGCTATAGCCAAATCTCTTGCTGTTGCATATCCTACTGAATTTCCTGCAGCATCGCCTGCATGTGCAATTTCGTCTGCAATTAATCATGCATCCTTTGCTGCTGCATCTGCTGCTGCTTCTCCTGATGCTACATCTCCAGATGCATCTGCTGCTTTATCTGCTGCTGTATCTCCTTCTGCATTTGGTTCTGCATTTTCTGCTGCATATGCTGCTGCTTCTCCTGCTGCTTCTGCTGCTGGTGCATCTCCTGCCTCATATCCTGCTGCTGTGTCTCCTGCTGATGTACGTCATGCTGCAATCTCCTTCTGATGCAATTCTTTCTGCATCTCCTGCTAATACATCCCCTGCTGCTGGCTTTTCATGCTGTATCTCCTGATGATGCAACTCCTTCTGCATCTCCTTCTGCATCTCATTTCTTGATCCATCTCCTGCTGCATCTCCTCCCTTATACCTTTCTACATTTGCAGCCTCATTTCCTCATGCACCTGCTGATGCACCTCGTGCTGCTGCATCTCCTGCTTCATCTTCAGCTGATGCATCTGTGGCTTCATCACCAGATATGTCATCTCCTACTGCATCTCCTGCGGTATTTCCTGCTGCAGTATCTGCTGATCCTGCATCCACTGCTGCATTTCCTGCTGCATCTGCTGCTGCTCTGCTGCTGCTTCATCTCCTGCCAAATCTCCTGCTACATATCCTGCTGCTGCACCTCTTAATGCATCTCATGATAATGCTTCATCTCCTGCTAATGCATCTCCTGCTGCATCTGCTGCTGCTCTGCTGCTGCTTCATCTCCTGCCAAATCTCCTGCTACATATCCTGCTGCTGCACCTCTTAATGCATCTCATGATAATGCTTCATCTCCTGCTAATGCATCTCCTGCTGCATCTGCTGCTGCTCTGCTGCTGCTTCATCTCCTGCCAAATCTCCTGCTACATATCCTGATGCTGCACCTCTTAATGCATCTCATGATAATGCTTCATCTCCTGCTACTGCATCTCCTGCTGCACCTTCTGCTGCTGCATTTCCAGCTGCATCTTCTGCTGCAGCATCTCCTGCTGATGGGTCTGATGCTGCATCTCTTGCTCTTGCATCTCCTGCTGCATCTCTTGCTGCTGCATTACCTGCTCTATCGCCTCCTACTGCATCTCCTCCTGCATATCCTCCTTCTGTATATACTGCTGCATCTCATGCTTTTGAATCTCTTTCTGCATCTCCTTCTTCTGAATCTCCTGCTGCTCTATCACCTTCTGCATCGACTCCTGCTGCATGTCCTGCTGCAGCATCGACTCATGCTGCATCTGCTTCTGCATCTCCTGCTGATGCATCTCCTGATAAATCTGCATCTCCTGCTGCAGCTGCTTCTGCATCTCCTGCTGCTTCATCTCTAGCTCTTACATCTCCTTCTGCTGAATCTCCTCCTGAATCTCCTGCGGCATCTCATGCTGCTACATATCCTGCCACATCTCCTGAATTATCTCCTTCTGAATATGCATCTCCTGATACTTCTCCTGATGCTGAATTTCCTTATGCTGAATCTCCTGCTGCTGAATCTCCTGCTGCTGCGTCAGCTGCATCATCTCTTCTTTCTACATATTCTGCTTTATGTCCTGCGGCTACATCAAATCATGCTGCTGCATATGTTGAAGAATATCTTCCTACTGCATCTTCTGCTGAATCTTCCTTTCCTGCTGCATCTGCTTCTGCATCTCCTGCTGCTGCATGATTTGCTGCTGAATCTCCTCATGAATTTCCTGCGGCATGTCATGCTTCTACATATCATGCTGAATCTCCTGCTGCATCTCCATCTGCTGCCACTCCAACTACGGCGTTTGCTTCTGCATCTCCTGCTGCATCGCCTGCTTCTGTATCTCCTGATGCCGTTTCTGCGGCTGAATATCTTTTGTCTGCTGCTGAATCTCCTGCTGCATCTCCTGCTGCTGCATCTCCTGCTGCTGCATCTCCTGCTGCATTTTCTACTGGATCTCCTGCTGCAGAATATCCTACGGAATTTCATGCTGCAGAATCTGCTGATGCATTTCCTGCTGATGCATCTCCTGCTCAATCTCCTGATGCTGATGCATCTCCTGCTGCTGAATCTCCTGCCTCTTCATTTTCTGCTGCTGCAATTCCTGCTGAATCTGCTGCTGCATCTGATGCGGCTGCATCTTCTTTGACTGCATCTCCTGCTGCTGCATCTCCAGCTGATTTCCTGATGCATTTCCTTCTGTTGTATCTCCTGCTGCATATCCTGGTGCATAACCTACTGAATACGCATCTCCTGCTACATCTCCTGCTGATACACCTCATGCAGCTGCATCTGCTGCTGCATATCCTGCTGCATCTGCTATTGCCAAATCTCTTGCTGTTGCATATCCTACTGAATTTCCTGCAGCATCGCCTGCATGTGCAATTTCGTCTGCAATTCATCATGCATCCTTTGCTGCTGCATCTGCTGCTTCTTCTGGTGATGCTACATCTCCAGCTGTATCTGCTGCTTCATCTGCTGCTCTATCTCCTGCTGCATATGGTTCTGCATCTTCTGCTGCATATGGTGCTGCATCTCCTGGTGCTTCTGCTGCTGGTGCATCTCCTGCCTCATATCCTGCTGCTGTGTCTCCTGCTGATGTACGTCATGCTGCATCTCCTGCTGTTGCCTCTCCTACTTCATCTCCTGCTTCTGTATCTACGCTTACTGCATCTCCGGCTCCAGCATCTCCTGGTGCATCAATTGCTGCTACATCTCTTATTCATCTCCTTCTGCTGCATATACTGCTGCATCTGGTGCTGCTGTACCCTCTCCTGCTGCATTTCCTGTTGCATCTCCTCCTTCTGCATCTCCTGCTGAATCTTCTCATGCTGCATCTCTTGTTCCATCTCCTCCTGCTGCATCTCCTGCTGAATCTGCTGCATCTCCTGCTGCTACATCTCCTTTTACATCTCCTGCTACAGCATCTCCTGCTTTATCTGCTGCTTCTGCATCTCCCGATACATCTCCCCTGCTGCTTCATCTCATCCTGCTGCATGTCATGCTACACCTCCTGCTTCATCTCTTGTTCCATCTCCTCCTGCTGCATCTCCTGCTGAATCTGATGCATCTCCTGCTGCTACATCTCCTTTTGCATCTCCTGCTACAGCATCTCCTGCTTTATCTGCTGCTTCTGCATCTCCCGATACATCTCCCCTGCTGCTTCATCTCATCCTGCTGCATCTCATGCTACATCTCCTGCTGCTATATCTCCTGCTGTTTAATATCCTGCTACTGCATCTCCTAATGAATCTCCTGCTGCTTCATCTCTTGATCCATGTCCTTCTGCTGCATCAAATGGTGTCTCTCGTTAGAATCTTCTCTGGAAGCGCTTTCACTGAGAGGTGCAAAACACGATTAACAATGCGTTTAAGTGTAGGTTAAAGAATAGTGACATAATAGCGACTAATAACGAGCTTTAGGAAAAGTGAATATCTCTAACAGCGAAGATGTTAGCACGGAATGCTGCTGCTTCTGAATGTCTTCTCTTAGAGCGCTTTCACTGCAAAGCAAAACTTATTGAAGTTTCAGTGTGCGCTTGTGAACTGTAACGTCAGAATGGCTGTGAAGGCGTCACTTCAAAATTTCAGAGTGTTCAGCATAAGTACCGCAGTAAGATGCTACCGTGAAATGCTGGCTCTCGTTAGGGTCTTCTGTAGATGCGCTTTCACTGCAAGGTGCAAAGCACGACTAACAGGATGTTGTAGTGTAAGAGAATAAATAGCGTCTCCATATTCACAAATTACGGCTCTTCAAAAAAAAGTGAGCAATTGCCGTAGGGAAGATGCTAGCATGGAACGATGCCTCTTCTGAATGTCTTCTCTTAGCGCGCTTTGACTGCAAAGCAAGACATGTAGAACTTTAAGTCTGGGCTTGTGTACTGCAACATCAGAATGCCTATTACAGCATCACTTCAAAATTTCAGAGCGTTCAGAACAAGTACGGCAGGGAAGCTGTTATGATCAAATGCTAGCTCTCGTTAAGAGTCTTCTGTGAAAGAGCATTCACTGCAAGCTGCAAAGCATTTCTCATGGACCGTTTTCGTACAGGATACTGAATCTTGACTTAACTTCGCCTATGAAGGCGCTTTAGGAAAAGCAAGTAACTCCTGAAGGGAAGATGCTAGCATGGAATTCTAGAACTCCAGAATGTCTTCTCTTAGAGTGCTTTTTCTGTAAAGCAAGACGTGTAGACCTTTCAGTCTAGTCTTGTATACTGTAACTTCAGAATTGCTATTAAGGCGTCACTTCAATATTTTCAGATCGTTCAGACCAAGAACGGCAGGAAAGCTGCTACCATCAAATTCGGGCTCTCATTTGAGTCTTCTCTTGAAGCGCTTTGACTGCAAGCTGCAAAGCACGACTAGTTGACCGTTTTAGTATAGGGTGCTGAATTGTGATTTAACTGTGATTTAACTGTGATTTATTGTGTCTTTATTGCGCCTATTAAAATGCTCTAGGAAAAGTGAGCCACTCCCGCAGGCACGATGCTAGCATGGAATGCTGCTGTTGCTGAATCTTTTCTCTTATAGCTCTTTTACTGCAAAGCAATGCGTGTAGAACTTTCAGTTTAGCCTTGTGTTCTGCAACATCAGAATGTCTATTAAAGCAACACTTCAAAATTTAAGAGCCTACAGCATCTCCTGCTGCATCTCCAGCTGGTGCAACTGCTGCTGCATCTCCTGCTATTGCATATTCAGTACCATCTCCTGCTGCATTTTCTGCTCCTGCACCTCCTGCTGAATCTGCCTATGCGGCTCCATCTCCTGATGCTGAATCTGCTGCTGCATCTGCTGCTGAATCTCCTGCAGCTGTATCATATGCTGATTCTCCTTCTACTGCATCTCCTTCTTCTGCTGCATCTCGTTCTTCTTCATCTCCTGCTGCTGCATCTCCTGCTGCTGCATCTCCTGCTACTTCATCTGCTTCTGCATCTCCGTTTGCTTCATCTCATACTGCGTGGCTAATGCATCTGCTGCTGCATTAGCGCCTGCATCTGCTTCTGCTGCATGTGCTGCTGCTGCATTCCCTGTTTCTGTGACTCCTGCTGCACCTCCGGTTCCTGCAGCTCTTCCTGCTGCATTTCCTCGTGCTGCATCTCATTCTGTTGCAATGCCTTCTGCATCTGCTGCTGCATCCTCTGCTTCATCCGCTATATCTGCTGATGCTGCATCTCCTGCTTCTTAATCTCCTGCGGCTTCATCTCCTGCTGCTTCTTCTCTTGCTTCATCTCCTACTGCTGCATCTCAAGCAGTATCTGCTGCTGCATCTTGCTGCATATCCAATTGGATGCTGGTTCTGCATCTCCTGCCGGATCTGGGGTTGCTGTATCTCGTCCAGCTGCATCTTCTGCTGAATCTGCTGCTGCATCACCTGCTGAATCTCTTGCTGCATCTCCTTCTGAATTTCCTGCTGCTGCATCACCTGCTACTTCATATCCTGCTGCATCTACTGCTGCTGAATATCCTGCTGCTGCACCTCCAGTGGCATCTCCTGCCCTTGCATTTGCAGCAGTATCTCCAGCTACTGCATCTTCTACTGAATCTACCTCTCTTCATTCATCTGCTGCTGCATCTCCTGCTGCATCCACTGCTGCATCTCTTCTGCTGCCTCTCCTACTGCATCTCCTCCTGTTTCATCTTTTGTTGCATCTCCTGCTGCTGCATATCGTGGTGCATATCCTCTTGCTACATCTCCGGCTGCATCTCCTGCTGCATCTTCTACTAGTGCATGTCCTGCTGCATTTCCTGCTGATGCATATCCTGCTGCTGTATTTCCTGTGCATCTCTTTCTGCTTTATCTTTTTCTTCAGCATGAGATATAGTAGAAGGCGATTCTTCAGCAGGAGATGCAGCCGCAGGAGGTCCAGCAGCAGATGCAGCACCAGGAGATGCACGAGGACATCCATCAGCGGGAGATGCAGCATCAGGAGATGCAACAGAAGGTGAATCTAGAGCAGATGCAGCACAAGATGCAGGAGATTCGGCAGCAGATGATGCAGCAGGAGATGCAGCACCAGCAGATGCAGCAGGATATGCAGAAGCAGGAGATGAATCAGCAGGAGATGTGGTGTGAGATGCAGAAGCAGGAGATTCAGCAGCAGATGCAGCAGGAGATGCAGCACCAGCAGGAGATGAAGTACCAGATGCAGGAGCATGAAATGCAGCTGTAGAAAATGCAGCAAGAGGAGATGCAGCAGGAGGAGATGCAGCAGCACAAAATGCATCAAGAAATGCATCAGCAGCCACAGCCGCAGGAGATACAGCAGCAGCAGCTGCAGCTGGAAATGCAGCAGCAGGAGATGCAGCAGAGTTTGCAGCAGCAGGAGATGCAGAAGCAGGAGATCCAGCAAGAAAGCACCATCATAACATGAATCCACAGATGCATCAGAAGGATATGGAGCAGGAGATGCAGCAGCAAGATTTGCAGCAGCAGATGCAGCAGCACGTGAAGCAGCAGGAGATGCAAGAGCAGTTGAAGCAGTATCAGGAGATGCAGCGAAGAAGATGCAGTGAATGAGAAGCAGCAGAAGGAGATGTAGCAGGAGATGTAGATGCAGCAAGAGATATAGCAGCAGCAGATGCAGCAGCAGGATATGTAGTAGGAGATGCAGTAGTATGTGAAGCAGCAATAGAGGTAGCAGCAAATGCTGCAGATGCAGCAGTGAGTGATTCAGCAGGAAATGCAGCAAGAAGAGATGCCTCAGGAAACGCGGAAGATGCAGCAGAAAGAGATGCTTAAGGAGATCGATTAGGAGACGATTCAGCAGCAGGAGCTAGAGCAGGAGATGCAGCCGCAAGAGATGTAGCAGGAGATGCAGCAGGAGACGCAATAGGAGTTGCAGTAGCAGGAGATGCAGCAGGAGGACATGCAACTGGAGATGTAGAAGCAGACGAAGCAGCAGTAGATGCAGCAGCAAGATTGGCAACAGAAATAGATAAAAAGGAGATGCAAAAGCAGGAGATTAAACTGCAGGGAATGCATTAGGAGATGCAGCTGCAGTAGATGCAGCAGCAGATTCAGAAGCAGATTCCGTAAGAGATACAGCAGCAGGAGATTGATAAGCAAAATATAGCACCAGGAGATGCAGTAGCTGGAAATTCAGGAGGAGACGTAGCAGCAGCAGAAGCAGCAGGTAATGCAGCAGCAGTAGATGAAGTAGGGTATGAAGCAGCAGTAGATGCACCACGGTATGCAGCAGCAGGAGATTCAGCAGCAGGAGATGAAGCAGGGGAGATGCATCATCAGATGAATCTGCCGATGCATCAGAGGTAGTCGCCGATGGAGGTGCAGCAGCAGGAGGTTCAGCAGAGGATGCAGCAGCAACAGATGTAGGAGGAGATCCAGGAGGAGGAGATAGAGCAGCAGGAGATGTAGCAGTAGATGCAGCAGCAGATGCAGGAGATGAAGCAGCAGGCGAAGCAGCAGGAGGAGATTCAGCAGGAGATGCATCAGGAGATGCACCAGCAGGAGATGCATCAGGAGATGCAGCAGCAGGAGATGCATCAAGAGATGCAAGCATCACGAGATGAAGTATTAGGAGGTGAAGCAGGGGATTCAATAGCAGGTGATGCAGCAGCAGGAGGTGCAGCAGCATGAGATGCAGCAGGAATGCAGCAGGGGATTCTGTAGCAGCAGATGCAGTAGCAGATGCAGCAGAAGTAAATTCAGCAGCAGAAGATGTAGCAGGACATGCAGCAGTAGTGGATAAAAGAGAGGATGCAGAAGTAGGGGATAGAGCAGCAGAAGATGCATATTCAGCAGGCGGTGCATCAGGAGATGCAGCAGCATATTCAGCAGCACATTCAGCAGAAGATGCAGAAGCAGGAGATTCAGCAGCAGGAGATGAAGAATCAGCAGATGCCACAGCAGATACAGAAGAACATTCAGCAGGAGATGCAGTAGCAGGAGATGCAGCAGTGTATGCAGCAGCAGCAGCTGGAGCATCATGTGATGCACGAGGACATCAAAAATCAGAAGGTGAAATAACAGGAGATGCAGCAGTCGATTAATCTACAGCAGAAGCACCAAAAGACGCTGGGGATCCAGCAGCAGGAGATGCAGCTGGAGATGCAGCAGAAGTAAATTGAGCAAGATATACAGAAGCAGGAGATGTATCAGCGGGAGATATGGCATGAGAAGCAGAAGAAGGAGATCCTGCAGCAGATGCAGTAGCATACACAGCACCAGCAGATGCATCAGCAGGAGATTCAGTAGCAGGAGATGCAGCAGGTGGAGATGCAGCATCAGGAGATGCATCAGGAATTGAGGAGGGGATTCCGTAGGAGGTGCTGCAGCAGCAGATGCAGCAGCAGATGCAGCAGTCAGAGATGCAGCAGTCGGAGATGCAGTAGGAGATGCAGCAGCAGGAGAAGCAGCAGCAGGAGTTGTGGTAGGATTTGATGGGGCAGGAGATGCAGCAGGCGATGCAGCAGCTGGAGATGAAGCAGAAGATGCAGCAGCAGGAGATGTAGTAGGAGATGCAGCAGCAGCAGACGCAGCAGGAGATGCAGCAGCTGGAGATGAAGCAGAAGATGGAGCAGAAGATGTAGTAGGAGATGCAGAAGCAGCAGATGCTGCAGCAGCAGATGCAGCAGGAGACAGAGCGTTAGACACTGCAGCAGGAGGTGCAGCAGGGCAGGCCTATTCAGCAGGAGATGCAGCAGGAGATGCTGCAGCAGATGCATCAGGAGGAGATGCATCAGGAGATGACTATTCAGAAGGACATGCATCGGGAGATGTAACCAGTTATGTAGCAGCATGAGATGTCGCAGGAGATTCAGGAGGAGATTCATCAGCAGCAGATGCAAGAGCAGGAGATACCATCGCAAAAGATCCAGCAGCAGATTCATCAGGAAATGCAGTAGCAGGATATGCAGCAGTAGATAAAGCAGGAGATGCAACAGCAGGGGATGCAGCAGCAGATTCAGCAGCAAATTCCGCAGGAAATGCAGCAAAATGAGATAGAGAAGCAGATGCAGTAAGAGATGCAGATTAAGCAGTAGATGCAGCAGGAAAAGAGGCTTCAGCTGATACAGCAGCAAGAGATGCAGTAGGAGGCAAGGCAGGAGGTGATGATGCAGCAGAAACAGAAGCAGGAGATGCAGAAGCAGAAGATGCAGCAGGAGATGCAGAGAAAAGAGATGAAACAGCAGGAGATGCAGCGGCAGGAGATGCAGCAGTATATGCAGATTCAGGAGGAGATTGATCAGCAGAAGAATCTGCAGCAGATTCACAGTAGGACGTACAGGAGCAGGAGATGCAGAAGGAGATGGGCAGAAATAGATGCCGCAGGAGAAGCCGCAGTAGGAGATGCAACAGAAGATGCAGGAGGAGGAGATGCAGCAGGAAATGCAGAAGGAGATGCAGCAGCAGAAGCATCAGGAGGAGATGCAGCAAGACATGCAGTAGCAGCAGATACAGCAGCAGGAGATGCAGCAGCAGAAGATGCAGCAAGATATATAGCAGCAGGATTTGCAGCAGGAGATGCAGTAGCAAGAGATGTAGCAATATCATAGGATGCATTAGAGGATGCAGCAGCAGGATGTGCAGCAGCAGGAGGTGCAGGAGGATATGCATGAACAGGAGAATCAGTATGAGGTACAGCAGGAAATGCAGCAGCAGGATATGTAGTTGGAGATTCAGCAGTAGATGAAGCAGCAGCAGAGCAGCAGCAGATGCAGCAGGAAATGCAGCAGGAGATGCAGCGGCAGGAGATGCCGCAGCAGATGCAGAAGGCGATGAAATATCAGGAGATGAAGCTACAGATGCATCAGCTGAAGTTGAGGCAGGAGATGCAGCAGAAGGAGATGCATCGGCAGATGCAGCAGGAGATGCAAGAGGAGATGAGGCAGATGACGTAGCGAGAAATACCGTAGAAGATGCAGCAGGAAATATATTCAGGATATGCAGGAGAAGTAGATGAATCAGGAGATGAAGCAGAAGGAGATGCAGCAGTAGGAGATGCATCAGCAGATGTAGAAGCAGATGCAGCAGGAGAAGCAGGAGGAGATGCAGCAGCAGGAGACACAGAAGGAAGTGATGCAGCAGGTAATACAGCAGCAGAAGATGCAGCAAAAGATGCAGCTAGAGATACAGCAGCAGGAGATGCAGCAGCGGGAGATGTAGCAGCAGGAGATGCAGCAGCAAGAGATGCAGCAGGAGATTCAGCAGCAGGAGATGCAGCAGCAGATGATTTAGCAGCAGAAGATGCTGCAGCAGATGTATCAGGAGGAGATGCAGCAGCAGGAGATTTAGCAGGAGGTTATGCAACAGGAGATGCAGCAGGAGATTCTATAGCAGCTGTTTCAGCAAGAGATGCAACAGGAGTTGCAGCAGCAGGATATGTAGCACCAAGTAATGCAGCAGGAGATGCAGAAGGAGATGCAGCAGCAGGAAATTCAGCAACAGGAGTTGCAGCAGGAGATGCTGCAGCAAATTAAGTACCAGCAGATGAGGCAGAGGGAGATGCAGCAGCAGGAAATGTAGTAGTAGATAAAGAAGATGGAGATGCAGCAGCAGGAGATGCCGCAGTAGGAGATTTAGCAGGTAATGCAGCATGAAATGTTTTAGGAGATGCAGCAAAAGACTCAGCAGGAGATGCATCAGCGGGAGATGACACAGGAGATGCATCAGCAATAGATGCAGCAGTGTATGCTGCAGCAGGAGTTTCAGCAGCATGAGATGCATCAAGAGATGATGCAGAAAGAGAGGCCGCATCAGATTACTCAGCAGGCAATGCAGGAGGAGATCCAGCAGCAAAAAATGCAGCAGGAGATAGAACAGCAGGATATGCACCAGCAGATGCACCGGAGGAGATGCAGGAAAATAGGCAGCAGCAGATGAAGCAGGAGAGGTGGCAGGAGCTTCAGGAGGAGATTTAGCAGGAGGAAATGCAGCTGCAGGAGATGCAGCAGGAGATACATCAGCAGGAGATACAGCCGCAGCAGATGCAGGAGATACAGCAAGAGGAGATTCAGCAGCAGCAGCAGATGCAACAGGAGATGCAGCAGCAGATGAAGCAAGAGATAGAGAAGAAGACAGAGCAACAGCGGATGCAGTAGCAGGAGATGCAGCAGGAGATACATATTCAGCAGGAGATGCATCAAGAGATGTAGTAGCAGGAGATGCATCAGGAGATGCATATTCAGAGGGAGATGTAGCAGGATATGTAGCAGCATGAGATGCCGTAGGAGATACAGGAGGACATACAGCAGATCAAGATGAAAGAGCAGGAGTTGAAGAAGCAGGAAATGCAGTCGCAGCAGATCCAGCAGCAGGTGATTCAGCAGGTTATGCATCAGCAGACACAGCAGCAGGAGATTCAGCAACAGGAAATGCAGCAGGAGATGAACTATCAGATACAGCAGGTGGAGATGCAGCAGCAGATGCATCAGTAGATGCAGATTCAGCAAGAGATTCAGAAGCAGGAGATGCTGCAGCAGATTCGCAATAGGCGATGGCATCAGCAGGAGATGCAGCAGGAAATGCAGCAGTAGACACAGAAGCAGGAGATGCTGCAGCAGGAAATACTGCAGCAGATGCAGCAGGAGATGACATATCAGGTGATGAAGCCACAGATGCATCAGCTGAAGATGAAGCAGGAGATGCAGAAGCAGGAGGTGCATCAGCAGATGCATCAGGAGATGAGGCAGCAAATGTAGAAAGTTATAATGTACATGCAGAAGCAGATGCAGCAGGAAATGCAGATTGAGCAGGAGAAGCAATAGGAAGAGAATCTTCAGCAGATGCAGCAGGATGAGACGCAGAAGGAGATGCAGAAAGAGCTGCAGCATCAGGAGATGCAGCAGGGAATGGAGCAGCACCAGAAATAACAGGAGATGCAGCAGCATCATATGCACTAGGAGATGTAGCAGCAGGAGATGAAGAAGCAGGAGATGCTACAGGCGATTGAGCCAGAGATGCAGAAGGAGGAGATGCAACAGCAGCAGGAGGTGCAGAGTAGTAGATGAAGTGAAGAAGATGCAGCAGAAGGAAATATAGCAGGAGATTGAGCCGCAGTTAATGCAGCAAGAGAGAAAGTAACATCAGATGTAGCATCAGATGCAGCAGCAGTAGATGCAACAGCAGATGCTGTAGTCAGAGATGCATTAGACAGAGATCTATCAGGAGATGCAGCAGTAGATGAAGTGGCAGCAGATGCAGCAGCAAATTCAGCAGATGCAGCAGTAGTAGATTCATAAAGAGCTGCAGCAGGAAATGCAGATGAATATGCAGCAGCAGGAGATACAGCAGGAGATGCATCTGCAGGTGGCGCAGAAGGGTATGCAGCAGGTGACGCTGAAGGAGATGCAGCAGGAGATGCAGAACGAGATGAAGCAACAAGATATGCAGCAGAAGGAGATGACGCAGGAGATGCATGCTTCAATAGAAGGTGCAACATGAGATACAGCAGATAAAGATGCAGCAGCAGACGAAGCTGGAGATGCAGAAACATGAGATGCAGCAGCAAGATATGTACCAAGAGATGCAGCAGCAGGAGATGAAGCTTCAGGAGATTAATTAGGAGATGCAGTAGCAGGATATGAAACACCAGGAGATATAGCAGCAGGACATGCAGCAAGAGATGCAGCAGGATGAGATGAAGCAGCAGGGAATATATCACGAGATGCAGAAGCAGCAGATACAGCAAGAGATGCCATAGCAGGAGATGCAAAAGGAGATGATGCAGCATCAGGAGATACATCAGCAGAAGATGCAGCAGGAAATTAAGCAGGAAATGCAGCAGGAAGAACGGGAAAAGGAGATACAGCAGGAGGAGGTACAGCAGCACCAAATGCAGATGCATATGTAGCAGAAGGAGATGCATAAGAGATGCAGCAGCAGTTGATCATACAGGAGATGCTGGAGTCGGAGATGCTGAAGAAGTAGATGCAGAAGCAGGAGATGCAGGAGTAGATGCATCAGCAGGAGATGCAGCAAAACATACATCAGCAGGAGACACAGCAGCAGGATATGAGGCAGGCAATGCACCTGCAGAAAATACAGCAGGAGATGCTTCAGGAGATTAAGCAGGAGATGCTGCAGCAGGTGATGCAGCAGCAGATGCAGCAGCAGGAAATTTTGCAGGAGTTGCAGCAGTAGGTGAAGCAGAACCAGATGAAGCAGCATATGCTGCAGATGCAGCAGTAGGGGATGCAGCAGGGGATGCAGCAGGAAGAGATGGAGCAGGAGATAGATCAGCAGCAGATGCACCAGCAGAGGCAGCACCAGTAGATGCAGCAGGACATAGAGAAAAGTATGAGGCAGCAGGAGATGTAGGAGATGCAGCAGTAGATGAAGTAACAGTAGATGCAGCAGCCGTTGCAGCAGGAAACGCAGCAGGAGATGCAGCAGCAGGAAATGCAGCAGCAGGAGGTGCAGCCACAAATGCATTCAGCAGCATATGCAGTAGGAGATGCAGCAGCAGGTGATTCAGTAGCAGGAGATTCAGCAGCAGACGTAGCAGGATATGCAGCATCAGTAGATGCATCCGCAGATGCATCAGCAGAGCATGTAGCAGGAGATACGGCAGCAGGAGATGCAGGAGTGCATGAAATAACAGCAGATACAACAGCAGATTGAGGAAATGCATCAGCAGGAGATGCAGCAGGAGATGAAGTAGAAATGTAGAAACAAATGCAGCAGGAGATGCAGCAGTAGGAGATGTAGCAGGAGATGCAGCAGTACATGAAGTAGCAGCAGCTACAAGAGCAGATTCGGGAGATGTAGCAGAGTGGCTGCAGCAGGATATGAAACAGCAGAAGATAGAGAAGGAGATGCAGCAGCAGAAGATGAAGCTGGATATGAAGTAGAAATGCAGAAGCAAATGCAGCAGCAGATGCAGCAGGAGTTGTAGCAACACCAGAAGCAGCAGCAGATGCAGCAGCAGGTGATGCAGGATAAGATGCAGCAGGACATGCAACAGCAGATGCAGCAGCATGAAGTGCATAGCAGGAGATGCAGCATGAGATGAAGTAGCAGGAGATGCATCAGCAGGAGATGCAGAAGCAGATGTAGCATTGGGAGATGCAGAAAAACATGCAGTAGCAGGAGACGAAGTAGAAGAAGATGCAGGCGCAGCAGATACAGGAGATGCGGCAGCAGGAGATGAAGAGGCAGGAGATTCAGCAGGAGATGCATCAGCAGGAATTGTAGCAGGAGATCCTGCAGCAGGAATCGCCGTAGGAGAGTCTGCAGCAGGAGATTCAGTAGAAGATGCAGCAGGACATATAGAAGGAGATTCAGCAGCAGGAGATGTAGTAGGAGATGCAGCAGGAGTTTCAGGAGGAGATTCTGCAGAAGAAGATTCAGCAGGAGATACAGTAGGAGATGCATCAGGAGATGAAGTAGCAACATATGCATCAGAGGTTACAGCAGTAAGGGCAAGAGGAGATTCAGCAGGTGATGTAGCAGCAGGAGATGCAGCCGCAGATGCCTTCAGGAGGAAATGCAGAAGCACTAGATGCATCAGTAGAAGATTGAGCAGCAGATGCAGCAGGAAATGGAGATACTTCTGCAGATGCATCCGCAGATGCATGAGCAGAGGATGCAGTAGCAGGAGATGCTGGAAGACATCAAGTGGCAGGAGATGTAGCAGCAGGAATTGTAGCAGGAGATGCAGCAGTATATGAATCAGCAGCAGATGCAGCAGGAGATTAATGAGATGCGGTAGCCGGAAATGCAGCAGAAGATGCAGCAAGAGGAGATGCAGTAGCAGGAGATGCAGCAGCAGCTGCAGAGGCAGCAGATGGAGCAGCAATAAATGCAGCTGCAGATGCATCAGGAGATGCAAATTCAGTAGGAGATGTAGCAGCAGGAGATGCCGCAGAAGGAGTTGCAGCAGGAGGTGCTGCAGAAGGAAATGCAGCAAGATATGCTGTAGGAGGAGATGCAGCAGGTAATGCAGCAGCAGGGGATGCATGTTTAGCAGTAGAGTCAGCATCACATTCAGAAGGAGATGCAGCAGCAGGAGATAAAGCAGAAGGCGATTCTTCAGCAGGAGATACAGCAGCAGGAGATGAAGCCACAAAAGATGCAGCAGAGGATGCAGAAGGAAATGAAGCAGAATATACCTCAAGAGATGCAGAAGAAGGAGATGCAAGATTAGATGCAGCTGAAGGAGTTTTCACAAGAGATGCAGCAGCAGGAGATGCATCAGGAGGAGGTGCAGGCAGCAGACAAAAGAGGAGATGCAGATTCAGCAGCAGATGAAGTAGCAGGAGATGCAGCAGCAGATGAAGTAGCAGGAGTTGCAGCAGCAGATGCAATAGCAGGAGATATGTGAAGGAGCACCAGATGCAGCAGCATATGCTGAAGATGTAGGAGGAGGAGATTAAGCAGGAGATCCAGCAGGAAGAGATGCAGCAGGATATGCAGAAAAAGATAAAGCAGAAAGAGATGCATCAGGAAATACAGCAGCAGGAGATGCAACAAAAGACGAAACAGGAGGAGGTGCAGTAGGAGAGGGAGCAGAGGAGATGCAGCAGAATCTCATGCTGCATCTCCTGCTGCTGCCTCTCCTGCTGCTAAATCTCCTCCTGCTAAATCTCCTCCTGCATCTGCTGGTGCATCTCCTGCTTCTCTATCTTCTGCTGCATCTCCTGCTGAATCACATGGTGTCTCTCCTGCTGCTGCATCTCCTGCTTCTGCATATCCTTTTGCATGTCTTGCTGCCACATCTCCTGCTTCTGCCTCTCCTCCTCCGGCATCTCTGCTGCTGCATCTCCTGCTGCTGCATTTCCTGCTCCTGCTTCTCCTGATGCATCTGCTGCTGCATCTTCTGCAGCATCTTCTATTGCTTCAACTCCAGACACTGCATCTCCTGCTGCATTAGCTATTACTGCATCTTATCGTGCCGCATCTCCTGCTCCATTTTCTTGTGCATCTGCTGATGCTGCTGTCGTATCTTCTGCTGCTGCATCTCCTGCTTCTGCATCTACTGCTGCAGAATCTCCAGCTGCATCTTCTGCTTCTGCATCTCCTGCTACTGGGTCTGCTGCATCATCTCCTCCTGCCTCTTCTCATACAGCATCTCATTCTCTATCTCCTGCTACATCTCATGAAGCTGTACCTGCTGAAGCGTCTCTTCCTGCTTCATCTCCTGCTGCTGCAAATCCTACTGAATCTGCTGTTGAATATGTTCCTGCATCTGCTGCTGCTGCATCATCTACTGATGCATCTTCTGCGTAAGGTCCTGCTGCTGCATCTCTTGCTTCTGCATCATCTACTGATGCATCTCTTGATTAATCTCCTATTGCTGCATCTGCAGTATTTTCTGATGCATCTGCTGCTGCTTCATGTACTGCTTCATCTCCTACTACTGCATCTCCTGCTGCATCTCATTCTGCATCTCCTGATGCTACAGCTCCATGTGCATCATCTCCTACTGCATCTCCTGCTGCTGAATCTCCTGCTTCATCTCCTGATTCATCTCCTACTGCTGTGTCTGCAGTATTTTCTGCTGCATCTGCTGCTGCTTCATATACTGCTTCATCTCCTACTACTGCAGCTCCTGCTGCATCTCCTGCTGCTGCAGCTCCATCTGCATCATCTCCCGCTGCATCTCCACCTGTTGAATCTCCTGCTGCATCTCCTGCTGCTGAACTCCTGCTGCTGCATCTCCTGCTGCTGCATCTCCTGCTGCTGCATTTACTTATGCATCTCCTGATGCTGCATCTTCACCTGCTGCATCTCCTGCTGCTGAATTCCTGCTGATGCATCTTCTGCTGCTGCATCACCTGCTGCATCTCCTGCTGCTGCATCTCTGGCTGCTGCATCTGCTGCTTCATCTGTTGCTGCTGCATCTCCTGGTGCTGCATATGCTACTGCATCCGCTGCAGGATCTTCTACTTCTGACTCTCATGCTACATCTCCCGCTGATGTATCTCCTCCTTCTGTATATCTTGCTCAATCTACTGCTGCTGCATAGCCTGCTGCGGAATCTCCTAATGCATCTCATCTTGCTTAGTCTCCTGATGCTTCCTATCCTGCTTCATCTCCTTTTGCTGCAAATATTGCTGCTGCATCTCCTACTGTTTGGCCTGCCTCTGAATCTCCTGCTCCATCTCCTGCTGGGGCATCTCCTTCTGCATCTCCTGCTGCATCTCCTTCTGCATTTCCTGCTGCATCTGCTGCTGCTCTGCTGCTGCCAAATCTCCTGCTACATATCCTGCTGCTGCACATCTTCATCCATCTCATGATAATGCTTCATCTCCTGCTACTACATCTTCTGCTGCAACTACTACTGCTGCATTTCCTGCTGCAACTTCTGCAGCTGCATCTCCTGCTGATGGGTCTGATGCTGCATCTCATGCTCTTGCATCTCCTGCCGCTGAATCTCTTTCTGCATCTCCTTCTTCTGAATCTCCTGCTGCTCTGTTACCTTCTGCATCGACACCTGCTGCATCTCCTGCTGCTGCATCTCCTGCTGATGCGTCTGCTGTTGCATCTCCTGCTGAATCTCCTTCTGCTGCATCTTCTTTTCTGCTGATCCTAAGGCTTCATCTCTTGCCGCAGAATCTCCTGCTGAATCCACTGCTCATCTCTTGCGACTATATCTCCTGCTGCATCTCCTCCTGCTGCATCTCATTCTGCATCTCCTGATGCTACAGCTCCATCTGAATTATGTCCTAATGCATCTCCTGCTGCTGAAACTCCTGCTGCATCTCCTGATTCATCTCCTACTGCTGCATCTGCAGTATTTTCTCCTGCATCTGCTGCTTCTTCATCTCCTACTACTGAATCTCCTGCTACATCTCCTTCTGCATCTCCTACTGCATCTCCTGCTGAATCTCCGCTGCATGTCCTGCTGAATCTAATCCTACCACATCACATGTTGCATCTCCTTCTGCTACATAATCTGCTGCATCTCCTCTTGCTGCATCTTCTTCCGCTGCATTTACTGATGCATCTCCTGATGCTGCATCTCCACCTGCTGCATCTCCTGCTGCTGAACTCCTGCTGATGCATCTGCTGCTTCATCTCCTGCTGCTGCATCTCCTGCTGCTGCATATGCTACTGCATCTGCTGCAGGATCTTCTTCTTCTACCTCTCATGCCACATCTCCCGCTGATGCATCTCTTGCTTCTCTATATCTTGCTCAATCTACTGCTGCTGCATCTCCAGCTGCATCTCCTGCTGCTCTATCTCTTGCATCTTTTGGTGCATCTGCTGTAGATTAATCTACTGCTGCATCTGCTGTTGCTTCACCTTCTGATTTTTTGATGTCCTCCTGCATCACCTGATGCTCCATCTGCTGCTGCTGCATACACTGCTGCATCTTCTGCTGCTGAATTTACTTCTACTGCATCTGCTGCTGCATCACCTTCTACTGAATACCCTGTAGCATCTCCTGCTGCTGCATCCACTGGTACATCTCCTAATGCTGCATCTCCTGCTGATGCACCTCCTGATACATCTCCTGCTCAATCTCCTCCTGCTGCTTCTCATACTGCTTCATCCCCTGCATCTGCTGCTGCATGAGCTGCTGCATCTCCTGCTTCTCTATGTCCTCCTCCTGGATCTCCACCTGCATCTATTGCTGCTGCATCCTCTGCTAAACCTCCTGCTGCTGCATCTCCTTCTGCAACTTCCTCTGATGCATCAGCAGATTCATCTCATGATGCATCTCCCCTGCTTCATCTCCTGCTGCTCAATCTCCTGCTCTTGCATACCCTGCTGCATCTACAGCTGCTTCTAAGCCTACTTCATCTACTGCTGCTGCAATACCTGCTGCTTCTGCTGCTGCATCTCCTCCTGATTATTCGAGCTGCTGCATCTCCTGGTGCTATATCTTTTGCTTATCAATCTCCTGCTGCTGCATCTCTTACGGAATCTGCTTCTGAATCTGCTGCTGCATCTACTGCCGCTGCATCTCCTGATGCTGTATCTCCTGATACTGCATCTCCTAATGCATCTCCTACTGCTACAACTCCTGCTTTTCCATCTCCTTCTTTACCTCCTTCTGATGCCTATCTTGCTGCTGCATCTACTGCTGCTTCATCTGCTTCTACATCTCCCACTGCATTTCCTGCGGCTGCATTTCAGGGTACATCTCCTCTTGCTCAGTCTCTTGCTGCCTCTCCTGCTGCTATATCTCCTGCTACTGCATCTCCTGCTGCATCTCTTGCAGCTGCATCTCCTGCTCCATATCCTTCTGATGCATCTGCGGATTCATCTTATGATGGTGCTTTCTTGCTGGATCTCCTGCTTCTGCATCAGCTGTGGCTTCTGATGCATTTCCTGATGCATTTCCTGCTGCTGCATCTCCTTCTGCTTCAACTCCTGCTGCATCTCCTCTTGCTGCATTTCCTACTGCGGCATTTCCTGCGGCTGCATCTCAGGGTACATCTCCTCTTGCTCAGTCTCTTGCTGCCTCTCCTGCTGCTATATCTCCTGCTACTGCATCTCCTGCTGCATCTCTTGCAGCTGCATCTCCTGCTACATCTCTTGCGGCTGCATCTCCTGCTCCATATCCTTCTGATGCATCTGCGGATTCATCTTATGATGGTGCTTTCTTGCTGGATCTCCTGCTTCTGCATCAGCTGTGGCTTCTGATGCATTTCCTGATGCATTTCCTGCTGCTGCATCTCCTTCTGCTTCAACTCCTGCTGCATCTCCTCTTGCTGCATTTCCTACTGCTGCATTTCCTGCTCCTGCATCTGATACTTCATCTCCTGCTGGTGCTGCATCTCCTGCTACATCTGCTGCTGCATCTCCTGCTTCTGCACATCTTGCTGCATCTGCTGGTGCTGCATCTCCTATTGCATCATCTGCTGCAGAATCTCCTGCATCTTTTGCTGTATCTGCTCTAGATTCGCTTACTGGTGCATCTCCTGCTGATAGATATACTAGTGCATCTAAAGCTACATCTGTTGCTGCATCTCCTGCAGCTGCATCTCCTATGGCATCTCCTACTGCTGAATCTCGTGCTGCTTCATTCTCTGCTGCATCTACTGCTGCTGCATCGCCTGCTGCGGAATCTTCTAATGCATCTCCTCTTGCTTAGTCTCCTGATGCTTCCTATCCTGCTTCATCTCCTTTTTCTGTATATATTGCTGCTGCATCTCCTGCTGCTTGGCCTGCTGCTGTATCTCCTGCTCCATCTCCTGCTGGGGCATCTCCTGCTGCATCTCCTTCTGCATCTCCTGCTGCACCAGCGGCTGCATCTGTATCATCAGGATATTCTGAAGGAGATGCAGCAACAGGAGATGCAGCAGCAGGAGATGCAACCACAGCACTGCGGCAGCAGATTCAGCTACAGGAGATGCAGCTGTAGGAGATGCAGCAGGACTTTCAGCAGGAGATAGAGCAGAAGGAGATGCAGCAGGAGATGAAGCAAAAGATGCAGCAGAAGAAAGTGTAGCAGCAGAAGATGTAGGAGGATATGCAGCAGCAGTAGATGAAACAGACCATAAAGCAGCAGGATATGCAGAAGCAGGAGAATCAGCAGCAGGGGATGCAGCAGCAGGGGATGCAGCAGCAGATTCAGCAGGAAATGTAGCAACAGTAGATGCAGAAGCAGGAGATGCAGCAGAAGATGCATCAGCAAGAGATGAATCAGAAGATACAGCAGCAGGAGATGCAGTAGAAGATGCATCAGGAGGAAATGCACCAGCAGACGCAGCAGCAGAAGATGCAGCGGGAGATATAGAAAAAACTGAGGAAGCAGGAGCAGCCCCTGTTACTTGATGTCCTCCTACATCTCCCGCTGTTGCATGTGCTGCTTCATCTCCTGCTTCTGTATCTCCTGCTGCTTCATCTCCTCATGCATCCTCTGCTCGTGCATCTGCGGAGGCATCTCCTGATGCACCATTTCCCGATGCATCTGCTGCTCCATCCCCTGCTGCATCTCTTTCTGCTCCATCTGGTGCATCTGCTGTTGCATATACTGCTGCTTCATCTACTGCTGCATCTCCTGCTAAATCTCCGGCTGCTGCATCTCCTTCTGAAGTTTCTGCTGAATCTACTGCTGAATATGCATTCCCTGCTGCATCTCCTGCTGCTACATCTCCTACAGCATATGATGCTGCTGCATCTCCTCTTACGTCTGCTGCTGCTGCATTCCCTGCTGCATCTCCTTATTCTGCAACTCCTTCTGCATCTCCTGCTACAATTCCTGCTGATGTATCTCCTGCTGCATTTCCTGCTACATCCCCTGCTGCTTAATATCCTTCTATATCTCCTGCTGCATTTTATACTCGATCTCCTGCTGCAGAATCTCCTATGGAATTTCCTACTGCACAATCTGCTGATGCATTTCCTGCTGATGCATCTCCTGATCAATCTCCTGATCCTGAATCTCCTGCTGCTGCAACTTCTGCTGAATCTGCTGCTGCATCTTGTGCGGCTGCATCTTTTTTTACTGCATCTCCTGCTGCTGCATCTCCGGCTGATTTCCTGATACATTTCCTTCTGTTGAATCTCCTGCTGCATATCTTGGTGCATCGCCTGCTGAATATGCATTTCCTGCTACATCTCCTGCTGATACATCTCATGCAGCTGCATCTGCTGCTGCATATCCTGCTGCATCTGCTATTGCCAAATCTCTTGTGTTGCATATCCTACTGAATTTCGTCTGCCATTCATCATGCATCTATTGCTGCTGCATCTGCTGCTGTTTCTGGTGATGCTATATCTCCAGCTGCATCTGCTTCTTTATCTTCTGCTGTATCTCCTGCTGCATATGGTTCTGCATCTCCTGCTGCATATGGTGCTGAATCTCCTGCTGCTGCTGCTGCTGGTGCCTCTCCTGCCTCATATCCTGCTGCTGTGTCTCCTGCTGATGTACGTCATGCTGCATATCCTGCTGATGCATGTCCTGCTGCATCTCCTGCTTCTGCAACTCCTTCTGCATCTCCTGCTAATACATCCCCTGCTGCTGCCTTTCCTGCTATATCTCCTGATGATGCAACTCCTTCTGCATCTCCTTCTGCTTCTCATTTCTTGATCCATCTCCTGCTACATCTCCTCCCTTATACCTTTCTACATTTGCCGCCTCATTTCCTCATGCACCTGCTGATGCACCTCGTGCTGCTACATCTCCTGCTTCATCTTCAGCTAATGCATCTGTGGTTTCATCACCAGATATGTCGTCTCCTGGTGCATCTCCTGTGGTATTTTCTGCTGCAGTATCTGTTGATTCTGCATCTACTGCTGCATTTCCTGCTGCATCTGCTGCTGCTCTGCTGCTGCCAAATCTCCTGCCACATATTCTGCTGCTGCACCTCTTCATGCATCTCATGATATTGCTTCGTCTCCTGCTACTGCGTCTCCTGCTGCTGCATCTCCTGCTGCACCTTCTGCTGCTGCATTTCCAGCTGCATCTGCTGCTGCAGCATCTCCTGCTGATGGGTCTGACGCTGCATCTCTTGCTCTTGCATCTCCTGCCGCATCTCTTGCTGCTGCATTACCTGCAGTATCGCCTCCTACTGCATCACCTCCTGCTGCATATCCTGCTTCTATATATACTGCTGCATCTCCTGCTGCTCAGTCTCTTTCTGCATCTCCTTCTACTGAATCTCCTGCTGCTCTATCACCTTCTGCATCGACTCCTGCTGCATCTCCTGCTGCAGCATCGACTCATGCTGCATCTGCTTCTGCATCTCCTGCTGATGCATCTTCTGGTATATCTGCATCACCTGCTGCATCTGCTTCTACATCTCCTGCTGCTTCATCTTTTGCTTTGCATCTCCTTCTGCTGAATCTCCTCCTGAATCTCCTGCGTTATCTCATGCTGCTACATATCCTGCTACATCTCCTGACATATCTCCTTCTGAATATGCATCTCCTCCTGCTTCTCCTGCTGCTGAATCTCCTTCTGCTGAATCTCCTGCTGCTGCGTCAGCTGCATCATCTCCTCTTTCTCCATATTCTGCTGTATCTCCTGCAGATACTTCATATTATGCTGCTGCATATTTTGAAGAATCTCTTCCTACTGCATATTCTGCTGAATCTTCATTTCCTGCTGCATCTGCTTCTGCCTCCTCTTGCTGCTGCTGCATCTCCTGCTACTTCTCCTGCTGCTGCATCATTTGCTGCTGAATCTCCTGATGAATCTCCTGCGGCATCTCATGCTGAATCTCCTGCTGCATCTCCACCTGCTGCCAATCCTACTGCTGCTTTTGATCTGCATCTCCTGCTGCATCTCCTGCTTCCAAATCTCCTGCTTCATCTGCTGCATCTCCTACTGCTGTATCACCTGCTGCATGTGCTGCTGCAGCATTTCCTTTTGCTGCATCTCCTGTTGCTGCATCTGCTGGTTTTGCACCTGCGGCAAAATCTGCTTCTGCATCTCTTGCTACTGCATCTCCTGCTGCACCTCTGTCTGAATCTCTTGGTGCTGCATTTCCTGCTGATGCATATTCTGCTTCAACTCCTGCTGCTGCATTACCTTCTGCATCTATTCCTCTTGAATTTCCTGCTGCTGCACCTCCTGCTGCTGCATCTTCTGCTTCATCTCCTTCTGCTGCATCTCCTGATACTGTATGTGCTGCTGCATCTCCTGCTGCTCTGTCTGCTGCATCAGCTCCTCTTTCTCCATATCCTTCTGTATCTCCTGATGCTGCATCATATCATGCTGCTGCATATGTGGAAGTATCTCTTCCTACTGCATCTTCTGCTGAATCTTCATTTCCTGCTGCATCTGCTTCTGCATCTCCTGCTGCTGCTGCACTTCCTACTGCTTCTTCTGCTGCTGCATCAGTTGCTGCTGAATCTCCAGATGAATCTCCTGCGGCATCTCATGCTTCTACATATCATGATGAATCTCCTGCTGCATCTCCACCTGCTGCCACTCCTACTGCTGCGTTTTGTTCTGCATCTCCTGCTGCATCTCCTGCTTTTGAATCTCCTGATGCTGTGTCTGCTGCTGAATCTCCTTTGTCTGCTGCTGAATCTCCTGCTGCATCTGCTGCTGCTGCATCTCCTACTGCTGCATCACCTTCTGCATGTGCTGCTGCAGCATCTCCTGCTGCTGCATCTCCTGCTGCATTTTCTACTCGATCTCCTGCTGCAGAATCTCCTACGGAATTTCCTGCTGCACAATCTGCTCCTGCATTTCCTGCTGATGCATTTCCTGCCAAATCTCCTGCTACATATTTTGCTGCTACACCTCTTAATGCATCTCATGATAATGCTTCATCTCCTGCTACTGCATCTCCTGCTGCACCTACTGCTGCTGCATTTCCTGCTGCATCTGCTGCTGCTGCATCTCCTGCTGCTCCATCCGCTGCATCATCTCCTCTTTCTCCATATCCTTCTCTATCTCCTATTGCTGCATCATATCATGCTGCTGCGTATGTTGAAGAATCTCTTCCTACTGCATCTTCTGCTGAATCTTCATTTCCTGCTGCATCTGCTTCTGCCTCCTCTTGCTGCTGCTGCATCTCCTGCTGCTTCTCCTGCTGCTGCATCAGTTGCTGCTGAATCTCCTGATGAATCTCCTGCGGCATCTCATGCTTCTACATATCATGCTGAATCTCCTGCTGCATCTCCATCTACTGCCACTCCTACTACTGCGTTTGCTTCTGCATCTCCTGCTGCATCTCCTGCTTCTGAATCTCCTGATGCCGTGTCTGCTGCTGAATCTCCTTTGTCTGCTGCTGAATCTCCTGCTGCATCTGCTGCTGCTGCATCTCCTACTGCTGCATCACATTCTGCATATGCTGCTACAGCATCTCCTGCTTCATCTCCTGCGGCATTTTCTACTGGATCTCCTGCTGCAGAATCTCCTACGGAATTTCCTGCTGCAAAATCTGCTGATGCATTTCCTGCTGATGCATCTCCTGCTGAATCTCTGATGCTGCATCTCCTGCTGCTGAATCTCCTGCTGCTGAATCTCCTGCCTCTTCACCTCCTGCTGCTGCAACTCCTGCTGAATCTGCTGCTGCTGCCTCTGGTGTGTCTGCATCTTCTTTGACTGCATCTCCTGCTGCTGCATCTCTGGCTGATTTCCTGCTGCATTTCCTTCTCTTCTATTTCCTGCTGCATATCCTGGTGCATCGCCTACTGAATACGCATCTCCTGCTACATCTCCTGCTGATACACCTCATGCAGCCGCATCTGCTGCTGCATATCCTGCTGCATCTGCTGTTGCCAAATCTCTTGCTGTTGCATATCCTACTGAATTTTCAGCAGCATCTCCTGCAGATGCAATTCCTGCTGCATCTCATCCTGCACACTTTGCTGCTGCATCTGCTGCTGCTTCTGGTGATGCTACATCTCCAGCTGTATCTGCTGCTTCATCTGCTGCTGTATCTACTGCTGCATATGGTTTTGCATGTTCTGCTGCATATAGTTCTGCATCTTCTGCTGCATATGGTTCTGCATCTCCTGCTGTTTCTGCTGCTGGTGCATCTCCTGCCTCATATTCTGCTGCTGTGTCTCCTGCTGATGCACGTCATGCTGCATCTGCTGCTGATGCATGTCCTGCTGCATCTCCTGCTTCTGTATCTACGTTTATGCATCTCCAGCTCCATCATCTCCTTGTGCATCAATTGCTCTTACATCTCTTATTCATCTCCTTCTGCTGCATATAGGGCTGCATCTGGTGCTACTGTACCCCCTCCTGCTGTATTTCCTGTTCCATCTCCTCCTTCTGCATCTCCTGCTGAATCTCCTGCTGCATCTCCTGCTGCTGCATCTCCTGCTGTTACATCTCCTTTTGCATATCTTGCTCCAGCATCTCCTGCTTTATCTGCTGCTTCTGCATCTCCCGATACAAATCCCCTGCTGCTTCATCTCATCCTGCTGCATCTCATGCTGCATCTCTTGCTGCTATATCTCCTGCGGGTTCATATCCTGCTACTGCATCTCCTAATGAATCTCCTGCTGCAGTATCTCCTCTTACTGCATCTCCTCCTGCTGCATCTCCTGCTTCTGTATATACTGCTGCATCTCCTGCTGATGCATCTCCTGATAAATCTGCATCTCCTGCTGCATCTGCTACTGCATCTCCTGCTGCTTTACCTCCTGCTCTTGCATCTCCTTCTGCTGAATCTCCTGATGAATCTCCTGTGGCATCTCATGCTTCTACATATCATGCTGAATCTCATGCTGCATCTCCTTCTGAATATGCATCTCCTGATTCATCTCCACCTGCTGCCACTCCTACTACTGCGTTTGCTTCTGCATCTCTTGCTGCATCTGTTGCTGCTGCATCTCCTGCTGCTGCATCATCTTCTGCATGTGCTGCTGCTGTATCTCCTGCTGCTGCATCTCTGTCTGAATCTCTTGGTGCTGCATTTCCTGCTGATGCATATTCTGCTTCAACTCCTCCTGCTGCATTACCTTCTGCATCTATTCCTCTTGTATTTCCTGCTGCTGCATCTCCTGCTGCATCTCTTGGTTCTGCATCTTCTGGTGTTTCATCTGTTTCTGCATCTCATTATCACTTAACTGCCACTATTGAGGCGCTTTAGGGAAATCATATAATGCCCTCAATGAAGATGCTATCATGGAATTCTGCTGCTTCTGAATGTCTTCTCTTAAAGCGCTTTCACTGCAAAGAGAGACTTGTAGAAGATGAGTATACGCTTGTGTACTGTAACATCAAGAGTCACTTGAGAATATCAGAGTGTTTAGCTCATGTACCGCAGGGAAGAAGCTACGATGAAATGCTCGTCTCGTTATAGTCTTCTCTGGAAACACTTTCACTGCAAGCTGCAAAGCATGACTAACAGAAGATTTTAGTATAGGGTACTGAATTGTGACTTATGAAGGTGCTTTCTGATAAGTGAGTAACTGACGCAGTGAAGATGCTAGCGTGGAATACTGCTGCTACTGAATGTCCTCTCTTAGAGTGCTTTCACTGCAAAGCAAAACTTGTAGAAGGTTCAGTCTAGGCTTGTGCACTGCAACTTCAAAATGGCTATTAAAGCATCACTTCAAAATATCAGAGCGTTCAGCACAAATACCTCAGGGTAGATGCTACGATCAAATCCTGAAATTCGTATAATTCTTCTCTGGATGCGCTTCCACTGCAAGGCAAGACTTGTAGAGCTTTCAGTCTAGGCTCGTGTATTACAGCGTCACTGCAAAATCTGAAAACGTTTAGAAAAAGTACCGCAAGGGCGCTGCTACGATCAAATGCTAGCTCTCGTTAGAATCTTCTCTTGAAGCGCTTTCACTGCAAGCTGCAAAGCACGTCTAACAAAACGTTTAGTATTGATTACGGAATTGTGATTTAACTGCGCCTATGGAGGAGCTTTAGGAAAAGTGAGTAAAGCCCGTATGGAAGATGCTAGCATGGAATGCTGCTGCTTCTGAATGTCTTCTCTTGTAGCGCTTTCACTGCAAAGAATGACTTGTAGAACTTTCAGTCTAGGCTCGTGTCCTGTAACATCAGAATGGGTAGTAAAGCGTCACTTCAAAATTGCAAAACGTTCAGAACAAGCACGGCAGAGAAGCTGCTACGATCACATGCTGGCTCTCGTTAGTCTTCTCTGGAAGCGCTTTCACTGCAAGCTGCAAAGCACGACTAACACAAAGTTTTAGTATAGGGTACCGAAGAGTTACTTTACTTTGCCGAATAACGCGCTTTCGGAATAGTGAACATCGGCTGCAGGGAAGATATTAGCATGGAATGCTGCTGCTACTGAATGTCTTCTCTTATAGCACTTTCACTGCAAAGTACGACTTATAGAAATGTCTAGTCTTCTGAAGTGTATCATCAGCTAGTAAAGTGTCAATTCAAAAGTTCAGAGCGTTCAGCACAAGTACCGCAGGGAAGCTTCTACCATCAAATGCTGGTTCTCGTTAGAGTCTTCTCTTATAGCGCTTTCACTGCCAGCCGCAAAGCACGAAAAACGCAACGTTTTCACGTAGGCTAGTTATTAGCGACTTAATAACGCGTACTAAGGTGCTTTAGGAAAAGTGAATATCTCCAGCAGGGAAGAGGTTAGCTTCTGCTCCTGAATATCTTCTCTTAGAGCGCAATCACTGCATACCAAGATTTATCGAACTTTCCGTCTAGGCTAGTGTGAACGGTAACATCAGCATGGCTAGTAAGGCTTCACTTGAAGATTTGAAAACGTTCAGCAGAAATACCCCTGGGAAGTTGCTACCATCAAATGGTGTCTCCCATTAGAATCTTCTCTGGAAGCTCTTTCACTGAGAGGTGCAAAACACGACTAACACTGTGTTTAAGTGCAGGTTAAAGAATTGTGACATAATAGCGACTAATAACGAGTATTAGGAAAAGTGAATATCTCTGACAGCGAAGGTGTTAGCATGGATTGTTGCTGCTTCTGAATGTCGTCTCTTAGAGCGCTTTCACTAGAAAGCGAGACTTGTAGAACTTTCAGTCTCAGTTTGTGAACGGTAACATCAAAATAGCTACGAAGGAGTCACGTTAAAATTTCAGAGCATTCAGCATGAGTACCGCAGGGACTCTGCTACCATCAAATTTTGGCTCTCTTTAGGATCTTTTCATGAAGCGCTTTCACTGCCAGACGCAAATCACGAAAAACGCAACGTTTTCACAGAGGCTATTTATTAGCCTAATAACGCTTTTTAGGAAAAGTGAATAACACCAGCAGGGAAGATGTTAGCATGGAATGCTTCTGGTTGTGGATATCTTCTCTTAGAGAGCAATCACTGCATACCAAGATTTATCGAACATTCCGGCTAGGCTAGTAAACGGTAACATCAGCAAAGCTAGTAAGGCTTCACTTGAAGATTTGAAAGGGTTCTGCTTCCGCATCTCCTGCTGCTTCACCTCCTGCTCTTGCATCTCCTTCTGCTGAATCTCCTCCTCAATCTCCTGCGGCATCTCATGATGCTACATATCCTGCTATATCTCCTGATGTATCTCCTTCTGAATATGCATCTCCTGATGCTTCTCCTTCTGCTGAATCTCCTGCTGCTGCATCACCTGCTGCTGAATCTCCTGTTGCTGCCTCTGCTGCATCACCTCTTCTTTCTCCATATCCTGCTGTATCTCCTGCTGCGGCATCATATCATGCTGCTGCGTATGTTGAAGAATCTCTTCCTACTGCATCTTCTGCTGAATCTTCATTCCCTGCTGCATCTGCTGCTGCATCTCCTGCTGCTTCTCCTGCTGCTGCATCGGTTGCTGCTGAATCTCCTGATGAATCTCCAGTGGCATCTGATGCTTTTACATATCATGCTGAATCTCCTGCTGCATATCCTTCTGAATATGCATCTGCTGATGCATCTCCACCTGCTGCCACTCCTACTGCTGCGTTTGCTTCTGCATCTCCTGCTGCATCTCCTGCTTCTGAATCTCCTAATGCCGTGTCTGCTGCTGAATCTCCTTTGTCTGCTGCTGAATCTCCTGCTGCATCTGCTGCTGCTGCATCTCCTACTGCTGCATCACCTGCTGCATGTGCTGCTGCAGCAACTCCTGCTGCATCTCTTGGTGCTGCATCTTCTGCTGTTGCATCTCCTGCTGCATCTCTGTCTGAATCTCTTGGTGCTGCATTTCCTGCTGATGCATATTCTGCTTCAACTCCTACTGCTGCATTACCTTCTGCATCTATTCCTCTTGTATTTCCTGCTGCTGCATTTGCTGCTTCATGTCCTGCTGCTGCATCTCCTGATATTGCATGTGCTGCTGCATCTCCTGCTGCATCTCTTGGTGCTGCATCTTCTGATGTTGCATCTCCTGCTGCATCTCCTGCGGCATCACCTGCTTCTGTATCTCCTGCTGCTACATCTCCTGCTCTTTTATCTCCTTCAGCATGACGAGATGTAGCAGGACATGTAGCAGCAGCAGATGCATCAGCAGATGAAGCAGCAGCTGCAGCAGCAGGAGATGTAGCCGCAGATGAATCAGAACCAGATGCAACACGAGATGCAGCAGCAGCAGATACCGCAGGAGATGCAACACCAGAAAATGCAGCACCAGGCGATGCAGCATCAGGAGATTCAGCAGGAAATGCAGCAGCAGGGGATGTAGAAGCAGGAGAGGCAGAAAAAGATGCAGAAGGAGCTGCAGCATCAGGAGATGCAGCAGGGAATGCAGCAGCAGCAGAAGTAACAGGAGATGCAGCAGCATCATATGCACTAGGAGATGTAGCAGCAGGAGATGAAGAAGCAGGAGATGCTACAGGCGATTCAGCTTGAGATGCAGAAGGAGGAGATGCAGCAGCAGCAGGAGGTGCAGAGTAGTAGATGAAGTGAAGAAGATGCAGCAGAAGGAAATATAGCAGAAGATGCAGCCGCAGTAAATGCAGCAAGAGAGAAAGTAGCATCAGATGCAGCATCAGATGCAGCATCAGTAGATGCAGCATCAGATGCAGCAGCAGGAGATGCAACAGCAGATGCAGCAGCAGGAGATTGATAAAGAGCTGCAGCAGGAAATGCAGATGAATATGCAGCAGCAGGAGATACAGCAGGAGATGCATCTGCAGGATATGCAGAAGGAGATGCAGTAGGAGGTGCAGAACGAGATGAAGCAACAAGATATGCAGCAGAAGGAGATGACGCAGGAGATGCATGCAGTATGAGACGAAGCAGCAGGAGCTACATCAGGAGATGCAGAAGCAGCAGACACAGACGGAGATTCCATAGCAGGAGATGCAAAAGGAGATGATGCAGCAGCAGGAGATGCAGCAGCAGGAGATGCAGCAGGAAATTCAGCAGGAGATGCAGCAGGAAGAGGTGGTCAGGAGATGCAGCAGGAGGAGGTACAGCAGCAGCAGATGCAGCAGCATATGTAGCAGAAGGAGATGCATAAGAGTTGCAGCAGCAGTTGATGATAAAGGAGATGCTGGAGTTGGAGATGCCGAAGAAGGAGATGCAGAAGCAGGAGATGCAAGAGTAGATGCATCAGCAGGAGATGCAGCGAAACATACATCAGCAGGAGACACAGCAGCAGGATATGAGGCAGGAGATGCACCAGCAGAAAATACAGCAGGAGATGCTTGAGGAGATTAAGCAGGAGATGCTGCAGCAGGTGATGCAGCAGCAGGAAATTTTGCAGGGGTTGCAGCAGTAGGTGAAGCAGAACCAGATGAAGCAGCATATGCTGCAGATGCAGCAGTAGGGGATGCAGCAGGTGATGCAGCAGGAAGAGATGGAGCAGGAGATAGATCAGCAGCAGATGCACCAGCAGAGGCAGCAGCAGTAGATGCAGCAGGACATAGAGAAAAGTATGAGGCAGCAGGAGATGTAGGAGATGCAGCAGTAGATGAAGTAGCAGCAGATGCAGCAGCCGTTGCAGCAGGAAACGCAGCAGGAGATGCAGCAGCAGGAAATGCAGCAGCAGGAGGTGCAGCCACAAATGCATTCAGCAGCATATGCAGTAGGAGATGCAGCAGCAGGTGATTCAGTAGCAGGAGATTCAGCAGCAGACGTAGCAGGATATGCAGCATCAGTAGATGCATCCGCAGATGGATCAGCAGAGTATGTAGCAGGAGACACGGCAGCAGGAGATGCAGGAGTGCATGAAATAGCAGCAGATACAGCAGCAGATTGAGGAAATGCATCAGCAGGAGATGCAGCATGAGATGAAGTAGAAATGTAGAAACAAATGCAGCAGGAGATGCAGCAGTAGGAGATGTAGCAGGAGATGCAGCAGTACATGAAGTAGCAGCAGCTACAAGAGCAGATTCAGGAGATGTAGCAGAGTAGCTGCAGCAGGATATGAAACAGCAGAAGATAGAGAAGGAGATGCAGCAGCAGAAGATGAAGCTGGAGATGAAGTAGAAATGCAGAAGCAAATGCCGCAGCAGATGCAGCAGGAGTTGTAGCAACACCAGAAGCAGCAGCAGATGCAGCAGCAGGTGATGCAGTATGAGATGCAGCAGGAACTGCAACAGGATCTGAAGCAGCAGGAGATGCTGCAGGAGATGCAGCAGGACATGCAACAGCAGATGTAGCAGCATGAGGTGCATAGGAGGAGATGCAGCATGAGATGTAGCAACACCAGAAGCAGCAGCAGATGCAGCAGCAGGTGATGCAGGATGAGATGCAGCAGGAACTGAAGCAGGATCTGAAGCAGCAGGAGATGCTGCAGGAGATGCAGCAGGACATGCAACAGCAGATGCAGCAGCATGAAGTGCATAGCAGGAGATGCAGCATGAGATGAAGTAGCAGGAGATGCAGAAGCAGGAGATACAGAAGGAGATGTAGCAGTGGGAGATGCAGAAGGAGATGCAGTAGCAGGAGACAAAGTAGAAGAAGATGCAGCCGCAGCAGATACAGGTGATGCAGCAGCAGGAGATGAAGAGGCAGGAAATTCAGCAGGAGATGCATCAGCAGGAAATGTAGCAGGAGATTCTGCAGCAGGAAATTCCGTAGGAGAGTCTGCAGCAGGAGATTCAGCAGAAGATGCAGCAGGAGATCTAGAAGGAGATTCAGCAGCAGGAGATGTAGTAGGAGATGCAGCAGGAGATACATCAGCAGGAGTTGCAGGAGGAGATTCTGCAGAAGAAGATTCAGCAGGAGATACAGTAGGAGATGCATCAAGAGATGAAGTAGCAACATATGCATCAGAGGTTACAGCAGGAAGAGCAACAGGAGATTCAGCAGGTGATGTAGCAGCAGGAGATGCAGCCGCAGATGCCTTCAGGAGGAAATGCAGAAGCACTAGATGCATCAGTAGAAGATTGAGCAGCAGATGCAGCAGGAAATGGAGATATTTCTACAGATGCATCCGCAGATGCATGAGCAGTGGATGCAGTAGCAGGAGATGCTGGAAGACATCAAGTGGCAGGAGATGTAGCAGCAGGAATTGTAGCAGGAGATGCAGCAGTATATGAATCAGCAGCAGATGCAGCAGGAGATTAAGGAGATGAGGTAGCCGGAAATGCAGCAGAAGATGCAGCAAGAGGAGATGCAGTAGCAGGAGATGCAGCTGCAGCTGCAGAGGCAGCAGATGCAGCAGCAATAGAGGCAGCAGCAGATGCAGCAGCAATAGAGGCAGCAGAAGATGCACCAGGAGATGCAGATTCAGTAGGAGATGTAGCAGCAGAAGATGCTGCTACAGAAGACGCAGCAGGAGATGCCGCAGAAGGAGATGCAGCAGGAGATGCAGCAGATGGAAATGCAGCAAGATATGCTGCAGGAGGAGATGCAGCAGGTAATGCAGCAGCAGGGGATGCATGTTTAGCAGTAGAGTCAGCATCACATTCAGAAGGAGATGCAGCAGCAGGAGATAAAGCAGAAGGCGATTCTTAAGCAGGAGATACAGCAGCAGGAGATGAAGCCACAAAAGATGCAGCAGAGGATGCAGAAGGAAATGAAGCAGAATATACCTCAAGAGATGCAGCAGAAGGAGATGCAAGAGTAGATGCAGCAGAAGGAGTTTTAGCAGGAGATGCAGCAGCAGGAGATGCATCAGCAGGAGGTGCAGGCAACAGACAAAAGAGGAGATGCAGATTCAGCAGCAGATGAAGTAGCAGGAGATGCAGCAGCAGATGAAGTAGCAGGAGTTGCAGCAGCAGATGCAATAGCAGGAGATATGTGAAGGAGCACCAGATGCAGCAGCATATGCTGAAGATGTAGGAGGAGGAGATTAAGCAGGAGATCCAGCAGGAAGAGATGCAGCAGGATATGCAGAAAAAGATAAAGCAGAAAGAGATGCATCAGGAAATACAGCAGCAGGATATGCATCAGCAGGAAATGCAGCAGGACATGCACTAGCAGAAGAGGCAGCAGGAGATGCAGCAGCAGATGCAGCAGCAGATGTAGCAAGAGGATATGCACCATGATATACAGCAGCAGGAGATGCAACAAAAGATGAAACAGGAGATGCAGTAGCATGCTCCTGACTCTCCTGCTGCTAAATCTCCTCCTGCTAAATCTCCTCCTGCATCAGCTGATGCATTTCCTGCATCTCCTGCGGCTGCATCTGCTGCTGCATCTCCTGCTTCTCTATCTTCTGCTGCATCTCCTGCTGAATCACATGGTGTCTCTCCTGCTGCCGCATCTCCTGCTTCTGCATATCCTTTTGCATGTCTTGCTGCCACATCTCCTGCTTCTGCCTCTCCTACTCCTGCATCTCTGCTGCTGCATCTCCTGCTGCTGTATTTCCTGCTCCTGCTTCTCCTGATGCATCAGCTGCTGCATCTTCTGCAGTATCTTCTATTGCTTCAATCTCCTGCTGCATCTGCTGATACTGCATCTTATCCTGCCGCATCTCCTGCTCCATTTTCTTGTGCATCTGCTGATGCTGCTGTCGTATCTTCTGCTGCTGCATCTCCTGCTGCTGCATCTTCTTCTCTGCAGATCCTGATGCTTCATCTCTTGCTGCAGAATCTCCTGCTGAATCCACTGCTCATCTCTTGCGATTGTATCTCCTGCTGCATCTCCTGCTTCTGCATCTCCTGCTGCAGAATCTCCAGCTGCATCTTCTGCTTCTGCATCTCCTGCTACTGGGTCTGCTGCATCATCTCCTCCTGCCTCTTCTCCTACAGCATCTCCTTCTCTATCTCCTGCTACATCTCATGAAGCTGTACCTGCTGAAGCATCTCTTCCTGCTGCATCTCCTGCTGCTGCAACTCCTACTGAATCTGCTGTCGAATATCTTCCTGCATCTGCTGCTGCTGCATCATCTACTGATGCATCTCCTGCGTAATCTCCTGCTGCTGCATCTCTTGCTTCTGCATCATCTACTGATGCATCTCTTGATTAATCTCCTACTGCTGCATCTGCAGTATTTTCTGATGCATCTGCTGCTGCTTCATGTACTGCTTCATCTCCTACTACTGCATCTCCTGCTGCATCTCATTCTGCATCTCCTGATGCTACAGCTCCATCTGCATCATCTCCTACTGCATCTCCTGGTGCTGAATCTCCTGCTGCATCTCTAGATTCATCTACTACTGCTGCATCTGCAGTATTTTCTGATGCATCTGCTGCTACTGCATCTCCATCTGCATCATCTCTTTCTGCATCTCCACCTGCTGAATCTCCTGCTGCATCTCCTGCTGAATCTAATCCTACCACATCTCCTGCTGCATCTCCAGCTGCTGCATAATCTGCTGCATCTCCTGCCGCTGCATCTCCTGCCACTGCATTTACTGGTGCATGTCCTGATGCTGCATCTCCACCTGCTGCATCTCCTGCTGCTGAACTCCTGCTGATGCATCTACTGCTGCTGCATCTCTTGCTGCTGCATCTGCTGCTTCATCGCCTGCTACTGCATCTTCTGCTGCACCTACTGCAGCTGCATTTCCTGCTGCAACTTCTGCTTCTGCATCTCCTGCTGCTGAGTCTGATGCTGCATCTCATGCTTTTGCATCTCCTGCTGCTGAATCCCCTTCTGCATCTCATTCTTCTGAATCTCCTGCTGCTCTGTTACCTTCTGCATCGACACCTGCTACATCTCCTGCTGATGCATCTCCTCCTGCTGCATCTCCTGCTGCATCTCCTGCTGATGCGTCTGCTGTTGCAACTCCTGCTGCATCTCCTGCTGCTGCATCTTCTTTTCTGCAGATCCTAAGGCTTCATCTCTTGCCGCAGAATCTCCTGCTGAATCCACTGCTCATCTCTTGCGACTGCATCTCCTGCTGCTGCATCACCTGCTTCAGGCTCTCCGGCTGCATCTTCTGCTTCTGCATCTCCTGCTACTGGGTCTGCTGCATTATCTCCTTCTACCTCTTCTCCTACAGCATCTCCTTCTCTATCTCCTGCTACATCTCATGAAGCTGTACCTGCTGAAGCATCTCTTCCTGCTGCATCTCCTGCTGCTGCAACTCCTACTGAATCTGCTGTTGAATATCTTCCTGCATCTGCTGCGGCTGCATCTCTTGCTTCTGCATCATCTACTGCTGCATCTCTTGATTAATCTCCTACTGCTGCATCTGCAGTATTTTCTGCTGCATCTGCTGCTGCTTCATGTACTGCTTCATCTCCTACTACTGCATCTCCTGCTGCATCTCCTTCTGCATCTCCTACTGCACCTCCTGCTGCATCTCCTGCTGCTGCAGCTGCCATCTGCATCATCTCCTGCTGCATCTCAACCTGCTGAATCTCCGCTGTATGTCCTGCTGAATCTAATCCTACCACATCACATGTTGCATCTCCTTCTGCTACATAATCTGCTGCATCTCCTCTTGCTGTATCTTCTTCCGCTGCATTTACTGATGCATCTCCTGATGCTGCATCTCCACCTGCTGCATCTCCTGCTGCTGAACTCCTGCTGATGCATCTGCTGCTTCATCTCCTGCTGCTGCATCTCCTGCTGCTGCATATGCTACTGCATCTGCTGCAGGATCTTCTTCTTCTACCTGTCATGCTACATCTCCCGCTGATGCATCTCTTGCTTCTCTATATCTTACTCAATCTACTGCTGCTGCATCTCCAGCTGCATCTCCTGCTGCTGCATCTCTTGCATTTTTTGGTGCATCTGCTGTAGATTAATCTACTGCTGCATCTCCTGTTGCTTCACCTTCTGATTTTTTGATGTCCTCCTGCATCACCTGATGCTCCATCTGCTGCTGCTGCATACACTGCTGCATCTTCTGCTGCTGAATTTACTTCTACTGCATCTGCTGCTGCATCACCTTCTACTGAATACCCTGCAGCATCTCCTGCTGCTGCATCCACTGGTACATCTCCTAATGCTGCATCTCCTGATGCTGCACCTCCTGATGCATCTCCTGCTCAATCTCCTCCTCCTGCTTCTCCTACTGCTTCATCTCCTGCATCTGCTGCTGGATGGGCTGCTGCATCTCCTGCTTCTCTATGTCCGCCTCCTGGATCTACACCTGCATCTATTGCTGCTGCATCCTCTGCTGAACCTCCTGCTGCTGCATCTCCTTCTGCAACTTCCTCTGATGCATCAGCGGATTCATCTCATGATGCATCTCTCTTGCTTCATCCCCTGCTGCTGAATCTCCTGCTCTTGCATACCCTGCTGCATCTACAGCTGCTTCTAAGCCTACTTCATCTACTGCTGCTGCATTACCTGCTGCTTCTGCTGCTGCATCTCCTCCTGATTATTCGAGCTGCTGCATCTCCTGGTGCTATATCTTTTGCTTATCAATCTCCTGCTGCTGCATCTCTTACGAAATCTGCTTCTGAATCTGCTGCTGCATCTCCTGATGCTGTATCTCCTGCTACTGCATTTCCTAATGCATCTCCTGCTGCTACATCTCCTGCTTTTGCATCTCCTTCTTTATCTCCTTCTGATGCCTATCTTGCTGCTGCATCTACTGGCTGCTTCGTCTGCTTCTACATCTCCCACTGCATTTCCTGCGGCTGCATCTCAGGGTACATCTCCTCTTGCTCAGTCTCTTGCTGCCTCTCCTACTGCTATATCTCCTGCTACCGCATCTCCTTATGCATCTCCTGCTGCATCTCTTGCAGCTGCATCTCCTGCTCCATATACTTCTGATGCATATGCGGATTCATCTTATGATGGTGCTTTCTTGCTAGATATCCTGTTTCTGCATCTCCTGCTGCTGCAAACTCTGCTGCAACTCCTGCTGCTGCATTTCCAGCTGCAGCTGCTGCTGCTGTATCTCCTGCTGCTGTGGCTGCTGATGCATTTCCTGATGCATTTTCTACTGCTGCATCTCCTTCTGCTGCAACTCCTGCTGCATCTCATTCTGCATCTCCTGATGATACAGCCCCATCTGCATCATCTCCTACTCCATCTCCTCCTGCTGAATCTCCTGCTGCATCTCCTGATTCATCTCCTACTGCTGCATCTGCAGTATTTTCTGCTGTATCTGCTGCTACTTCATATACTGCTTCATCTCCTACTACTGCATCTCCTGCTGCATCCCCTGCTGCTGCATAATCTGCTGCATCTCCTCTTGCTGCATCTCCTGCCGCAGCATTTACTGATGCATCTCCTGATGCTGCGTCTCCACCTGCTGCATCTCCTGCTGCTGAACTCCTGCTGATGCATAACCTGCTGCGTCTCTGACCGTGACATCTCCTGCTGCTGCATCTCCTGTAGCTGCATCTGCTGCTTCATGTCCTGCTGCTGCATCTCCTGGTGCTGCATATGCTACTGCATCTGCTGCAGGATCTTCTGCCTCTCATGCCACATCTCCCGGTGATGCATCTCTTGCTTCTCTATATCTTGCTCAATCTACTACTGCTGCATCTCCAGCTGCATCTCCTGCTGCTCTATCTCTTGCATCTTTTGGTGCATCTGCTGTAGAGTAATCAACTGCTGCATCTCCTGTTGCTTCACCTTCTGATTTTTTGATGTCCTCCTGCATCAGTGGATTCAATAGCAGGTGATGCAGCAGGAGATGCAGCAGGAGGAGGTGCAGCAGCATGAGATGCAGCAGGGGATTCAGTAGCAGCAGATGCAGTAGCAGATGCAGCAGAAGTAAATTCAGCAGCAGAAGATGTAGCAGGATATGCAGCAGTAGTAGATAAAAGTGAGGATTCAGATGTCGGGGATAGAGCAGCAGAAGATGCACATTCAGCAGGCGGTGCAGCAGAAGATGCAGCAGCATATTGAACAGCACATTCAGCAGAAGATGCAGAAGCAGGAGATTCAGCAGCAGGAGATGAAGAATCAGCAGATGCCACAGCAGATACAGAAGAACATTCAGCAGGAGATGCAGTAGCAGGAGATGCAGCAGTGTGTGCAGCAGTGTATGCAGCAGCAGCAGCTGGAGCATCAGGTGATGCACGAGGACATCAAAAATCAGAAGGTGAAATAACAGGAGATGCAGCAGTCGATTAATCTACAGCAGATGCACCAAAAGACGCTGGATATCCAGCAGCAGGAGATGCAGCTGGAGATGCAGCAGAAGTAAATTGATCAAGATATACAGAAGCAGGAGATGCATCAGCAGGAGATTCAGCAGCAGGAGATTCAGCAGCAGGAGATGCAGCAGGTGGAGATGCATCAGGAATTGAGGAGGGGATTCCGTAGGAGGTGCTGCAGCCGCAGATGCAGTAGCAGATGAAGGAGATGCAGGAGTTGGAGATGCAGTACGAGATGCAGCAGCAGGAGATGCAGCAGCAGGAGTTGTGGTAGGATTTGATTCGGCAGGAGATGCAGCAGGAGATGCAGCAGCTGGAGATGAAGCAGAAGATGCAGCAGCAGGAGATGTAGTAGGAGATGCAGCAGCAGCAGACGCAGCAGGAGATGCAGCAGCTGGAGATGAAGCAGAAGATGCAGTAGAAGACGTAGTAGGAGATGCAGCAGCAGCAGATGCCGCAGCAGCAGATGCAGCAGGAGATAGAGTGTTAGACACTGCAGCAGGAGGTGCAGCAGGGTAGGCCTATTCAGCAGGAGATGCAGCAGGAGATGAAGTAGCAGGAGATGCAGCAGGAGATTACTATTCAGAAGGACATGCATCGGGAGATGTAACCGGTTATGTAGCAGCATGAGATGTCGCAGGAGATTCAGGAGGAGATTCAGCAGCAGCAGATGCAAGAGCAGGAGATGCCATCGCAAAAGATCCAGCAGCAGATTCATCAGGAAATGCAGCAGCAGGATATGCAGCAGTAGATAAAGCAGGAGATGCAAGAGCAGGGGATGCAGCAGCAGATTCAGCAGCAAATTCCGCATGAAATGCAGCAAAATGAGATAGAGAAGCAGATGCAGTAAGAGATGCAGATTAAGCAGTAGATGCAGCAGGAAAAGATGCTTCAGCTGATACAGCAGCAGGAGATGCAGTAGGAGGCGAGGCATCGGTAGTAGATACAGCAGGGTATTCAGCGGCAGGAGATGTAGCAGGAGATGCAGAGAGAAGAGATGAAGCAGCAGGAGATGCAGCGGCAGGAGATGCAGCAGTAGATGCAGATTCAGCAGGAGATTGATCAGCAGAAGAATCTGCAGCAGATTCACCGTAGGACGTGCAGGAGCAGGAGATGCAGAAGGAGATGGGCAGAAATAGATGCCGCAGGAGAAGCCGCAGTAGGAGATGCAACAGAAGATGCAGGAGGAGGTGATGCAGCAGGAAATGCAGAAGGAGATGCAGCAGCAGAAGCATCAGGAGGAGATGCAGCAAGACATGCAGTAGCAGCAGATACAGCAGCAGGAGATGCAGCAGCAGAAGATGCAGCAAGATATATAGCAGCAGAAATTGCAGCAGGAGATGCAGTAGCAAGAGATGTAGCATTTTCATAGGATGCATTAGAGGATGCAGCAGCAGGATGTGCAGCAGCAGGAGGTGCAGGAGGATATGCATGAACAGGAGAATCAGTATGAGGTACAGCAGGAAATGCAGCAGCAGGATATGTAGCTGGAGATTCAGCAGTAGATGAAGCAGCATCAGAGATGAAATATCAGGAGATGAAGCTACAGATGCATCAGCTGAAGATGAAGCAGGAGATGCAGCAGAAGGAGATGCATGGGCAGATGCAGCAGGAGATGCAAGAGGAGATGAGGCAGATGATGTAGCAAGAAATACCGTAGAAGATGCCGCAGGAAATATATTCAGGATATGCAGGAGAAGTAGATGAATCAGGAGATGAAGCAGAAGGAGATGTAGCAGTAGGAGATGCATCAGCAGATGTAGAAGCATATGCAGCAGGAGAAGCAGGAGGAGATGCAGCAGTTGGGAGACACAGCAGGAGTTGATGCAGTAGGAGATACAGCAGCAGGAGATTCAGCAGCAGCAGATGCAACAGGAGATGCAGCAGCAGATGAAGCAAGAGATAGAGAAGAAGATAGAGCAAGAGCGGATGCAGCAGCAGGAGATGTAGCAGCAGGAGATACAAATTCAGCAGGAGATGCATCAGGAGATGCATATTCAGAGGATAATGTAGCCGGATATGTAGCAGGATGAGATGCCGTGGGCGATACAGGAGGAGATACAGCAGATCGAGGTGCAAGAGCAGGAGTTGAAGTAGCAAGAAATGCAGTCACAGCAGATCCAGCAGCAGGTGATTCAGCAAGAGGAATTGCAGCAGGACATGAAGCATCAGATACAGCAGGTGGAGATGCAACAGCAGATGCATCAGTAGATGCAGATTCAGCAACAGATTCAGAAGTAGGAGATGCTGCAGCAGATTCGCAATAGGCGATGCATCAGCAGGAGATGCAGCAGGAAATGCAGCAGTAGACACAGAAGCAGGAGATGCTGCAGCAGGAAATACTGCAGCAGATGCAGCAGGAGATGACATATCAGGTGATGAAGCCACAGATGCATCAGCTGAAGATGAAGCAGGAGATGCAGAAGCAGGAGGTGCATCAGCAGGTGCATGAGGAAATGAGGCAGCAAATGTAGAAAGTTATAAAGTACATGTAGAAGCAGATGCAGCAGCGGCTAATTCAGCAGGAGATGCAGCAGCAGGAGATGCAGAAGCAGATGCAGCAGGAAATGCAGATTGAGCAGGAGAAGCAATAGGAAGAGAATCTTCAGCAGATGCAGCAGGATGTGCAGCATGACGAGATGTAGCAAAACATATAGCAGCAGAAGATGAATCAGGAAATGCAACAAGAGATGCAGCAGCAGGACATGTAGCCGCAGATGCATCAGAAGCTGATGCAACAGGAGATGCAGCAGCAGCAGATTCCGCAGGAGATGCATCATCAGAAGATGCAGAAGGAATTGCAGCATCAGGAGATTCAGCAGGAAATGCAGATGAACATGCGGGAGCAGGAGATACAGCAGGAGATGCACCTGCAGGATATGCAGAAGGAGATGCAGCAGGAGGTGCAGAACGAGATGAAGCAACAAGATATGCAGCAGAAGGAGATGACGCAGGAGATGCATGCAGCATGAGATGAAGCAGCAGGAGCTACATCAAGAGATGCAGAAGCAGCAGATACAGAAGGAGATGCCATAGCAGGAGATGCAAAAGGTAATGATGCAGCAGCAGGAGATGCAGCATCAGGAGATGCAGCAGGAAATTCAGCAGGAGATGCAGCAGGAAGAGGTGGTCAGGAGATGCAGCAGGAGGAGGTACAGCAGCAGCAGATGCAGCAGCATATGTAGCAGAAGGAGATGCATAAGAGTTGCAGCAGCAGTTGATGATAAAGGAGATGCTGGAGTCGGAGATGCCGAAGAAGTAGATGCAGAAGCAGGAGATGCAGGAGTAGATGCATCAGCAGGAGATGCAGCAAAACATACATCAGCAGGAGACACAGCAGCAGGATATGAGGCAGGAGATGCACTAGCAGAAAATGCATCAGGAGATGCTTGAGGAGATTAAGCAGGAGATGCTGCAGCAGGTGATGCAGCAGCATATGCAGCAGCAGGAAATTTTGCAGGAGTTGCAGCAGTAGGTGAAGCAGCACCAGATGAAGCAGCATATGCTGCAGATGCAGCAGTAGGGGATGCAGCAGGTGATGCAGCAGGAAGAGATGGAGCAGGAGATAGATCAGCAGCAGATGCACCAGCAGAGGCAGCAGCAGTAGATGCAGCAGGACATAGAGAAAAGTATGAGGCAGCAGGAGATGTAGGAGATGCAGCAGTAGATGAAGTAGCAGCAGATGCAGCAGCCGTTGCAGCAGGAAACGCAGCAGGAGATGCAGCAGCAGGAAATGCAGCAGCAGGAGGTGCAGCCACAAATGCATTCAGCAGCATATGCAGTAGGAGATGCAGCAGCAGGTGATTCAGTAGCAGGAGATTCAGCAGCAGACGTAGCAGGATATGCAGCATCAGTAGATGCATCCGCAGATGCATCAGCAGAGCATGTAGCAGGAGATACGGCAGCAGGAGATGCAGGAGTGCATGAAATAGCAGCAGATACAGCAGCAGATTGAGGAAATGCATCAGCAGGAGATGCAGCATGAGATGAAGTAGAAATGTAGAAACAAATGCAGCAGGAGATGCAGCAGTAGGAGATGTAGCAGGAGATGCAGCAGTACATGAAGTAGCAGCAGCTACAAGAGCAGATTCAGGAGATGTAGCAGAGTAGCTGCAGCAGGATATGAAACAGCAGAAGATAGAGAAGGAGATGCAGCAGCAGAAGATGAAGCTGGAGATGAAGTAGAAATGCAGAAGCAAATGCAGCAGCAGATGAAGCAGAATGAGATGCAGCAGCAGCAGATGAAGCATGAGATGTAGCAACACCAGAAGCAGCAGCAGATGCAGCAGCAGGTGATGCAGGATGAGATGCAGCAGGAACTGAAGCAGGATCTGAAGCAGCAGGAGATGCTGCAGGAGATGCAGCAGGACATGCAACAGCAGATGCAGCAGCATGAAGTGCATGGCAGGAGATGCAGCATGAGATGAAATAGCAAGAGATGAAGTAGCAGGAGATGCAGAAGCAGGAGATGCAGAAGGAGATGTAGCAGTGGGAGATACAGAAGGAGATGCAGTAGCAGGAGACAAAGTAAAAGAAGATGAAGCCGCAGCAGATACAGGTGATGCAGCAGCAGGAGATGAAGAGGCAGGAGATTCAGCAAGAGATTCTGCAGCAGGAAACTCCGTAGGAGAGTCTGCAGAAGGAGATTCAGCAGAAGATGCAGCAGGAGATCTAGAAGGAGATTCAGCAGCAGGAGATGTAGTAGGAGATGCAGCAGGAGATACATCAGCAGGAGTTGCAGGAGGAGATTCTGCAGAAGAAGATTCAGCAGGAGATACAGTAGGAGATGCATCAAGAGATGAAGTAGCAACATATGCATCAGAGGTTACAGCAGGAAGAGCAACAGGAGATTCAGCAGGTGATGTAGCAGCAGGAGATGCAGCCGCAGATGCCTTCCGGAGGAAATGCAGAAGCACTAGATGCATCAGTAGAAGATTGAGCAGCAGATGCAGCAGGAAATGGAGATACTTCTGCAGATGCATCCGCAGATGCATGAGCAGAGGATGCAGCAGCAGGAGATGCTGGAAGAAATCAAGTGGCAGGAGATGTAGCAGCAGGAATTGTAGCAGGAGATGCAGCAGTATATGAATCAGCAGCAGATGCAGCAGGAGATTAATGAGATGCGGTAGCCAGAAATGCAGCAGAAGATGCAGCAAGAGGAGATGCAGTAGCAGGAGATGCAGCAGCATCTGCAGAGGCAGCAGATGGAGCAGCAATAAATGCAGTTGCAGATGCATCAGGAGATGCAGATTCAGTAGGAGATGTAGCAGCAGGAGATGCCGCAGAAGGAGTTGCAGCAGGAGGTGCTGCAGAAGGAAATGCAGCAAGATATGCTGTAGGAGGAGATGCAGCAGGTAATGCAGCAGCAGGGGATGCATGTTTAGCAGTAGAGTCAGCATCACATTCAGAAGGAGATGCAGCAGCAGGAGAAAAAGCAGAAGGCGATTCTTAAGCAGGAGATACAGCAGCAGGAGATGAAGCCACAAAAGATGCAGCAGAGGATGCAGAAGGAAATGAAGCAGAATATACCTCAAGAGATGTAGAAGAAGGAGATGCAAGAGTAGATGCAGCAGAAGGAGTTTTAGCAGAGATGCAGCAGCAGGAGATGCATCAGCAGGAGGTGCAGGCAACAGACAAAAGAGGAGATGCAGATTCAGCAGCAGATGAAGTAGCAGGAGATGCAGCAGCAGATGAAGTAGCAGGAGTTGCAGCAGCAGATGCAATAGCAGGAGATATGTGAAGGAGCACCAGATGCAGCAGCATATGCTGAAGATGTAGGAGGAGGAGATTAAGCAGGAGATCCAGCAGGAAGAGATGCAGCAGAATATGCAGAAAAAGATAAAGCAGAAAGAGATGCATCAGGAAATACAGCAGCAGGATATGCATCAGGAGGAAATGCAGCAGGACATGCACTAGCAGAAGAGGCAGCAGGAGATGCAGCAGCAGATGCAGCAGCAGATGTAGCAAGAGGATATGCACCATGATATACAGCAGCAGGAGATGCAACAAAAGATGAAACAGGAGGAGATGCAGTAGGAGAGGCAGCAGAATCTCATGCTGCATCTCCTGCTGCTGCCTCTCCTGCTGCTAAATCTCCTCCTGCTAAATCTCTTCCTGCATCAGCTGATGCATTTCCTGCATCTCCTGCGGCTGCATCTGCTGCCGCATCTCCTGCTTCTGCATATCCTCTTGCATGTCTTGCTGCCACATCTCCTGCTTCTGCCTCTCCTACTCCTGCATCTCTGCTGCTGCATCTCCTGCTGCTGCATTTCCTGCTCCTGTTTCTCCTGATGCATCTGCTGCTGCATCTTCTGCAGCATCTTCTATTGCTTCAACTCCAGATGCTGCATCTCCTGCTGCATCTGCTGGTACTGCATCTTATCTTGCCGCATCTCCTGCTCCATTTTCTTGTGTATCTTCTGATGCTGCTGTCGTATCTTCTGCTGCTGCATCTCCTGCTGCTGCATCTTCTTCTCTGCAGATCCTGATGCATCTCTTGCTGCAGAATCTCCTGCTGAATTTACTGCTCATCTCTTGCGACTGTATCTCCTGCTGCATCTCCTGCTGGTGCATCTTCTGCTGTTGCATCTCCTGCTGCAGAATCTCCAGCTGCATCTTCTGCTTCTGCATCTCCTGCTACTGGGTCTGCTGCATCATCTCCTCCTGCCTCTTCTCCTACAGCATCTCCTTCTCTATCTCCTGCTACATCTCATGAAGCTGTACCTGCTGAAGCATCTCTTCCTGCTGCATCTCCTGCTGCTGCAACTCCTACTGAATCTGCTGTTGAATATCTTCCTGCATCTGCTGCGGCTGCATCTCTTGCTTTTGCATCATCTACTGCTGCATCTCTTGATTAATCTCCTACTGCTGCATCTGCAATATTTTCTGCTGCATCTGCTGCTGCTTCATGTACTGCTTCATCTCCTACTACTGCATCTCCTGCTGCATCTCATTCTGCATCTCCTGCTGCATCTCCTGCTGCATCATCTCCTACTGCATCTGCTGCTGCTTCATCTCCTACTACTGCATCTCCTGCTGCATCTCATTCTGCATCTCCTGCTGCAGCTCCTGCTGCAGCTCCTGCTGCTGCAGCTCCATCTGCATCATCTCCTAATGCTGCATCTCAACCTGCTGATTCTACGCTGCATCTCCTGCTGAATCTAATCCTACCAAATCTCCTGCTGCATCTCCTTCTGCTACATAATCTGCTGCATCTCCTCTTGCTGCATCTTCTTCCGCTGCATTTACTGATGCATCTCCTGATGCTGCATCTCCACCTGCTGCATCTCCTGCTGCTGAACTCCTGCTGATGCATCTGCTGCTTCATCTCCTGATGCTGCATCTCCTGGTGCTGCATATGCTACTGCATCTGCTGCAGGATCTTCTTCTTCTACCTCTCATGCCACATCTCCCGCTGATGCATCTCCTGCTTCTCTATATCTTACTCAGTCTACTGCTGCTCCATCTCCAGCTGCATCTCCTGCTGCTGTATCTCTTGCATCTTTTGGTGCATCTGCTGTAGATTAATCTACTGCTGCATCTCCTGTTGCTGCCTTCTGATTTTTTGATGTCCTCCTGAATCACCTGATGCTCCATCTGCTGCTGCTGCATACACTGCTGCAACTCCTGCTGCTGAATTTACTTCTACTGCATCTGCTGCTGCATCACCTTCTACTGAATTCCCTGCTGCAGCTCCTGCTGCTGCATCCAATGGTACATCTCCTAATGCTGCATCTCCTGCTGCTCAACTCTGATGCATCTCCTGCTCAATCTCCTCCTGCTGCTTCTCCTACTGCTTCATCTCCTGCATCTGCTGCTGCATGGGCTGCTGCATCTCCTGCTTCTCTATGTCCTCCTCCTGGATCTCCACCTGCATCTATTGCTGCTGCATCCTGTTCTGAACCTAATGCTGCTGCATCTCCTTCTGCAACTTCCTCTGATGCATCAGCAGATCCATCTGATGATGCATCTCCCCTGCTTCATCTCCTGCTGCTGCATCTCCTGCTCTTGCATACCCTGCTGCATCTACAGCTGCTTCTAAGCCTACTTCAACTACTGCTGCTGCATTATGTCCTCGTGCATCTCCTGATGCTGCATCTGTTGCTGCATCTCCTTCAGCTGCATCTCCTGTTGCATCTCCCACTGCTGAATCTGGTGCTGCTTCATTCTCTGCTGCATCTACTGCTGCTGCATAGCCTGCTGCGGAATCTCCTAATGCATCTCCTCTTGCTTAGTCTCCTGATGCTTCCTATCCCGCTTCATTTCCTTTTTTAGCATATATTGCTGCTGCATCTACTGCTGCTTGGCCTGCTGCTGTATCTCCTGCTCCATCTCCTGCTGGGGCATCTCCTGCTGCGTCTCCTTCTGCATCTCCTGCTGCACCAGCGGCTGCATCTGCATCATCAGGGTATTCTGAAGGATATGCAGCAACAGGAGATGCAGCAGCAGGAGATGCAACCACAGCACTGCGGCAGCAGATTCAGCTGCAGGAGATGCAGCCGTAGGAGATGCAGCAGGAGATGAAGTAGCAGATGCAGCAGAAGGAAGTGTAGCAGCAGAAGATGTAGGAGGATATGCAGCAGCAGTAGATGAAACAGACCATAAAGCAGCAGGATATGCAGAAGCAGGAGAATCAGCAGCAGGGGATGCAGCAGCAGGGGATGCAGCAGCAGATTGAACAGGAAATGTAGCAACAGTAGATGCAGAAGCAGGAGATGCAGCAGAAGATGCATCAGCAAGAGATGAATCAGAAGATACAGCAGCAGGAGATGCATCAGGAGGAAATGCACCAGCAGACACAGCAGCAGAAGATGCAGCGGGAGATATAGAAAAAATGAGGAAGCAGGAGCAGCCCGTGTTACTTGATGTCCTTCTACATCTCCCGCTGTTGCATGTGCTGCTTCATCTCCTGCTTCTGTATCTCCTGCTGCTTCATCTCCTCATGCATCCTCTGCTCGTGCATCTGAGGATGCATCTCCTGATGCACCATTTCCCGATGCATCTGCTGCGCCATCCCCTGCTACATCTTTTTCTGCTCCATCTGGTGCATCTGCTGTTGCATATGCTGCTGCTTCATCTACTGCTGCATCTCCTGTTAACTCTCCTGCTGCTGCATCTCCTTCTGAAGTTTCTGCTGAATCTACTGCTGAATATGCATTCCCTGCTGCATCTCCTGCTGCTACAACTCCTACAGCATATGATGCTGCTGCATCTCCTTTTACTTCTGCTGCTGCTGCATTCCCTGCTACATCTCCTGATTCTGCAACTCCTTCTGCATCTCCTGCTACAATTCCTGCTGATGTATCTCCTGCTGCATTTTTTGCTATATTCCCTGCTTCTTAATATCCTTCTATATCTCCTACTGCATCTCCTGCTGCGTTTTCTACTCGATCTCCTGCTGCAGAATCTCCTACGGAATTTCCTGCTGCACAATGTGCTGATGCATTTCCTGCTGATGCATCTCCTGCTGAATCTCCTGATGCTGCATCTCCTGCTGCTGAATCTCCTGCCTCTTCATCTCCTGCTGCTGCAACTCCTGCTGAATCTGCTGCTGCATCTTGTGTGGCTGCATCTTCTTTGACTGCATCTCCTGCTGCTGCATCTCCGGCTGATTTCCTGATACATTTCCTTCTGTTGAATCTCCTGCTGCATATCCTGGTGCATCACCTGCTGAATATGCATCTCCTGTAAAACCTCCTTCTGATACATCTCATGCAGCTGCAGCTGCTGCTGCATATCCTGCTACATTAGCTATTGCCAAATCTCTTGCTGTTGCATATCCTACTGAATTTCCTGCAGAATCGCCTGCATGTGCAATTTCGTCTGCCATTCATCATGCATCCTTTGCTGCTGCATCTGCTGCTGCTTCTGGTGATGCTACATCTCCAGATGCATCTCCTGCTTCTCTATGTCCTCCTCCTGGATCTCCACCTGCATCGATTGCTGCTGCATCCTCTGCTGAAGCTCCTGCTGCTGCATCTCCTTCTGCAACTTCCTCTGATGCATCAACAGATTCATCTGATGATGCATCTCCCCTGCTTCATCTCCTACTGCTCAATCTCCTGCTCTTGCATACCCTGCTGCATCTACAGCTGCTTCTATGTCTAATTCATCTACTGCTGCTGCATTACCTACTGCTTCTGCTGCTGCATCTACTCCTGAATTTCCTGCTGCTGCGTCTCCTGGTGCTATATCTTTTGCTTATCAATCTCCTGCTGCTGCATCTCTTACGGAATCTGCTTCTGAATCTTCTGATGCATCTACTGCAGCTGCATCTCCTGATGCTGTATCTCCTGATACTGCATCTCCTAATGCATCTCCTGTAGCTTAATCTCCTGCTTTTGCATCTCCTTCTTTATCTCCTTCTGATGCCTATCTTGCTGCTGCATCTACTGCTGCTTCGTCTGCTTCTACATCTCCCGCTGCATCTCCTGCTGCTGCATCTCGGGGAACATCTCCTCTTGCTCAGTCTCTTGCTGCATCTCCTGCTGCTATATCTCCTGCTACTGCATTTCCTTCTGCATCTCCTGCTGCATCTCTTGCAGCTGCATCTCCTGCTACATCTCTTGCGGCTGCATCTTTTGCTCCATATCCTTCTGATGCATCTGCAGATTCATCTTGTGATGGTGTTTTCTTGCTGGATCTCCTGCTTCTGCATCTCCTGCTGCTGCAAACTCTGCTGCATCTCCTGCTGCTGCATTTCCAGCTGCAGCTGCTGTACCTCTTGCGGCTGTGGCTGCTGATGCATTTCCTGATGCATTTTTTGCTGCTGCATCTACTTCTGCTGCAACTCCTGCTGCATCACCTCTTGCTGCATTTCCTACTGCTGCATTTCCTGCTCCTGCATCTGATACTTCATCTCCTGCTGGTGCTGCATCTCCTGCTGCATCTGCTGCTGAATCTCCTGCTTCTGCATCTCATACCACATTCCTTCTGTTGCATCTCCTGCTTCTGCATATCTTGCTGCATCTGCTGATGCTGCATCTCTTGCTGCATCATCTGCTGCCGAATCTCCTGCATCTTTTGCTGCATCTGCTCTAGATTCGCCTACTGGTGAGTCTACTGCTGCTGCATCTCCTGCTGCTAAATCTCCTCCTGCTAAATCTCCTCCTGCATCAGCTGATGCATTTCCTGCATCTCCTGCGGCTGCATCTGCTGCTGCATCTCCTGCTGAATCACATGGTGTCTTTCCTGCTGCCGCATCTCTTGCTTCTGCATATCCTTTCGCATGTCTTGCTGCCACATCTCCTGCTTCTGCCTCTCTTACTCCTGCATCTCTGCTGCTGCATCTCCTGCTGCTGCATTTCCTGCTCCTGCTTCTCCTGATGCATCTGCTGCTGCATCTTCTGCAGCATCTTCTATTGCTTCAACTCCAGACGCTGCATCTGCTGGTACTGCATCTTATCCTGCTGCATCTCCTGCTCCATTTTCTTGTGCATCTGCTGATGCTGCTGTCGTATCTTCTGCTGCTGCATCTCCTGCTGCTGCATCTTCTTCTCTGCAGATCCTGATGCTTCATCTCTTGCTGCAGAATCTCCTGCTAAATCCACTGCTCATCTCTTGCTACTGTATCTCCTGCTGCATCTCCTGCTGCAGAATCTCCTGCTTCTGCATCTCCTGCTGCAGAATCTCCGGCTGCATCTTCTGCTTCTGCATCTCCTGCTACTGGGTCTGCTGCATCATCTCCTCCTGCCTCTTCTCCTACAGCATCTCCTTCTCTATCTCCTGCTACATCTCATGAAGCTGTACCTGCTGAAGCATCTCTTCCTGCTGCATCTCCTGCTGCTGCAACTCCTACTGAATATGCTGTTGAATATGTTCCTGCATCTGCTGCTGCTGCATCATCTACTGATGCATCTCCTGCGTAAGCTCCTGCTGCTGCATCTCTTGCTTCTGCATCATCTACTGATGCATCTCTTGATTAATCTCCTACTGCTGCATCTGCAGTATTTTCTGCTGCATCTGCTGCTGCTTCATGTACTGCTTCATCTCTTACCACTGCATCTCCTGCTGCATCTCATTCTGCATCTCCTGACTCTACAGCTCCATCTGCATCATATCCTAATGCATCTCCTGCTGCTTCATCTCCTGCTGTATCTCCTGATTCAACTCCTACTGCTGCATCTGCAGTATTTTCTGCTGCATCTGCTGCTGCATCTCCTGCTGCAGCAACTCCTACTGAATCTACTGTTGAATATGTTCCTGCATCACTTGCTGCTGCATCATCTACTGATGCATTACCTGTGTAAGCTCCTGCTGCTGCATCTCTTGATTAATCTCCTACTGCTGCATCTGCAGTATTTTCTGCTGCATCTGCTGCTACTTCATGTACTGCTTCATCTCCTACTACTGCATCTCCTGCTGCATCTCATTCTGCAACTTCTGATGCTACAGCTCCATCTGCATAATCTCCTACTGCATGTCCTGCTGCTGAATCTCCTGCTGCATCTCCTGCTGCTTCATCTCCTGCTGCATCTCCTGATTCATCTCCTACTGCTGCATCTGCAGTATTTTCTACTGCATCTGTTGCTGCTTCATATACTGCTTCATCTCCTACTACTGCATCTCCTGCTGCAGCTCCTGCTGCTGCAGCTCCATCTGCATCATCTCCAGCTGCATCTCCACCTGCTGAATCTCCTGCTGCATCTCCTGCTGAATCGAATCCTACCACATCTCCTGCTGCATCTCCTGCTGCTGCATAATCTGCTGAATCTCCTCTTGCTGCATCTCCTGCTGCTGCATTTACTGATGCTGCATCTCCACCTGCTGCATCTCCTGCTGCTGAACTCCTGCTGATGCATCTTCTGCTGATGTATAACCTGCTGCGCCTCTGACCGCTGCATCTCCTGCTGCTGCATCTCTTGCTGCTGCATCTGCTGCTTCATCTCCTTCTGCTGCATCTGCTGGTGCTGCATATGCTACTGCATCTGCTGCAGGATCTTCTTCTTCTGCCTCTCATGCCACATCTCCTGTTGCTTCACCTTCTGATTTTGTGATGTCCTCCTGCATCACCTGATCTCCTTCTGCAACTTCCTCTGATGCATCAGCAGATTCATCTGATGATGCATCTCCCCTGCTTCATCTCCTGCTGCTGAATCTCCTGCTCTTGCATACCCTGCTGCATCTACAGCTGCCTCTAACCCTACTTCATCTACTGCTGCTGCATTATGTCCTCGTGCATCTCCTGATGCTGATAGATGTCCTCGTGCATCTCCTGATGCTGCATCTGTTGCTGCATCTCCTGCAGCTGCATCTCCTGTGGCATCTCCTATTGCTGAATCTCATGCTGCTTCATTCTCTGCTGCATCTCCTGCTGCTGCATAGCCTGCTGCGGAATCTCCTAATGCATCTCCTCTTGCTTAGTCTCCTAATGCTTCCTATCCTGCTTCATCTCCTTTTGCTGCATATATTGCTGCTGCATCTCCTGCTGCTTGGCCTGCTGCTGTATCTCCTGCTCCATCTCCTGCTGGGGCATCTCCTGCTGCATCTCCTTATTCTGCAACTCCTTCTGCATCTCCTGCTACAATTCCTGCTGATGTATCTCCTGCTGCATTTCCTGCTACATCCCCTGCTGCTTAATATCCTTCTATATCTCCTGCTGCATTTTCTACTCGATCTCCTGCTGCAGAATCTCCTATGGAATTTCCTGCTGCACGATCTGCTGATGCATTTCCTGCTGATGCATCTCCTGCTGAATCTCCTGATGCTGCATCTCCTGCTGCTGAATCTCCTGCCTCTTCATCTCCTGCTGCTGCAACATCTGTTGAATCTGCTGCTGCATCTTGTGCGGCTGCATCTTCTTTGACTGCATCTCCTGCTGCTGCATCTCCGGCTGATTTCCTGATACATTTCCTTCTGTTGAATCTCCTGCTGCATATCCTGGTGCATCACCTGCTGAATATGCATCTCCTGCTACCTCTCCTGCTGATACATCTCATGCAGCTGCATCTGCTGCTGCATATCCTGCTGCATCTGCTATTGCCAAATCTCTGGCTGTTGCATATCCTACTGAATTTCCTGAAGCATCGCCTGCATGTGCAATTTCGTCTGCCATTCATCATGCATCCTTTGCTGCTGCATCTGCTGCTGATTTTGGTGATGCTACATCTCCAGATGCATCTGCTTCTTTATATCCTGCTGTATCTTCTGCATGTTCTGCTGCATATGGTTCTGCATCTTCTGATGCATATGGTTCTGCATCTCCTGCTGCTTCTGGTGCTGGTGCATCTCCTGCCTCATAAACTGCTGCTGTGTCTCCTGCTGATGTACGTCATGCTGCATCTCCTGCTGATGCATGTCCTGCTGCATCTCCTGCTTCTGCAACTCCTTCTGCATCTCCTGCTAATACATCCCCTGCTGCTGCCTTTCCTGCTGTATCTCCTGATGATGCAACTCCTTCTGCATCTCCTTCTGCTTCTCATTTCTTGATCCATCTCCTGCTGCATCTCCTCCCTTATACCTTTCTACATTTGCCGCCTCATTTCCTCATGCACCTGCTTATGCACCTCGTGCTGTTGCATCTCCTGCTTCATCTTCAGCTAATGCATCTGTGGCTTCATCACCAGATATGTCATCTCCTGCTGCATCTCCTTCTGCATCTCCTGCTGCACTAGCGGCTGCATCTGCATCATCAGGATATTCTGAAGGAGATGCAGCAACAGGAGATGCAGCAGCAGGAGATGCAACCACAGCACTGTTGCAGCAGATTCAGGTGCAGGAGATGCAGCCGTAGGAGATGCAGCCGGACTTTCAGCAGGAGATAGAGCAGAAGGAGATGCAGCAGGAGATGCAGCAGGAGGAAATGCACCAGCAGACATAGCAGCAGAAGATGCAGTGGGAGATATAGAAAAAATGAGGAAGCAGGAGCAGTCCCTGTTACTTGATGTCCTCCTACATCTCCTGCTGTTGCATGTGCTGCTTCATCTCCTGCTTCTGTATCTCCTGCTGCTTCATCTCCTCATGCATCCTCTGCTCGTGCATCTGCGGAGGCATCTCCTGATGCAACATTTCCCGTTGCATCTGAGCGCCGTCCTCTGCTGCATCTCTTTCTGGTCCATCTGGTGCATCTGCTGTTGCATATGCTGCTGCTTCATCTACTGCTCCATCTCCTGCTGATTCTCCTGCTGCTGAATCTCCTTCTTAAGTTTATGCTTAATCTACTGCTGAATATGCATTCCCTGCTGCATCTCCTGCTGCTACATCTCCTACCGCATATGATGCTGCTGCATCTCCTGTTACTACATCCCCTGCTGCTGCATTCCCTGCTGCATCTCCTTATTCTGCAACTCCTTCTGCATCTCCTGCTACAATTCCTGCTGATGTATCTCCTGCTGCATTTCCTGCTACATCCCCTGCTGCTTAATATCCTTCTATATCTCCTGCTGCATTTTCTACTCGATCTCCTGCTGCAGAATCTCCTACGGAATTTCCTGCTGCACAATCTGCTGATGCATTTCCTGCTGATGCATTTCCTGCTGAATCTCTTGATGCTGCATCTCCTGCTGCTGAATCTCCTGCCTCTTCATCTCCTGCTGCTGCAACTTCTGCTGAATCTGCTACTGCATCTTGTGCGGCTGCATCTTCTTTGACTGAATATCCTGCTGCTGCATCTCCTGCTGCTGCTTCTGCTGCTTCATGTCCTGCTGCTGCATCTCCTGGTGCTGCATATGCTACTGCATCTGCTGTAGGATCTTCTTCTTCTGCCTCTCATGCCACATCTCACGTTGATGCATCTCCTGCTGCTGTATCTCTTGCATCTTTTGGTGCATCTGCTGTAGATTAATCTACTGCTGCATCTCCTGTTGCTTCACCTTCTGATTTTTTGATGTCCTCCTGCATCACCTGGTGCTCCATCTGCTGCTGCTGCATACACTGCTGCATCTTCTGCTGCTGAATTTACTTCTACTGCATCTGCTGCTGCATCACCTTCTACTGAATACCCTGCAGCATCTCCTGCTGCTGCATCCACTGGTACATCTCCTAATGCTGCATCTCATGATGCTGCACCTCCTGATGCATCTCCTGCTCAATCTCCTCCTGCTGCTTCTCCTACTGCTTCATCTCCTGCATCTGCTGCTGCATGTGCTGCTGCATCTCCTGCTTCTCTATGTCCTCCTTCTGGATCTCCACCTGCAGCTATTGCTGCTGCATCCTCTGCTGAACCTCCTGCTGCTTCATCTCCGGCTGCATCCTCTGCTCGTGCATCTGCGGATGCATCTCCTGATGCAACATCTCCCGTTGCATCTGCTGCGCCATCCCCTGCTGCATCTCTTTCTGGTCCATCTGGTGCATCTACTGTTGCATATGCTGCTGCTTCATCTACTGCTCCATCTCCTGCTAAATCTCCGGCTGCTGCATCTCCTTCTGAAGTTTCTGCTGAATCTACTGCTGAATATGCATTCCCTGCTGCATCTCCTGCTGCTACATCTCCTACCGCATATGATGCTGCTGCATCTCCTCTTACTTCTGCTGCTGCTGCATTCCCTGCTGCATCTCCTTATTCTGCAACTCCTTCTGCATCTCCTGCTACAATTCCTGCTGATGTATCTCCTGCTGCATTTCCTGCTACATCCCCTGCTGCTTAATATCCTTCTATATCTCCTGCTGCATCTCCTGCTGCATTTTCTACGCGATCTCCTGCTGCAGAATCTCCTACGGAATCTCCTGCTGCACAATCTGCTGATGCATTTCCTGCTGATGCATCTCCTGCTGAATCTCCTGATGCTGCATCTCCTGCTGCTGAATCTCCTGCCTCTTCATCTCCTGCTGCTGCAACTTCTGCTGAATCTGCTGCTGCATCTTGTGCGGCTGCATCTTCTTTGACTGCATCTCCTGCTGCTGCATCTCCGGCTGATTTCCTGATACATTTCCTTCTGTTGAATCTCCTGCTGCATATCCTGGTGCATCACCTGCTGAATATGCATCTCCTGCTACCTCTCCTGCTGATACATCTCATGCAGCTGCATCTGCTGCTGCATATCCTGCTGCATCTGCTATTGCCAAATCTCTGGCTGTTGCATATCCTACTGAATTTACTGCAGCATCGCCTGCATGTGCAATTTCGTCTGCCATTCATCATGCATCCTTTGCTGCTGCATCTGCTGCTGCTTCTGGTGATGCTACATCTCCAGATGCATCTGCTTCTTTATCTGCTGCTGTATCTCCTGCTGCATATGGTTCTGCATCTTCTGCTGCATATGGTTCTGCATCTCCTGCTGCTTCTGCTGCTGGTGCATCTCCTGCCTCATATCCTGCTGCTGTGTCTCCTGCTGATGTACGTCATGCTGCATCTCCTGCTGATGCATGTCCTGCTGCATCTCCTGCTTCTGCAACTCCTTCTGCATCTCCTGCTAATACATCCCCTGCTGCTGCCTTTCCTGCTGTATCTCCTGATGATGCAACTCCTTCTGCATCTCCTTCTGCATCTCATTTCTTGATCCATCTCCTGCTGCATCTCCTCCCTTATACCTTTCTACATTTGCCGCCTCATTTCCTCATGCACCTGCTGATGCACCTCGTGCTGCTGCATCTCCTGCTTCATCTTCAGCTGATGCATCTGTGGCTTCATCATCAGACATGTCATCTCCTGCTGCATCTGCTGCAGTATTTCCTGCTGCAGTATCTGCTGATCCTGCATCCACTGCTGCATTTCCTGCTGCATCTGCTGCTGCTCTGCTGCTGCTTCATCTCCTGCCAAATCTCCTGCTACATATCCTGCTGCTGCACCTCTTAATGCATCTCATGATAATGCTTCATCTCCTGCTACTGCATCTCCTGCTGCACCTTCTGCTGCTGCACTTCCAGCTGCATCTGCTGCTGCAGCATCTCCTGCTGATGGGTCTGATGCTGCATCTCATGCATCTCCTGCTGCATCTCTTGCTGCTGCATTACCTGCTCTATCGCCTCCTACTGCATCTCCTCCTGCTGCATATCCTGCCTCTGTATATACTGCTGCATCTCCTGCTGCTCAGTCTCTTTCTGCATCTCCTTCTTCTGAATCTCCTGCTGCTCTATTACCTTCTGCATCGACTCGTGCTGCATCTCCTGCTGCTGCATCTCCTTTTGCTGCATCTGCTTTTGCATCTCCTGCTGATGCATCTCCTGCTAAATCTGCATCTCCTGTTGCAGCTGCTTCTGCATCTCCTGCTGCTTCATCTCCTGCTCTTACATCTCCTTCTGCTGAATCTCCTCCTGAATCTCCTGCAGCATCTTATGCTGCTACATATCCTGCCACAAATCCTGACATATCTCCTTCTGAATATGCATCTCCTGCTGCTTCTCCTTCTGCTGAATCTCCTGCTGCTGAATCTCCTGCTGCTAAATCTCCTGCTGCTGCATCAGCTGCGTCATCTCTTCTTTCTCCATATTCTGCTGTATCTCCTGCGGCTACATCATATCATGCTGCTGCGTATGTTGAAGAATCTCTTCCTACTGCATCTTCTGCTGAATCTTCATTTCCTGCTGCATCTGCTTCTGCATCTCCTGCTGCTGCTGCACTTCCTACTGCTTCTCCTGCTGCTGCATCAGTTGCTGCTGAATCTCCTGATGAATCTCCTGCGGCATCTCATGCTTCTATATATCATGCTGAATCTCCTGCTGCATCTCCTTCTGAATATGCATCTCCTTCTGAATATGAATCTCCTGCTGCATCTCCACCTGCTGCCGATCCTACTGCTGCTTTTGCTTCTGCATCTCATGCTGCATCTCCTGCTTCTAAATCTCCTGATTTATCTGCTGCATCTCCTAATGCTGCATCACCTGCTAAATGTGCTGCTGCAGCATCTCCTGTTGCTGCATCTGCTGGTTTTGCACCTGCTGCAAAATCTGCTTCTGCATCTCCTGCTACTGCATGTCCTGCTGCACCACTGTCTAAATCTCTTGGTGCTGCATTTCCTGCTGATGCATATTCTGCTTCAACTCCTGCTGCAGCATTACCTTCTGCATCTATTCCTCTTGAATTTCCTGCTGCTGCATCTCCTGCTGCTGCATCTGCTGCTTCATCTCCTGCTGCTGCATCTCCTGATACTGCATGTGCTGCTGCATCTCCTGCTGCATCTCTTGGTGCTGCATCTTCTGGTGTTGCATCTCCTGCTGTTGCATGTGCTGCTTCATCTCCTGCTTCTGTATCTCCTGCTGCTTCATCTTCTGATGCATCTCTTTCTGCTCCATCTGGTGCATCTGCTGTTGCATATCCTGCTTCTTCATCTACTACTGCATCTTCTGATAAATCTCCGGCTGCTGCATCTCCTTCTGAATTTTCTACTGAATCTACTGCTGAATATGCATTCCCTGCTGCATCTCCTGATTCTGCAACTCCTTCTCCGTCTCCTGCTTCTTCATCCTCTGCTGCAGCATTTACTGCTGCATCTCCTGATGCATTTCCTTGTGATACATCTCCTGCTGCATCTGCTGCAGTATTTCCTGCTGCAATATCTGCTGATCCTGCATCTACTGCTGCATTTCCTGCTGCATCTGCTGCTGCTCTGCTGCTGCTTCATCTCCTGCCAAATCTCCTGCTACATATCCTGCTGCTGCACCTCTTAATGCATCTCATGATAATGCTTCATCTCCTGCTACTGCATCTCCTGCTGCACCTACTGCTGCTGCATTTCCTGCTGCATCTGCTGCTGCTGCATCTCCTGCTGCTCCGTCCGCTGCAACATCTCCTCTTTCTCCATATCCTTCTGTATCTCCTATTGCTGCATCATATCATGCTGCTGCATATGTGGAAGTATCTCTTCCTACTGCATCTTCTGCTGAATCTTCAATTCCTGCTGCATTTGCTGTTGCATCTCCTGCTACTGCTGCATCTCCTGCTGCTTCTCCTGCTGCTGCATCATTTGCTGCTGAATCTCCTGATGAATCTCCTGCGGCATCTCATGCTTCTACATATCATGCTGAATCTCCTGCTGCATCTCCATCTACTGCCACTCCTACTACTGCGTTTGCTTCTGCATCTCCTGCTGCATCTCCTGCTTCTGAATCCCCTGATGCCGTGTCTGCTGCTGAATCTCCTTTGTCTGCTGCTGAATCTCCTGCTGCATCTGCTGCTTCTGCATCTCCTACTGCTGCATCACCTTCTGCATGTGCTGCTGCAGCATCTCCTGCTATATTTCCTTCAGCTGCATCTTCTTCTTTTCATCTACTACTCTGCACCTCCTGCTGCTGCTGCATCTCCTCCTTCTGCATCTCTGGCTCAATCGCCTGTAGCATCTCCTGCTTCTTCATCTCCTGCTGCTACATCTCCTAGTGCATATGATGCTGCTGCATCTCCTGTTACTTCTGCTGCTGCTGCATTCCCTGCTGCATGTCCTAGATTCTGCAGCACATGATTCTGCATCTATTCCTCTTGTGTTTCCTGCTGCTGCCCCTCTTGCTCCTGAATCTCCTGCTGCATCTCTTGTTCCTGCATCTCCTGCGGAATCTATTCCTCCCGCATCTCCTCCTGCTGCATCTCCTGCTTCTGTATATACTGCGGCATCTCCTGCTGCTCAATCTCTTTCTGCATCTCCTTCTTCTGAATCTCCTGCTGCTCTATTACCTTCTGCATCAACTCCTGCTGCATCTCCTCCTGCTGCATCTTCTTCTGCATCTCCTGCTGATGCATCTGCTGCTAAATCTGCACCTCCTGCTGCAGCTGCTACTGCATCTCCTGCTGCTTTACTTCCTGCTCTTGCATCTCCTTCTGCTGAATCTCCTCTTGAATCTCCTGCGGCATCTTATGCTGGTACATATCCTGCTACATCTCCTGACATATCTCCTTCTGAATATGTATCTCCTGCTTCTTCTACTGCTTCTGCATCTCATGCTGCTGAATCTCCTGCTGCTACTTCTGCTGCATCATCTCCTCTTTCTCCATATCCTGCTGTATATCTCCTGTTACTGCATCATATCATGCTGCTGCATATTTTGAAGAATCTCTTCCTACTGCATCTTCTGCTGAATCTTCATTTCCTGCTGCATCTCCTGCTGCTTCTCCTGCTGCTGCATCTCCTGCTGCATCTCTTGGTTCTGCATCTTCTGGCGTTTCATCTGTTTCTGCATCTCATTATCAGTTGACTCCCAGTATTGAGGCGCTTTAGGGAAATCATATAACAACCTCAGGGAAGATGCTATCATGGAATGCTGCTGCTTCTGAATGTCTTCTCTTAAAGCTCTTTCACTGCAAAGCGAGACTTGTAGAACTTTGAGTATACGCTTGTGTACTGTAACATCAAGAGTCACTTGAGAATATCAGAGCGTTTAGCACATGTACCGCAGGGAAGAAGCTACGATGAAATGCTCATCTCGTTATAGTCTTCTCTGGAAACGCTTTCACTGCAAGCTGCAAAGCATGACTAACAGAAGATTTTAGTATTGGGTACTGAATTGTGACTTATGAAGGTGCTTTCTGAATAAGTGAGTAACTGACGCAGTGAAGATGCTAGCGTGGAATACTGCTGCTACTGAATGCCCTCTCTTAGAGTGCTTTCACTGCAAAGCAAAACTTGTAGAAGGTTCAGTCTAGGCTTGTGCACTGCAACTTCAAAATGGCTATTAAAGCATCACTTCAAAATATTTAGCGCTTTCACTGCAAGGCAAGACTTGTTGAACTTTCAGTCTGGGCAACTTTCAGTACTGCAACATCAGAAAGGCTATTAAAGTGTCGCTTCAAAATATCAGAGCGTTCAGCGCAAATACCGCAGGGAAGATGCTACGATCAAATATTGACATTCGTATAATTCTTCTCTGGATGCGCTTCCACTGCAAGGCAAGACTTGTAGAACTTTCAGTCTAGGCTTGTGTACTGCAACATCAGAATGGCTATTACAGCATCACTGCAAAATCTGAAAACGTTTAGAAAAAGTACCGCAAGGGCGCTGCTACGATCAAATGCTAGCTCTCGTTAGAATCTTCTCTTGAAGCGCTTTCACTGCAAGCTGCAAAGCACGTCTAACAAAACGTTTAGTATTGATTACGGAATTGTGATTTAACTGCGCCTATGGAGGAGCTTTAGGAAAAGTGAGTAAAGCCCGTATGGAAGATGCTAGCATGGAATGCTGCTGCTTCTGAATGTCTTCTCTTGTAGCGCTTTCACTGCAAAGAATGACTTGTAGAACTTTCAGTCTAGGCTCGTGTCCTGTAACGTCAGAATGGGTAGTAAAGCGTCACTTCAAAATTGCAAAACGTTCAGAACAAGCACGGCAGAGAAGCTGCTACGATCACATGCTGGCTCTCGTTAGTCTTCTCTGGAAGCGCTTTCACTGCAAGCTGCAAAGCACGACTAACACAAAGTTTTAGTATAGGGTACCGAAGAGTTACTTTACTTTGCTGAATAACGCGCTTTAGGAATAGTGAACATCGGCTGCAGGGAAGATGTTAGCATGGAATGCTGAGGCTTCTAAATGTCTTCTCTTATAGCACTTTCACTGCAAAGTACGACTTCTAGAAGTTTCTAGTCTTCTGAAGTGTATCATCAGCTAGTAAAGTGTCAATTCAAAAGTTCAGAGCGTTCAGCACAAGTACCACAGGGAAGCTTCTACAATCAAATGCTGGTTCTCGTTAGAGTCTTCTCTTATAGCGCTTTCACTGCCAGCCGTAAAGCACGAAAAACGCAACGTTTTCACGTAGGCTAGTTATTAGCGACTTAATAACGCGTACTAAGGTGCTTTAGGAAAAGTGAATATCTACAGCAGGGAACATGTTAGCTTCTGCTCCTGAATATCTTCTCTTAGAGAGCAATCACTGCAAACCAAGATTTATCGAACTTTCCGTCTAGGCTAGTGAATGGTAACATCTGCAAAGCTAGTAAGGCTTCACTTGAAGATTTGAAAGCGTTTAACAGAAATACCCCTGGGAAGTTGCTACCATCAAATGGTGTCTCGCGTTAGAATCTTCTCTGGAAGCTCTTTCACTGAGAGGTGCAAAACACGACTAACACTGCGTTTCAGTGTAGGTTAAAGAATAGTGAAATAATAGCGCCTACTAAGGCGCTTTAGGAAAAGTGTATATCTCCAGCAGGGAAGATGCTAGCAAGGAATGCTTCTGCTCCTGAATGTCTCCTCCTGGATGGCAATCACTGCCAACCAAGATTTATCGAACTTTCTGTCTAGGCTAGTGAAAGGTAACATCAGCATGGCTAGTAGGGCTTCACATGAAGATTTGAAAGCGTTCAGCAGAAATACCCCTGGGAAGTTGCTACCATCAAATTTCAGCTCTAGTTTGACTCTTCTCTTGAAGCGCTTACACTGAGAGGTGCAAAACACGACTAACACTGCGTTTCAGTGTAGGTTAAAGAATAGTGACATAATAGCGACAAATAACACGCTTTAGGAAAAGTGAATATCTCTACAGCGAAGATGTGTAGCATGAAATGCTGCTGCTTCTGAATGTCTTCTCTTAGAGCGCTTTCACTGCAAAGCAAAACTTGTAGAAGTTTCAATGTAAGCTTGTGAACTGTAAAGTTAGAATGGCTGTGAAGGCGTCCCTTCAAAATTTCAGAGTGTTCAGCATAAGTACCGCAGTAAGATGCTACCGTGAAATGCTGGCTCTCGTTAGGGTCTTCTGTAGATGCGCTTTCACTGCAAGGTGCAAAGCACGACTAACAGGACGTTGTAGTGTAAGAGAATAAATAGCGTCTCCATATTCACAAATTACGGCTCTTCAAAAAAAAATGAGCAAATGCCGGAGGGAAGATGCTAGCATGGAACGCTGCCTCTTCTGAATGTCTTCTCTTAGCGCGCTTTGACTGCAAAGCAAGACATGTAGAACTTTCAGTCTGGGCTTGTGTACTGCAACATCAGAATGGCTATTACAGCGTCAGGGTACTGAATTGTGACTTAACTTCGCCTATGAAGGCGCGTTAGGAAAATCGAAATACGCCCGCAGGGAAGACGCTAGCATGGAAAGCTGCTTCTTCTGAAGGTCTTCTCTTAGAGCGCTTTTATTACAAAGCAAGACTTGTAGAAATTTCAGTCTGGGCTTGTATACTGTAACTTCAGAATTGCTATTAATGCGTCAAAATTTTCAGATCGTTCAGATCTAGTAACGTAGAGAAGTTGCTACCATCAAATGCTGGCTTTAGTTTGAGTCTTCTATGGAAGCGCTTTCACTGCAAGCGGCTAAGCAAGACTTAAGGACCATTTCAGCGATTGTTACTGAATTGTGACTTATCTTCGCCTATGAAGGCTCTTTAGGAAAAGTGAGTAATTCCCACATGGAAGATGCTAGAATGGAATGCTGATGCTTCTGAATGTGCTCTCTTATAGTGCTTTTCATTGCAAAAGAAGACTTGTAGAGCTTTCAGTCTAGGCTTGTGTACTGCAACATTCGTATGGCTATTAAAGCCTCACTTCAAAATTTCAGAGCGTTCAGAACAAGTAGCGCAAGGAAGCTGTTACGATCAAATGCTGGCTCTCTTTAGAGTCTTCTGTGGAAACGATTTCAATACAAGCAGCAAAGAAAGATTTATGGACCGTTTTAGTATAGGGTACTGAATTGTGTCTTTATTGCGCCTATTAAGGTGCTCTAGGAAAAGTGAGCCACTCCTGCAGGCACTATGGAATGCTGCTGTTGCTGAATCTTTTCTCTTATAGCTTTTTTACTGCAAAGCAATGCGTGTAGAACTTCCAGTTTAGTCTTGTGTTCTGCAACATCAGAATGTCTATTAAAGCAACACTTCAAAATTTAAGAGCCTACAGCATCTCCTGCTGCATCTCCAGCTGGTGCATCTGCTGCTGCATCTCCTGCTATTGCATATTCAGTACCATCTCCTGCTGCATTTTCCGCTCCTGCACCTCCTGCTGAATCTGCCTACACGGCTCCATCTCCTGATGCTGAATCTGCTGCTGCATCTGCTGCTGAATCTCCTGCAACTGTATCATATGCTGATTCTCCTTCTACTGCATCTCCTTCTTCTGCTGCATCTCGTTCTTCTTCATCTCATGCTACTGCATCTCCTGCTGCTGCATCTCCTGCTACTTTATCTGTTTCTGCATCTCCGTTTGCTTCATCTCATACTGCGTGGCTAATGCATCTGCTGCTGCATTAGCGCCTGCATCTGCTTCTGCTGCATGTGCTGCTGCTGCATTCCCTGTTTCTGCGTCTCCTGCTGCACCTCCGGTTCCTGCAGCTCTTCCTGCTGCATCTCCTCGTGCTGCATCTCATTCTGTTGCAGTGCCTTCTGCATCTGCTGCTGCATCCGCTGCTGCATCCACTATATCTGCTGATGCTGCATCTCCTGCTGCTTCTTCTCTTGCTACATCTCCTACTGCTGCATCTCTAGCAGTATCTGCTGCTGCATCTTGCTGCATATCCAATTGGATGCTGGTTCTGCATCTCCTGCCGGATCTGGGGTTGCTGTATCTCGTCCAGCTGCATCTTCTGCTGAATCTGCTGCTGCATCACCTGCTGAATCTCTTGCTGCATCTCCTTCTGAATTTCCTGCTGCTGCATCACCTGCTTCTTCATATCCTGCTGCATCTACTGCTGCAAAATATCCTGCTGCTGAACCTCCAGCGGCATCTCATGCCCCTGCATTTGCAGCAGTATCTCCAGCTACTGCATCTTCTACTGAATCTACATCTCTTCTTTCATCTGCTGCTGCATCTCACGCTCTTGCTTCAGCTGCTCCTGCATCTGCTGCTGCATCTCTTCTGCTGCCTCTCCTACTGCATCTCCTCCTGTTTCATCTTTTGTTGCATCTCCTGCTGCTGTATATCATGGTGCATATCCTCTTGCTACATCTCCGGCTGCATCTCCTGCTGCATCTTCTACTAGTGCATGTCCTGCTGCATTTCCTGCTGATGCATATCCTGCTGCTGTATTTCCTGTGCATCTCTTTCTGCTTTATCTTTTTCTGCAGCATGAGATATAGTAGAAGGCGATTCTTCAGCAGGAGATGCAGCCGCAGGAGGTCCAGCAGCAGATGCAGCACCAGGAGATGCACGAGGACATCCATCAGCAGGAGATGCAGCATCAGGAGATGCAACAGAAGGTGAATCTAGAGCAGATGCAGCACAAGATGCAGGAGATTCGGCAGCAGATGATGCAGCAGGAGATGCAGCACCAGCAGATGCAGCAGGATATGCAGAAGCAGGAGATGAATCAGCAGGAGATGTGGTGTGAGATGCAGAAGCAGGAGATTCAGCAGCAGATGCAGCAGGAGATGCAGCACCAGCAGGAGATGAAGTATCAGACGCAGGAGCAGGAAATGCAGCAGTAGGAAATGCAGCAAGAGGAAATGCAGCAGGAGGAGATGCAGCAGCACAAAATGCATCAAGAAATGCATCAGCAGCCACAGCCGCAGGAGATACAGCAGCAGCAGCTGCAGCTGGAAATGCAGCAGCAGGAGATGCAGCAGAGTTTGCAGCAGCAGGAGATGCAGAAGCAGGAGATCCAGCAAGAAAGCCCCATCATAAGATGAATCCGCAGATGCATCAGAAGGATATGGAGCAGGAGATGCAGCAGCAAGATTTGCAGCAGCAGATGCAGCAGCACGTGAAGGAGCAAAAGATGCAAGAGCAGTCGAGCAATATCAGGAGATGCAGAGAAGAAGATGCAGTGAATGAGAAGCAGCAGCAGGAGATGCAGCAGGAGATGTAGATGCAGCAAGAGATATACCAGCAGCAGATGCAGCAGCAGGATATGTAGTAGGAGGTGCAGCAGTATGTGAAGCAGCAGTAGATGTAGCAGCAAATGCTGCAGATGCAGCAGTGAGTGATTCAGCAGGAAATGCAGCAAGAAGAGACGCCTCAGGAAACGCGGAAGATGCAGCAGAAAGAGATGCTTAAGGAGATCGATTAGGAGAAGATTCAGCAGCAGGAGATGCAGCCGCAAGAGATGTAGCAGGAGATGCAGCCACAAGAGATGTAGCAGGAGATGCAGCAGGAGACGCAATAGGAGTTGCAGTAGCAGGAGATGCAGCAGCAGGAGATGCAGCTGGAGATGTAGAAGCAGACGAAGCAGCAGTAGATGCAGCAGCAAGATAGGCATCAGAAGGAGATAAAACAGGAGATGCAAAAGCAGGAGATTAAACTGCAGGGAATGCATTAGGAGATGCAGTAGCAGGAGATGCAGCATCAGGAGATGCAGCCGCAGCAGATGCAGCAGCAGATTCAGAAGCAGATTCCGTAAGAGATACAGCAGCAAGAGATTCATAAGCAAAATATAGCACCAGGAGATGCAGTAGCTGGAAATCCAGGAGGAGACGTAGCAGCAGCAGAAGCAGCAGGTAATGCAGCAGCAGTAGATGAAGTAGGGTATGAAGCAGCAGTAGATGCAGCAGGGTATGCAAGAGCAGGAGATTCAGCAGCAGGAGATGCAGCAGGGGAGATGCATCATCAGATGAATCCGCTGATGCATCAGAGGTAGTCGCCGACAGAGGTGCAGCAGCAGGAGGTTCAGCAGAGGATGCAGCAGCAACAGATGTAGGTGGAGATCCAGGAGGAGGAGATAGAGCAGCAGGAGATGCAGCAGCAGATGCAGGAGATGAAGCAGCAGGCGAAGCAGCAGGAGGAGATTCAGCAGGAGATGCATCAGGAGATGCAGCAGCAGGAGATGCATCAAGAGATGCAAGCATCAGGAGATGAAGTATTAGGAGGTGCAGGGGATTCAATAGCAGGTGATGCAGCAGGAGATGCCGCAGCAGGAGGTGCAGCAGCATGAGATGCAGCAGGAATGCAGCAGGGGATTCTGTAGCAGCAGATGCAGTAGCAGATGCAGCAGAAGTAAATTCAGCAGCAGAAGATGTAGCAGGACATGCAGCAGTAGTGGATAAAAGAGAGGATGCAGAAGTAGGGGATAGAGCAGCAGAAGATGCATATTCAGCAGGCGGTGCATCAGGAGATGCAGCAGCATATTCAGCAGCACATTCAGCAGAAGATGCAGAAGCAGGAGATTCAGCAGCAGGAGATGAAGAATCAGCAGATGCCGCAGCAGATACAGAAGAACATTCAGCAGGAGATGCAGTAGCAGGAGATGCAGCAGTGTATGCAGCAGCAGCAGCTGGAGCATCATGTGATGCACGAGGACATCAAAAATCAGAAGGTGAAATAACAGGGGATGCAGCAGTCGATTAATCTACAGCAGATGCACCAAAAGACGCTGGATATCCAGCAGCAGGAGATGCAGCTGGAGATGCAGGAGAAGTAAATAGAGCAAGATATACAGAAGCAGGAGATGCATCAGCGGGAGATGTGGCATGAGAGGCAGAAGAAGGAGATCCTGCAGCAGATGCAGTAGCATATAGAACACCAGCAGATGCATCAGCAGGAGATGCATCAGCAGGAGATTCAGCAGCAGGAGATGCAGCAGGTGGAGATGCAGCATCAGGAGATGCATCAGGAATTGAGGAGGGGATTCTGTAGGAGGTGCTGCAGCAGCAGATGCAGCAGTCGGAGATGCAGCAGCAGGAGATGCAGCAGCAGGAGTTGTGGTAGTATTTGATTCGGCAGGAGATGCAGCAGGAGATGCAGCAGCTGGAGATGAAGCAGAAGATGCAGCAGAAGATGTAGTAGGAGATGCAGAATCAGCAGACGCAGCAGGAGATGCAGCAGCTGGAGATGAAGCAGAAGATGCAGCAGAAGATGTAGTAGGAGATGCAGCAGCAGCAGATGGTGCAGCAGCAGATGCAGCAGGAGATAGAGTGTTAGAAACTGCAGCAGGAGGTGCAGCAGGGCAGGCCTATTCAGCAGGAGATGAAGCAGGAGATGCTGCAGTAGATGCATCAGGAGGAGATGCACCAGGAGATGACTATTCAGAAGGACATGCATCGGGAGATGTAACCGGTTATGTAGCAGCATGAGATGTCGCAGGAGATTCAGGAGGAGATTCAGCAGCAGCAGATGCAAGAGCAGGAGATGCCATCGCAAAAGATCCAGCAGCAGATTCATCAGGAAATGCAGTAGCAGCATATGCAGCAGTAGATAAAGCAGGAGATGCAAGAGCAGGGGATGCAGCAGCAGATTCAGCAGCAAATTCTGTAGGAAATGCAGCAAAATGAGATACAGAAGCAGATGCAGTAAGAGATGCAGATTAAGCAGTAGATGCAGCAGGAAAAGATGCTTCAGCTGATACAGCAGCAGGAGATGCAGTAGGAGGCGAGGCAGGAGGTGATGATGCAGCAGAAAGAGAAGCAGGAGATGCAGAGGCAGAAACAGAAGAAGGAGATGCATCGGTAGCAGATACAGCAGGGGAGTCAGTGGCAGGAGATGCAGCAGGAGATGCAGAGAAAAGAGATGAAGCAGCAGGAGATGCAGCGGCAGGAGATGCAGCAGTAGATGCAGATTCAGCAGGAGATTGATCAGCAGAAGAATCTGCAGCAGATTCACAGTAGGACGTGCAGGAGCAGGAGATGCAGAAGGAGATGGGCAGAAATAGATGCCGCAGGAGAAGCCGCAGTAGGAGATGCAACAGAAGATGCAGGAGGAGGAGATGCAGCAGGAAATGCAGAAGGAGATGCAGCAGCAGAAGCATCAGGAGGAGATGCAGCAAGACATGCAGTAGCAGCAGATACAGCAGCAGGAGATGCAGCAGCAGAAGATGCAGCAAGATATATAGCAGCAGGAATTGCAGCAGGAGATGCAGTAGCAAGAGATGTAGCATTATCATAGGATGCATTAGAGGATGCAGCAGCAGGATGTGCAGCAGCAGGAGGTGCAGGAGGATATGCATGAACAGGAGAATCAGTACGAGGTACAGCAGGAAATGCAGCAGCAGGATATGTAGCTGGAGATTCAGCAGTAGATGAAGCAGCAGCAGAGCAGCAGCAGATGCAGCAGGAAATGCAGCAGGAGATGCAGCAGCAGGAGATGCCATAGCAGATGCAGAAGGCGATGAAATATCAGGAGATGAAGCTACAGATGCATCAGCTGAAGATGAAGCAGGAGATGCAGCAGAAGGAGATGCATGGGCAGATGCAGCAGGAGGTGCAAGAGGAGATGAGGCAGATGACGTAGCGAGAAATACCGTAGAAGATGCAGCAGGAAATATATTCAGGATATGCAGGAGAAGTAGATGAAGCAGGAGATGAAGCAGAAGGAGATGCAGCAGTAGGAGATGCAGCAGCAGATGTAGAAGCAGATGCATCAGGAGAATCAGGAGGAGATGCAGCAGCAGGAGACACAGCAGGAGGTGATGCAGCGGGTAATACAGCAGCAGGAGATGCAGCAAAAAATGCAGCTAGAGATACAGCAGCAGGAGATTCAGCAGCAGCAGATGCAACAGGAGATGCAGCAGCAAATGAAGCAAGAGAGAGAGAAGAAGACAGAGCAACAGCGGATGCAGCAGCAGGAGATGCAGCAGGAGATACATATTCAGCAGGATATGCATCAGGAGATGTAGTAGCAGGAGATGCATCAGGAGTTGCATATTCAGAGGGAGATGTAGCAGGATATGTAGCAGCATGAGATGCCGTGGGAGATACAGGAGGAGATACAGCAGATCGAGGTGCAAGAGCAAGAGTTGAAGTAGCAGGAAATGCAGTCGCAGTAGATCCAGCAGCAGGTGATTCAGCAGGTTATGCATCAGCAGACACAGCAGCAGGAGATTCAGCAACAGGAAATGCAGCTGGAGATGAAGGATCAGATACAGCATGTGGAGATGCAGCAGCAGATGCATCAGTAGAGGCAGATTCAGCAAGAGATTCAAAAGCAGGAGATGCTGCAGCAGATTCGCAATAGGAGATGCATCAGCAGGAGATGCAGCAGGAAATGCAGCAGTAGACACAGAAGCAGGAGATGCTGCAGCAGGAAATACCGCAGCAGATGCAGCAGGAGATGACATATCAGGTGATGAAGCCACAGATGCATCAGCTGAAGATGAAGCAGGAGATGCAGAAGCAGGAGGTGCATCAGCAGATGCATCAGGAGATGAGGCAGCAAATGTAGAAAGTTACAATGTACATGTAGAAGCAGATGCAGCAGCAGCTAATTCAGCAGGAGATGCAGCAGCAGGAGGTGCAGATGCAGCAGGAGAAGCAATAGGAAAAGAATCTTCAGCAGATGCAGCAGGATGTGGAGCATGACGAGATGTAGCAGGACATACAGCAGCAGCAGATGCATCAGCAGATGAATCAGGAGATGCAGCAAGAGATGCATCAGCAGAGAGGCAGCCGCAGATGCATCAGAAGCAGATGCAACAGGAGATGCAGCAGCAGCAGATTCCGCAGGAGATGCATCATCAGAAGATGCAGAAAGAGTTGCAGTATCAGGAGTTTCAGCAGGAAATACAGCAGCAGGGGATGTAGAAGCAGGAGACGCAGAAGGAGATGCAGAAAGAGCTGCAGCATCAGGAGATGCAGCAGGGAATGGAGCAGCAGCAGAAGTAACAGGAGATGCAGCAGCATCATATGCACTAAGAGGTGTAGCAGCAGGAGATGAAGAAGCAGGAGATGCTACAGGCGATTGAGCCGGAGATGCAGAAGGAGGAGATGCAGCAGCAGCAGGAGGTGCAGAGTAGTAGATGAAGTGAAGAAGATGCAGCAGAAGGAAATATAGCAGGAGATTGAGCCGCAGTTAATGCAGCAAGAGAAAAGTAGCATCTGATGCAGCATCAGATGCAGCAGCAGTAGATGCAACAGCAGATGCTGTAGTTGGAGATGCATTAGACAGAGATCTATCAGCAGATGCAGCAGTAGATGGAGCAGCAGCAGATGCAGCAGCAAATTCAGCAGATGCAGCAGTAGTTGATTCATAAAGAGCTGCAGCAGGAAATGCAGATGAATATGCAGCAGCAGGAGATACAGCAGGAGATGCATCTGCAGGTGACGCAGAAAGAGATGCAGCAGGTGACGCTCAAGGAGATGTAGGAGGAGATGCAGAACGAGATGACGCAACAAGATATGCAGCAGAAGGAGATGACGCAGGAGATGCATGCTTCAATAGAAGGTGCAACATGAGATACAGCAGATAAAGATGCAGTAGCAGACGAAGCAGGAGATGCAGAAACATGAGATGCAGCAGCAAGATATGGATCAAGAGATGCAGCAGCAGGAGATGAAGCTTCAGGAGATTAATTAGGAGATGCAGTAGCAGGATATGAAACAGCAGGAGATATAGCAGCAGGACATGCAGCATGAGATGCAGCAGTATGAGATGAAGCAGCAGGGGATATATCACGAGATGCAGAAGCAGCAGATACAGCAAGAGATGCCATAGCAGAAGATGCAAAAGGAGATGATGCAGCAGCAGGAGATGCATCAGCAGAAGATGCAGCAGGAAATTCAGCAGGAGATGCGACAGGAAGAGGTGGAACAGGAGATACAGCAAAAGGAGGTACAGCAGCACCAAATGCAGATGCATATGTAGCAGAAGGAGATGCATAAGAGATGCAGCAGCATTTGATGATACAGGAGATGCTGGAGTTGGACATGCCAAAGAAGTAGATACAGAAGTAGATGCATCAGCAGGAGATGCAGCAAAACATACATCAGCAGGAGACACAGCAGCAGGATATGAGGCAGGAGATGCACCAGCAGAAAATACAGCAGGAGATGCTTGAGGAGATTAAGCAGGAGATGCTGCAGCAGGTGATGCAGCAGCAGGAAATTTTGCAGGGGTTGCAGCAGTAGGTGAAGCAGCACCAGATGAAGCAGCATATGCTGCAGATGCAGCAGTAGGGGATGCAGCAGGTGATGCAGCAGGAAGAGATGGAGCAGGAGATAGATCAGCAGCAGAGGCAGCAGCAGTAGATGCAGCAGGACATAGAGAAAAGTATGAGGCAGCAGGAGATGTAGGAGATGCAGCAGTAGATGAAGTAGCAGTAGATGCAGCAGCCGTTGCAGCAGGAAACGCAGCAGGAGATGCAGCAGCAGGAAATGCAGCAGCAGGAGGTGCAGCCGCAAATGCATTCAGCAGCATATGCAGTAGGAGATGCAGCAGCAGGTGATTCAGTAGCAGGAGATTCAGCAGCAGACGTAGCAGGATATGCAGCAGCAGGAGATGCAGGAGTGCATGAAATAGCAGCAGATACAGCAGTAGATTGAGGAAATGCATCAGCAGGAGATGCAGCATGAGATGAAGTAGAAATGTAGAAACAAATGCAGCAGGAGATGCAGCAGTAGGAGATGTAGCAGGAGATGCAGCAGTACATGAAGTAGCAGCAGCTACAAGAGCAGATTCAGGAGATGTAGCAGAGTAGCTGCAGCAGGATATGAAACAGCAGAAGATAGAGAAGGAGATGCAGCAGCAGAAGATGAAGCTGGAGATGAAGGTGATGCAGGATGAGATGCAGCAGGAACTGCAGCAAGATATAAGCAGCAGGAGATGCTGCAGGAGATGCAGCAGGACATGCAACAGCAGATGCAGCAGCATGAGGTGCATAGCAGGAGATGCAGCATGAGATGAAGTAGCAGGAGATGCAGAAGCAGGAGATGCAGAAGGAGACGAAGCAATGGGAGATGCAGAATGAGATGCAATAGCAGCAGACGAAGTAGAAGAAGATGCATCCACAGCAGATACAGGAGATGCAGCAGCAGATGAAGCAGGAAATGCAGCAAGAAACGCAGCAGCAGAGATGTAACCGCAGATGCATCAGAAGCAGATGCAACAGGAGATGCAGCAGCAGCAGATTCCGCAGGAGATGCATCATCAGAAGATGAAGAAGGAGTTGCAGCATCAGGAGATTGAGCAGGAAATGCATCAGCAGGAAATGTAGCAGGAGTCGAAGTAGAAGAAGATGCAGCCGCTGCAGATATAGGAGATGCAGCAGCAGGAGATGAAGAGGAGGAGATTCAGCAGGAGATGCAGCAGCAGGAAATGTAGCAGGAGATTCTGCAGCAAAAGATGTAGTAGGAGATGCAGCAGGAGATACATCAGCAGGAGTTGCAGGAGGAGATTCTGCAGAAGAAGATTCAGCAGGAGATACAGTAGGAGATGCATCAAGAGATGAAGTAGCAACATATGCATCAGAGGTTACAGCAGGAAGAGCAACAGGAGATTCAGCAGGTGATGTAGCAGCAGGAGATGCAGCCGCAGATGCCTTCCGGAGGAAATGCAGAAGCACTAGATGCATCAGTAGAAGATTGAGCAGCAGATGCAGCAGGAAATGGAGATACTTCTGCAGATGCATCCGCAGATGCATGAGCAGAGGATGCAGCAACAGGAGATGCTGGAAGACATCAAGTGGCAGGAGATGTAGCAGCAGAAGATGCTGCTGCAGATGACGCAGCAGGAGATGCCGCAGAAGGAGAGGCAGCAAGATATTCTGCAGGAGGAGATGCAGCAGGTAATGCAGCAGCAGGGGATGCATGTGTAGCAGTAGAGTCAGCATCACATTCAGAAGGAGATGCAGCAGCAGGAGATAAAGCAGAAGGCGATTCTTCAGCAGGAGATACAGCAGCAGATGAAGCCACCAAAGATGCAGCAGAGGATGCAGAAGGAAATGAAGCAGAATATACCTCAAGAGATGCAGAAGAAGGAGATGCAAGAGTAGATGCAGCAGAAGGAGTTTTAGCAGGAGATGTAGCAGCAGGAGATGCATCAGCAGGAGGTGCAGGCAACAGACAAAAGAGGAGATGCAGATTCAGCAGCAGATGAAGTAGGAGGAGTTGCAGCAGCAGATGCAATAGCAGGAGATATGTGAAGGAGCACCAGATGCAGCAGGATATGCTGACGATGTAGGAGGAGGAGATTAAGCAGGAGATTAAGCAGGAAGCGATGAAGCAGGATATGCAGAAAAAGATAAAGCAGAAAGAGATGCATCAGGAAATACAGCAGCAGGATATGCATCAGGAGGAAATGCAGCAGGACATGCACTAGCTAAAGAGGCAGCAGGAGATGCAGCAGCAGATGCAGCAGCAGATGTAGGAAGAGGATATGCACCATGATATACAGCAGCAGGAGATGCAACAAAAGATGAAACAGGAGGAGATGCAGTAGGAGAGGCAGCAGAATCTCATGCTGCATCTCCTGCTGCTGCCTCTCCTGCTGCTAAATCTCCTCCTGCATCAGCTGATGCATTTCCTGCATCTCCTGCGGCTGCATCTGCTGCTGCATCTCCTGCTTCTCTATCTTCTGCTGCATCTCCTGCTGAATCACATGGTGTCTCTCCTGCTGCCGCATCTCTTGCTTTTGCAAATACTTTTGCATGTCTTGCTGCCACATCCCCTGCTTCTGCCTCTCCTACTCCTGCATCTCTGCTGCTGCATCTCCTGCTGCTGCATTTCCTGCTCCTGCTTCTCCTGATGCATCTGCTCCTGCATCTTCTGCAGCATCTTCTATTCCTTCAACTCCAGACGCTGCCTCTCCTGCTGCATCTGCTGATACTGCATCTTATCCTCCGCATCTCCTGCTCCATTTTCTTGTGCATCTGCTGATGCTGCTGTCGTATCTTCTGCTGCTGCATCTCCTGCTACTGCATCTTCTTCTCTGCAGATCCTGATGCTTCATCTCTTGCTGCAGAATCTCCTGCTGAATCCACTGCTCATCTCTTGCGACTGTATCTCCTGCTGCATCTTCTGCTTCTGCATCTCCTGCTACTGGGTCTGCTGCATCATCTCCTCCTGCCTCTATTCCTACAGCATCTCCTTCTCTCTCTCCTGCTACATCTCATGAAGCTGTACCTGCTGAAGCATCTCTTCCTGCTGCATCTCCTGCTGCTGCAATTCCGACTGAATCTGCTGTTTAATATCTTCCTGCATCTGCTGCTGCGGCATAATCTACTGATGCATCTCCTGCGTAAGGTCCTGCTGCTGCATCTCTTGCTTCTGCATCATGATGCATCTCTTGATTAATCTCCTACTGCTGCATCTGCAGTATTTTCTGCTGCATCTGCTGCTGCTTCATGTACTGCTTCATCTCCTACTACTGCATCTCCTGCTGCATCTCATTCTGCATCTCCTGATGCTACAGCTCCATCTGCATTATCTCCTACTGCATCTCCTCCTGAATTTCCTACTGCATCTGCTGTGCTCTGCTGCTGCTTCATCTACTGCTGAATCTCCTGCTGCATCTCTTGCTGCTGCATCTCCTGCTGCTACATCTCCCGCTGCTGCATCTCCTGCTGCTGTATCTCTAGCTGCATTTTTTGCTGCATCTTCTGCTGCTGTATTACCTGCTGCATCTCTTCCTGCTGTGTCTCCTGCTGCTGCATCTCCTCCTGCTTCTCCTGCTGCATCTGCTTCTACATCTGCTGCTGCATCTCCTACTGCTGCATCTCCTTCTGCTTCATCTCCTGCTTCATCTACTTCTCCTGCATATCCTGAATATATTTCCTGCTGCATCTTCTATGGTATTTCTCGCTACGTCATCTGCCTCATCTCCTCTTGCACCTCCTGCTGCATCTGCCCATGCATCTCCTTCTGCTGCATCTCCTGCTTCATCTTCAGCTGATGCATCTGTAGCTTCATCTCCTGATATTTCATCGCCTTCTGCATCTGCTATGGCATCTCCTGCTGCTGCATCTCCTGCTGCATTTCCTGCTGCATCTGCTGCTGCTCTGCTGCTGCTTCATCTACTGCTGAATCTCCAGCTACATATCCTGCTGCTGCATTTCCTGCTGTACCTCGTACTGATTCTCCTGTTCATGCATATCCTCCTGCACCTCCTGCTGCTGCACATCCTGCTGCTGCATCCTCTAATGCATCCTATGATAATGCTACATCTCTTGCTACTGCATCTCCTGCTGCAATTCCTGCTGCTATATATCTTGCTGCATCTTCTGCTGCTGCATCTCCTGCTGCTGTATCTGCTGCTACTGCATGTCTTGCTGCATCTCCTCCTGATGCTTCTGCTGCTGCATCTCCTTCTGCATTTCCTGCTGCATCTCCTCCTCCTGCATCTTCTGTTGCATCTCCTACTGCGGCTTCTCCTGCGGCATCTATTTCTGCCCATCTCCTTCTGCATCTCCTGCTCCTGCACGTCCTACTGTGAATCTGCTGCAGATTCTTCTGCTGATCAATCTCCTGCTGAATCTGCATCTACTGCTGCATCTCCTGCCGCTGCATCTCCTGCTGCTTCATCTCTTTTCTCTGCATCTCCTGCTGCATCTCCTGCCACTGACTCCCCTGCTGTATCTGCTACCGATGCATCTCCTTCTTCTGTTTCTGCCTCTGCATCTCCTGCTTCTCTTTCTGCTGCATCATCACCTCCTGCCTCGCCTCCTACTGCATCTCCTGCTGCTGTATCAGCTGAAGCATCTTTTCCTGCTGCATCTACTGCTTAATCTGCATCTCTTACTGCATCTGCTTCTGTATCTCATTTTGCTGCATTTCCTACAGAATTTGCTGCTGAATCTGCTGCTGCATCCCCTGCTCTTGCATCTCCTGCTTTATCTACTGCTGCATATGCTGCTACTGCATTTCCTGATGAATCTGCTGCTGGATCTTTTGCGATGGCATCTCCTGCTCTTGCATCTGCTGCTGCTGAATCTCCTCCTGAATCTCCTGCGACATCTCATGCTGCTACATAACCGGTTACATCTCCCGATGCATGTCCTTCTGAATAGTCATCTCCTGGTGCATCTCCTCCTGATGCATCTACTGCAGCATCTCCTGCTTCATCTCCTGCTGAATAGGCCTGCCCTGCTGCACCTCCTGCTGCAGTTTCTAACACTCTATCTCCTGCTGCATCTGCTGCTGCACCATCTGCTGCTGCTGCATCTCCTACTACATCTTCTGCTGCATCTTCTGCTTCATCTCCAGCTGCTGCATCTCCTGCTGCGTCTGCTGATTCTGCATCTCCTACTACATCTTCTGCTGCATCTTCTGCTTCATCTCCAGCTGCTGCATCTCCTGCTGCATCTCCTGCCGAATCAAATACTACCACAACTCCTGCTGCTGCATCTCCTGCTGCTGCATCTCCGACTGCTGCATCTGCTGCTGCAGCACCTCCTACAGAATCCCCTCCTCAATTCCTGATGCATCTCCTGATGCTGCATCTCCACCTGCTGCATCTCCTGCTGCTGAATCTCCTGCTGATGCATCTCCTGCTGATGCATCTGCTGGTGTTCTATATGCTACTGCATCTGCTGCAGGATCTCCTTCTTCTGCCTCTCATGCCACATCTCCCGCTGATGCATCTCCTGCTTCTGTATATCTTGCTCTATTTACTTCTCCTGCATCTCCAGCTGCATCTCCTGCTGCTGGATATCCAGCGTCTTTTGGTGCATCTGCTGTAGATTAATCGACTGCTGCATCCCCTGTTATTTCACCTTCTGATTTTTGATGTCCTCGTGCATCACATGATGCTCCAGCTGCTGCTGCTGCATACACTGCTGCATCTCCTGCTACTGCATCTCCTGCTGAATGTTCTTCTGTATCTGCTGCGGCATCTGCTGATTCTTCATCTCCTGCTGCTGAATCTCCTGCTTCTGCATCTTCTGCTGAATGTGCTGCTGAATATGCTGCTGCATCTCCTGATGCACCGCCTGCTGAATATGCATCTTCTGCTGCTCTATCCCCTACTTCTGCATCCTCTCTTTTATCCACTACTGCTGCATGTCCTGCTACATCTTCTGCTGCTGAATTTACTTCTGCTGCATCTGCTACTGCATCTGCTGCTACAGAATCCCCTGCTGCATTCCTGCTGCATCTCATGCTGCTGCACCTCCTGCTGCGGCATCTCCTGCTGCATCACCTGCTATTGAATCCCCTGCACCTCCTAATACTTCATCTCCTGATGCTTGCATCTCTTGATGCATCTCCTGCTGCTGCATCTCCTGATGCATCTCCTGCTGAATCTCCTCCTGCTGCTTCGCCTGCTGCTTCATCTCCTGCATCTCCTGCTGCATCTCCTGCTGCTCTATCTCCTCCTCCTGGATCTCCACCTACATCTGTTGCTGCTGCATCCTCTGCTGAACCTCCTGCTGCTGCACCTCTGTCGGCGACTACCTCTGATGCATCAGCGGATTCATCTGATGATGCATCTCCCCTGCTGCATCTCCTGCTGCTGAATCTCCTGCTCTTGCATACCCTGCTGCATCTACTGCTGCTTCATACCCTACTTCATCTACTGCTGCTGCATTACCTGCTGCTTCTGCTGCTGCTACGTCTCCTCCTGGATTTCCAGCTACTGCATCTCCTGGTGCTATATTTTGCTTATGAATCTCTTGCTGCTGTATCTCTTACGGAATCTGCTTCTGAATCTGCTGCTGCATCTGCTGCGGCTGCATCTCCTGCTGCTGCATCTCCTGCTACTGCATCTCCTAATGCATTCCCTGCAGTTTAATCTCCTGCTTTTGCATCTCCTGTTTTATCTCCTTCTGATGCCTATCTTGCTGCTGCATCTACTGCTGCTTCGTCTGCTTCTACATCTCCAGCTGCATCTCCTGCTGCTGCATCTCCTGCTACTGCAACTCCTATTGCGTCTCCTGCTGCATCTCCTGCTACATCTCTTGTGGCTGCATCTCCTGCTACATCTCTTGCGGCTGCATCTCCTGCTGCTGAATCTTCTCCTAATCGATCTCCTTAAGCATCTCTTTCTGCTGCATCTTCCGCGTTTCCTGAGGCGTCTCTTCTTGCTGCATTTCCTGCTGAATCACTCACTGCTGCATCTGCAGCATTTGCTGCTACATCTACTGCTGCTTCACATACTGCTGCACCTCCTACTACATATCCTGCTGCTGCATCTGCTGCTGGTATATCTCTTGCTGCATCTACATCTCCTGCTGCATCTCCTGCTGCTGCTTCTCATTCACTGCATCTTCTTCTCTGCATCTCCTGATATTGCTCGACTGCTCTTGCATCTTTTGCTGCTTCACGTGCTGCTGCATCTGCTGCTGCAAATCTTGCTGCTGCATCTCCTGCTCCATATCCTTCTGATGCATCTGCGGATTCATCTTATGATGGGGCTTTCTTGCTGGATCTCCTGCTTCTGCATCTCCTGCTGCTGCAAACTCTGCTGCATCTCCTGCTGCTGCATTTCCAGCTGCAGCTGCTGCTGCTGTATCTCCTGCGGCTGTGGCTGCTGATGCATTTCTTGATGCATTTTGTGCTGCTGCATCTCCTCCTGCTGCATTTCCTCTTGCTGCATTTCCTACTGCTGCATTTCCTGCTCCTGCGTCTGATACTTCATCTCCTGCTGGTGCTGCATCTCCTGCTGCATCTGCTGCTGAATCTCCTGCTTCTGCATCTCACACCACATCTCCTGCTGATTCATCTCCTGCTTCTGCATATCCTGCTGCATCTGCTGGTGCTGCATCTCCTGCTGCATCATCTGCTGCCGAATCTCCTGCATCTTGTGCTGCATCTGCTCTAGATTCACCTTCTGTTGCATCTCCTGATGCTGCATCTCCTGCTGATGGATGTCCTCGTGCATCTCCTGGTGCTGCATCTGCTGCTGGACCTCCTGCGGCTGCATCTCCTGCTGAAGAATCGCCTTCTACTATATCTCATGCTGCAGAAAAAGATAAAGCAGAAAGAGATGCACAGGAAATACAGCAGCAGGATATGCATCAGCAGGAAATGCAGCAGGACATGCACTAGTAGAAGATGCAGCAGGAGATGCAGCCGGAGATGTAGCAAGAGGATATGCACCATGATATACAGCAGCAGGAGATGCAACAAAAGATGAAACAGGAGGAGATGCAGTAGGAGAGGCAGCAGAAGAGATGCAGCAGCAGATGCAGGAGCAGCTGAAGCAAGAGCGTGAGATGCAGCAGCAGATGAAAGAAGAGATGTAGATTCAGTAGAAGATGCAGTAGCTGGAGATACTGCTGCAAATGCAGGGGCATGAGATGCCGCTGGAGGTTCAGCAGCAGGATATTTTGCAGCAGTAGATGCAGCAGGATATGAAGAAGCAGGTGATGCAGCAGCAGGAAATTCAGAAGGAGATGCAGCAAGAGATTCAGCAGGTGATGCAGCAGCAGATTCAGCAGAAGATGCAGCTGGACGAGATACAGCAACCCCAGATCCGGCAGGAGATGCAGAACCAGCATCCAATTGGATATGCAGCAAGATGCAGCAGCAGATACTGCTAGAGATGCAGCAGTAGGAGATGTAGCAAGAGAAGAAGCAGCAGGAGATGCAGCATCAGCAGATATAGTGGATGCAGCAGCGGATGCAGCAGCAGATGCAGAAGGCACTGCAACAGAATGAGATGCAGCACGAGGAGATGCAGCAGGAAGAGCTGCAGGAACCGGAGGTGCAGCAGGAGACGCAGAAACAGGGAATGCAGCAGCAGCACATGCAGCAGAAGCAGATGCAGGCGCTAATGCAGCAGCAGATGCATTAGCCACGCAGTATGAGATGAAGCAAACGGAGATGCAGAAACAGATAAAGTAGCAGGAGATGCAGCAGCAGGAGATGCAGTAGCATGAGATGAAGAAGAACGAGATGCAGCAGAAGAAGGAGATGCAGTAGAAGGAGAATCAGCATATGATACAGTTGCAGGAGATTCAGCAGCAGATGCAGCAGCAGATTCAGCATCAGGAGATGGAGCCGTGTAGGCAGATTCAGCAGGAGGTGCAGGAGCGGAAAATGCAGCAGGAGATGGTACTGAATATGCAATAGCAGGAGATGCAGCAGCAGATGCACCAGCTGGAGATGCAGCAGGAGATGCTGTAGGCTCTTAAATTTTGAAGTGTTGCTTTAATAGACATTCTGATGTTGCAGAACACAAGACTAAACTGGAAGTTCTACACGCATTGCTTTGCAGTAAAAAAGCTATAAGAGAAAAGATTCAGCAACAGCAGCATTCCATAGTGCCTGCAGGAGTGGCTCACTTTTCCTAGAGCACCTTAATAGGCGCAATAAAGACACAATTCAGTACCCTATACTAAAACGGTCCATAAATCTTTCTTTGCTGCTTGTATTGAAATCGTTTCCACAGAAGACTCTAAAGAGAGCCAGCATTTGATCGTAACAGCTTCCTTGCGCTACTTGTTCTGAACGCTCTGAAATTTTGAAGTGAGGCTTTAATAGCCATACGAATGTTGCAGTACACAAGCCTAGACTGAAAGCTCTACAAGTCTTCTTTTGCAATGAAAAGCACTATAAGAGAGCACATTCAGAAGCATCAGCATTCCATTCTAGCATCTTCCATGTGGGAATTACTCACTTTTCCTAAAGAGCCTTCATAGGCGAAGATAAGTCACAATTCAGTAACAATCGCTGAAATGGTCCTTAAGTCTTGCTTAGCCGCTTGCAGTGAAAGCGCTTCCATAGAAGACTCAAACTAAAGCCAGCATTTGATGGTAGCAACTTCTCTACGTTACTAGATCTGAACGATCTGAAAATTTTGACGCATTAATAGCAATTCTGAAGTTACAGTATACAAGCCCAGACTGAAATTTCTACAAGTCTTGCTTTGTAATAAAAGCGCTCTAAGAGAAGACCTTCAGAAGAAGCAGCTTTCCATGCTAGCGTCTTCCCTGCGGGCGTATTTCGATTTTCCTAACGCGCCTTCATAGGCGAAGTTAAGTCACAATTCAGTACCCTGACGCTGTAATAGCCATTCTGATGTTGCAGTACACAAGCCCAGACTGAAAGTTCTACATGTCTTGCTTTGCAGTCAAAGCGCGCTAAGAGAAGACATTCAGAAGAGGCAGCGTTCCATGCTAGCATCTTCCCTCCGGCATTTGCTCATTTTTTTTTGAAGAGCCGTAATTTGTGAATATGGAGACGCTATTTATTCTCTTACACTACAACGTCCTGTTAGTCGTGCTTTGCACCTTGCAGTGAAAGCGCATCTACAGAAGACCCTAACGAGAGCCAGCATTTCACGGTAGCATCTTACTGCGGTACTTATGCTGAACACTCTGAAATTTTGAAGGGACGCCTTCACAGCCATTCTAACTTTACAGTTCACAAGCTTACATTGAAACTTCTACAAGTTTTGCTTTGCAGTGAAAGCGCTCTAAGAGAAGACATTCAGAAGCAGCAGCATTTCATGCTACACATCTTCGCTGTAGAGATATTCACTTTTCCTAAAGCGTGTTATTTGTCGCTATTATGTCACTATTCTTTAACCTACACTGAAACGCAGTGTTAGTCGTGTTTTGCACCTCTCAGTGTAAGCGCTTCAAGAGAAGAGTCAAACTAGAGCTGAAATTTGATGGTAGCAACTTCCCAGGGGTATTTCTGCTGAACGCTTTCAAATCTTCATGTGAAGCCCTACTAGCCATGCTGATGTTACCTTTCACTAGCCTAGACAGAAAGTTCGATAAATCTTGGTTGGCAGTGATTGCCATCCAGGAGGAGACATTCAGGAGCAGAAGCATTCCTTGCTAGCATCTTCCCTGCTGGAGATATACACTTTTCCTAAAGCGCCTTAGTAGGCGCTATTATTTCACTATTCTTTAACCTACACTGAAACGCAGTGTTAGTCGTGTTTTGCACCTCTCAGTGAAAGAGCTTCCAGAGAAGATTCTAACGCGAGACACCATTTGATGGTAGCAACTTCCCAGGGGTATTTCTGTTAAACGCTTTCAAATCTTCAAGTGAAGCCTTACTAGCTTTGCAGATGTTACCATTCACTAGCCTAGACGGAAAGTTCGATAAATCTTGGTTTGCAGTGATTGCTCTCTAAGAGAAGATATTCAGGAGCAGAAGCTAACATGTTCCCTGCTGTAGATATTCACTTTTCCTAAAGCACCTTAGTACGCGTTATTAAGTCGCTAATAACTAGCCTACGTGAAAACGTTGCGTTTTTCGTGCTTTACGGCTGGCAGTGAAAGCGCTATAAGAGAAGACTCTAACGAGAACCAGCATTTGATTGTAGAAGCTTCCCTGTGGTACTTGTGCTGAACGCTCTGAACTTTTGAATTGACACTTTACTAGCTGATGATACACTTCAGAAGACTAGAAACTTCTAGAAGTCGTACTTTGCAGTGAAAGTGCTATAAGAGAAGACATTTAGAAGCCTCAGCATTCCATGCTAACATCTTCCCTGCAGCCGATGTTCACTATTCCTAAAGCGCGTTATTCAGCAAAGTAAAGTAACTCTTCGGTACCCTATACTAAAACTTTGTGTTAGTCGTGCTTTGCAGCTTGCAGTGAAAGCGCTTCCAGAGAAGACTAACGAGAGCCAGCATGTGATCGTAGCAGCTTCTCTGCCGTGCTTGTTCTGAACGTTTTGCAATTTTGAAGTGACGCTTTACTACCCATTCTGACGTTACAGGACACGAGCCTAGACTGAAAGTTCTACAAGTCATTCTTTGCAGTGAAAGCGCTACAAGAGAAGACATTCAGAAGCAGCAGCATTCCATGCTAGCATCTTCCATACGGGCTTTACTCACTTTTCCTAAAGCTCCTCCTTAGGCGCAGTTAAATCACAATTCCGTAATCAATACTAAACGTTTTGTTAGACGTGCTTTGCAGGTTGCAGTGAAAGCGCTTCAAGAGAAGATTCTAACGAGAGCTAGCATTTGATCGTAGCAGCGCCCTTGCGGTACTTTTTCTAAACGTTTTCAGATTTTGCAGTGATGCTGTAATAGCCATTCTGATGTTGCAGTACACAAGCCTAGACTGAAAGTTCTACAAGTCTTGCCTTGCAGTGGAAGCGCATCCAGAGAAGAATTATACGAATGTCAATATTTGATCGTAGCATCTTCCCTGCGGTATTTGCGCTGAACGCTCTGATATTTTGAAGCGACACTTTAATAGCCTTTCTGATGTTGCAGTACTGAAAGTTGCCCAGACTGAAAGTTCAACAAGTCTTGCCTTGCAGTGAAAGCGCTAAATATTTTGAAGTGATGCTTTAATAGCCATTTTGAAGTTGCAGTGCACAAGCCTAGACTGAACCTTCTACAAGTTTTGCTTTGCAGTGAAAGCACTCTAAGAGAGGGCATTCAGTAGCAGCAGTATTCCACGCTAGCATCTTCACTGCGTCAGTTACTCACTTATTCAGAAAGCACCTTCATAAGTCACAATTCAGTACCCAATACTAAAATCTTCTGTTAGTCATGCTTTGCAGCTTGCAGTGAAAGCGTTTCCAGAGAAGACTATAACGAGATGAGCATTTCATCGTAGCTTCTTCCCTGCGGTACATGTGCTAAACGCTCTGATATTCTCAAGTGACTCTTGATGTTACAGTACACAAGCGTATACTCAAAGTTCTACAAGTCTCGCTTTGCAGTGAAAGAGCTTTAAGAGAAGACATTCAGAAGCAGCAGCATTCCATGATAGCATCTTCCCTGAGGTTGTTATATGATTTCCCTAAAGCGCCTCAATACTGGGAGTCAACTGATAATGAGATGCAGAAACAGATGAAACGCCAGAAGATGCAGAACCAAGAGATGCAGCAGGAGATGCAGCAGCAGGAGAAGCAGCAGGAGATGCAGCAGGAAATGAAGATTCAGCAGAAGATGCAGTAGGAAGAGATTCTTCAAAATATGCAGCAGCATGATATGATGCAGTAACAGGAGATATACAGCAGGATATGGAGAAAGAGGAGATGATGCAGCAGAAGTAGCAGCAGGAGATTCAGCAGCATGAGATGCAGAAGCAGTAGAAGAAGCAGGAGATACATATTCAGAAGGAGATATGTCAGGAGATGTAGCAGGATATGTACCAGCATAAGATGCCGCAGGAGATTCAAGAGGAGATTCAGCAGAAGGAGATGCAAGAGCAGGAAGTAAAGCAGCAGGAGATGCAGTAGCAGCTGCAGCAGGAGGTGCAGATTTAGCAGCAGATGCATCAGCAGGAGATGCAGAAGAAGATGCAGCAGGAGGAGATGCAGCAGGAGTTGATGCAGAAGGTAATAGAGCAGCAGGAGATTCAGAAGAAGGAGATGCAGAAAGAGATTGAGCAGCAGGAGATGCCGCAGTATATACAGAAGCAGGAGATGCAGCAGGAGGAGATGCGGGAGGAATAGATTCCGCAGGAGATGCAGGAACAAGAGATGCAGCAGGAGATTCAGGAGCAAGAGGGGCAGCAGCAGGAAACACAAGAGGAATAGATGCAGAATCATGTGCTGCAGAATCTAGGACATGCAGCAGGGAATGCAGCAGCAGCAGAAGTAACAGGAGATGCAGCAGCATCATATGCACTAGGAGATGTAGCAGCAGGAGATGAAGAAGCAGGAGATGCTACAGGCGATTGAGCCAGAGATGCAGAAGGAGGAGATGCAGCAGCAGCAGGAGGTGCAGAGTAGTAGATGAAAAGAAGAAGATGCAGCTGAAGGAAATATAGCAGGAGATGCTGCAGCAGCACATGCAGAAGGTGATGCAGCAGTAGGAGATGCAGAAGCAGCAGATGCAGCAGGAGATTCAGCAGCAGACAAAGGAGATTCAGCAGCAGACACGGCATCAGGAGATTCAGAAGCAGGAGATGCAGCAGGAGATGCAGAAGCAAACGCAGTAGTAGGAGTGGCAGTAGATGGAGATGCAGCAGGAGATTCAGCATGATATGTAGAAGCATGAGATGCCGCAGGAGATTCATCAGGAGATTCAGCAGCAAATGATGCAGCAGCAGGAGAAGCAGCAGGAGATGCAGCAGTAGCAGGAGATGCAACAGCAAATGCAGCAGGAATTGAAGATTCAGCAGAAGATGCAGTAGGAAGAGATACTTCCACATATGCAGCAGCATGATATGATGCAGCAATAGGAGATACAGAAGGATATGGAGAAAGAGGAGATGTTGCAGCGGACGGAGCAGCAGGAGATGCAGCAGCAGCAGATGCAGCAGGAAATGCAGCAGCAGTAGGTGCAGCAGGAGATGCAGTAGCAGGAGATGAAGCATTATCATGAGATGCATTAAGAGGTGCAGCAGCAGGATATGTAGCAGGAGATTTGGCAGGAGATGAAGCAGCAGCAGAGCAGCAGCAGATGCAGCAGGAAATGCAGCAGTAGATGCAGGATCAGCAGATATTGCAGCAGGAAATACTGCAGCAGATGCAGCAGGAGATGTATCACAAGGAAATGCATCAGGAGATGCAGCAGTAAATGCTGCAGCAGAGGATGAAGAAGCAGGAGACGGAGAAGGAGTTGCAGAATCAGGAGATGCAGCAGGGAATGCATATTCAGCAGTAGATTCAGTAGAAAATTCAGAAGGAGATGCAGCAGCCGGAGATTTATCAGAAGATGCAGTAGTAGATGAAGAAGCAGGATATGCAACAGCAGATGCACCAGATGGAGCAGAAAGAGATGCATCAGAAGATGAAGCAGCAGGAGATACAGAAGCAGGAGATGAAGCAGCACATGCAACAGCAGGAGATGCAACACCAGAAGATGCAGCACCAAGAGATGCAGCAGGAGATGCAGCAGCACATGCAGTATCAGGAGATGCAGCAGCAGGAGATGAAGCAGCAGATGCAGCAGCAGGAGATGCAGCAGCAGGAAATTCAAGAGGAATAGATGCAGAAGGTAATGCTGCAGCAGGAGTTGAAGCAGAATATGCATCAGCAGGAAATGCAGCACCAAGAGATTTAGACAGTGGTGCAGCAGGACATGCAGTAGCAGGAGATGCAGAAGCAGATTTTGCAGCAGGTGCAAAACCAGCAGATGCAGCAACAGGAGATGCTGCAGCAGCACATTTAGCAGGTGATGCAGCATTAGGAGATGCAGCAGATAAATCAGGAGATTTAGAAGCAGGAGATGCAGCATGAGATGCAGAAGCAAAAGCAGCAGTAGGATCGGCAGCAGGTGGAGATGCAGCAGGAGATTCATATTCAGAAGGAGATGCATATTCAGAAGGAGATGCCGCAGGAGATTCATCAGGAGATTCAGCAGCAACTGATGCAGCAGCAGGAGAAGCAGTAGGAAGTGCAGCAGCAGCAGGAGATGCAGAAGCAGATGCAGCAGGAAATGAAGATTCAGCAGAAGATGCAGTAGGAAGAGATTCTTCAACATACGCAGCAGCATGATATGATGTAGCCGCAGGAGATACAGCAGAATATGGAGAAAGAAGAGATGACGCAGCTGATGCAGCAGCAGGAGATTTAGCAGCAGGAGATTCAGCAGCAGGAGATTCAGCAGAAGGAGAAGCAGCAGGAGATGCATATTCAGAAGGAGATATGTCAGGATTTGTGGCAGGATATGTAGCAGCATAAGATGCTGCAGGAGATTCAGGAGGAGATTCAGCAGAAGGAGATGTAAGAGCAGGAGATGAAGCAGCAGGAGATGCAGAAGCAGCTGCAACAGGAGATGCAGATTTAGCAGGAGATGCATCAGCAGGAGATGCAAAAGCAGATGCAGCAAAAGGAGATGCAGCAGCAGGAGATGCAGCACGAGTCGATGCAGAAGGTAATAGAGCAGCAGGAGATTCAGAAGAAGGAGATGCAGAAAGAGACTGAGCAGCAGGAGATGCAGCAGTATATACAGAGGCAGGATATGCAGCAGGAGGAGATGCAGTAGGAGGCGATAGAGCAGGTAATGCAGCAGCAAGAGATGCAGCAGGAGATGCATGAGATGCAGCATCAGACCCATCAGCAGGAGATGCTGCAGCAGCAGATGCAGCTGGAAGTGCAGCAGCAGAAGGTGCAGCAGGAGATGCAGTAGCAGGAGATGAAGCATTATCATGAGATGCATTAAGAGGTGCAGCAGCAGGATATGTAGCAGGAGATTTGGCAGGAGATGAAGCAGCAGCAGAGCAGCAGCAGATGCAGCAGGAAATGCAGCAGTGGATGCAGGATCAGCAGATACTGCAGCAGGAAATACTGCAGCAGATGCAGCAGGAGATGACATGTCTGATGATGAAGCCACAGATGCATCAGCTGAAGATGAAGCAGGAGATGCAGCAGCACGAGGTGCATCAGCAGGTGCATGAGGAAATGAGGCGGCAAATGTAGAAAGGTATAAGGGAGGAGATGCAGCAGGAGATGGATCAAGAAATGAGATGCAGAAGGAGATGCAGAAGGAGTTGCATCATCAGGAGATACAGCAGGAAAGGCAGCAGCAGGGGATGTATTAGCAGGAGATGCAGAAGGAGTTGCAGAAGCAGGAGATGCAGCAGGACATGCATCAGCAGGAGATGCAGCATGACGTACATCAGCAGGAGACACAGCAGCAGGATATGAGGCAGGAGATGCACCAGCAGCAGAAGCAGCAGGAGATGCAGAACCATATGCAGCAGAAGATGCAGAACCATATGCAGCAGGAGATACAGCAGCAGATAAAGAAGCAGATGCATCTGGAGATGTAGCATCACCAGAAGCAGCAGCAGATGCAGCAGCAAAGGATGCATGATGAATGGCAGACGAAATTGCACATGCAGGCGATGCTGCAGTAAATTCAGTAGGATATGCAACAGCCAGAGATTTGGCAATAGCAGATGCAGCAGGATATGCAGCAGCAGATGCAGCTGCATGAGATGTATCAGCAGGAGAGGTAGCAGGAGATGCATATTCAGCAGGTGATGCACCAGGATATGCAGCAGGAGATTCAACAGAAGGAAATGTATCAGGAAATCAGCCGGAGATGCAGCAGCAGGAGATGCAGTCAAAGAAGATGCAGCCGCACAAGATGCAGCAGCAGATTCAGCAGAAGTTGCAGCAGCAGGAGATGAAGAGGCAGGAGATTCAGCAGCAGGAGATGCAGCATCAGGAGATTCAGCAGGAGATGCATCAGCAGGAAATGCATCAGCAGATTGTGCAGCAGGAGATTCCGTAGGAGATTCTGCAGCAGGAGATCGCGTAGAAAATGCAGCAGGAGATGCAGCAGGAGATATAGAAGGATATTAAGCAGCAGGGGATGTAGCAGGAAATGCAGCAGGAGATACATCAGCAGGAATTGTAGCAGGAGATGCAGAAGGAGTTGCAGAATAAGGAGATGCAGCAGGGAATGCAGCAGCAGCAGAAGTAAGAGGAGATGCAGCAGCATCATATGCGGTAGGAGATGTAGCAGCAGGAGATGCAGCAGGGAATGCATATTCAGCAGTAGATTCAGCAGAAACTTCAGAAGGAGATGCAGCAGCCGGAGATTTAGCAGGAGATGGAGCAGTAGATGAAGCAGCAGCATATGCAACAGCAGATGCACCAGATGGACCAGAAAGAGATGCAGCAGGGGATGGCGCAGCAGATGCAACGGGAGATGTTGCATCAGGAGATGCATCCGCAGATGCACGAGCAGAGGATGCAGCCGGAGATGAAGCAGCAGGAGGTTCAGCAGAGGATGCAGCAGCAATAGCTGCAGGTGGAGATCCAGAAGGAGGACATAGAGAAGCAGGAGATGCAGCAGCACATGCAGCAGCAGATGCAGGAGATGAAGCAGTAGGAGAAGCAGCAGGAGGAGATTGAGCAGGAGATGCATCAGGAGGTGCAGCATCATGAGATGCAGCATTAGGAGATGTACCAGTGGATGCAGCAGCAGGAGATGCTGCAGGGGATTCAGTAGAAGGTGATGCAGCAGCAGATGCAGTAGAAGTAAATTCAGCAGCAGAAGATGCAGCAGTGTATGCAGCAGCAGCAGATGGAGCACCAGGTGATGCAGGAGGACATCAAAAAATCAGAAGGTGAAGCAACAGGAGATGCAGCAGTAGATTAATCTACAGCAGATGCACCAAAAGATGCAAGAGATACAGCAGCAGGAGATGCATCAACGTGAGATGTGGCATGAGAGGCAGAAGAAGAAGATCCTACAGCAGATGCAGTAGCATATGCAGCACCAGGAGATGCAGCAGCAGGACATGAAGCAGCAGAAGCAGCAGCAGGAGATGCAGCAGCAGGATATTCAGTCAAAGAAGATGCAGCCGCACAAGATGCAGTAGCAGATTCAGCAGAAGTTGCAGCAGCAGGAGATGAAGAGGCAGGAGATTCAGCAGCAGGAGATGCAGCATCAAGAGATTCAGCAGGAAATGCATCAGCAGGAAATGCATCAGCAGATTGTGCAGCAGGAAATTCCGTAGGAGATTCTGCAGCAGGAGATCGAGTAGAAAATGCAGCAGGAGATATAGAAGGATATTAAGCAGCAGGGGATGTAGCAGGAAATGCAGCAGGAGATACATCAGCAGGAATTGTAGCAGGAGATGCAGAAGGAGTTGCAGAATAAGGAGATGCAGCAGGGAATGCAGCAGCAGGGGATGTAGTAACAGGAGATGCAGCAGCATCATATGCGGTAGGAGATGTAGCAGCAGGAGATGCAGCAGGGAATGCATATTCAGCAGTAGATTAAGCATAAACTTAAGAAGGAGATTCAGCAGCAGGAGAATCAGCAGGAGATGGAGCAGTAGATGAAGCAGCAGCATATGCAACAGCAGATGCACCAGATGGACCAGAAAGAGATGCAGCAGAGGACGGCGCTCAGATGCAACGGGAAATGTTGCATCAGGAGATGCCTCCGCAGATGCACGAGCAGAGGATGCATGAGGAGATGAAGCAGCAGGAGATACAGAAGCAGGAGATGAAGCAGCACATGCAACAGCAGGAGATGTAGGAGGACATCAAGTAACAGGGACTGCTCCTGCTTCCTCATTTTTTCTATATCTCCCACTGCATCTTCTGCTGCTATGTCTGCTGGTGCATTTCCTCCTGCTGCATCTCCTGCTGCATCTCCTTCTGCTCTATCTCCTGCTGAAAGTCCGGCTGCATCTCCTACGGCTGCATCTCCTGCACCTGAATCTGCTGCAACAGTGCTGTGGTTGCATCTCCTGCTGCTGCATCTCCTGTTGCTGCATCTCCTTCAGAATATCCTGATGATGCAGATGCAGCCGCTAGTGCAGCAGGAGATGCAGAAGGAGATGCAGCAGGAGATGACATATCTGGTGATGAAGCCACAGATGCATTAGCTGAAGATGAAGCAGGAGATGCAGCAGCACGAGGTGCATAAGCAGGTGCATGAGGAAATGAGGCGGCAAATGTAGAAAGGTATAAGGGAGGAGATGCAGCAGGAGATGGATCAAGAAATGAGAAGCAGAAGGAGATGCAGAAGGAGTTGCATCATCAGGAGATACAGCAGGAAAGGCAGCAGCAGGGGATGTATTAGCAGGAGATGCAGAAGGAGTTGCAGAAGCAGGAGATGCAGCAGGACATGCATCAGCAGGAGATGCAGCATGACGTACATCAGCAGGAGACACAGCAGCAGTTTATGAGGCAGGAGATGCACCAGCACCAGAAGCAGCAGGAGATGCAGAACCATATGCATCAGAAGATGCAGAACCATATGCAGCAGAACATGCAGAAGATACAGCAGGATATAAAGAAGCAGATGCATCTGGAGATGTAGCATCACCAAAATCAGCAGCAGATGCAGCAGCAAAGGATGCATGATGAATGGCAGACGAAATTGCACATGCAGGCGATGCTTCAGGAAATTCAGTAGGATATGCAACAGCCAGAGATTTGGCAATAGCAGATGCAGCAGGATATGCAGCAGCAGATGCAGCTGCATGAGATGTATCAGCAGGAGAGGTAGCAGGAGATGCATATTCAGCAGGTGATGCACCAGGATATGCAGCAGGAGATTCAACAGAAGGAAATGTATCAGGAAATCAGCCGGAGATGCAGCAGCAGGAGATGCAGTCAAAGAAGATGCAGCCGCACAAGATGCAGCAGCAGATTCAACAGATGTTGCAGCAGCAGGAGATGAAGAGGCAGGAGATTCAGCAGCAGGAGATGCAGCATCAGGAGATTCAGCAGGAGATGCATCAGCAGGAAATGCATCAGCAGATCGTGCAGCAGGAAATTCCATAGGAGATTCTGCAGCAGGAGATCGAGTAGAAAATGCAGCAGGAGATATAGAAGGATATTAAGCAGCAGGGGATGTAGCAGGAAATGCAGCAGGAGATACATCAGCAGGAATTGTAGCAGGAGATGCAGAAGGAGTTGCAGAATAAGGAGATGCAGCAGGAGATGCCCCAGCAGGAGATGGAGCAGGAGATACAGCAGCAGGCCAAGCAGCAGGAGATGCAGCAGCAATATATGCAGCAAAAGGAGATGAAGCAGGATAGGAAGCATTAGGAGACTAAGCAAGAGGAGATGCATTAGGAGATTCCGCAGCAGGCTATGCAGCAGCAGGAGATGCAGCAGAGAATGAAGCAGCATGAGATTCAGCAATAGGAGATGCCACAGGAGATGCAGCTGCAGGAGATGCAGCAACAGATGCAGCATCAGGAGATGCACGAGGACATCTATCAGCATCAGGAGATGCACGAGGACATAATGCAGCAGCAGTAGATGAAGTAGGGTTAGAGGCAGCTGTAGATGCAGCAGGGTATGCAAGAGCAGGAGATTCAGCAGCAGGAGATGAAGCAGGGGAGATGCATCATCAGATGAATCTGCTGATGCATCAGAGGAAGTTGCAGAAGGAGATCAGGTGATGCAGGAGGACATCACAAAATCAGAAGGTGAAGCAACAGGAGATGTGGCATGAGAGGCAGAAGAAGAAGATCCTGCAGCAGATGCAGTAGCATATGCAGCACCAGCAGATGCAGCAGAAGGAGATGAAGCAGCAGATGCAGCAGCAAGAGATGCAGCAGCAGGAGATGCAGCGGTCAGAGGCGCAGCAGGTTATACATCAGCAGAAGATGCATCAGCAGGAGTTCAGCAGCAGGAGATGCAGCAGGTGGAGATGCAGCATCAGTAAATGCAGCAGCAGGAGATGCAGCAAGAGGAGATTCAGCAGATTATGCAGCAGCAGGAGATGCAGCAGGAGATGTGGTAGGATTCGATTCAGCAGGAGATGCAGCAGGAGATTCAGCAGGTGGAGATGCAGCTGGAGATGATGCAGATGGAGCTGCAGCAGCAGGAGCTGCAGCAGGAGATGCAGTAGTAGGAGATGAAGCAGTATATGAAGCAGCAACAGATGCAGTAGAAAATACTGCAGATGCAGCAGTAGGAGATGAATCAGGAGATGCAGCAGGAGATGAAGCAGCAGGAGATGCAGCAGGAGATTCAGCAGCAGGACATGCAGTAGGAGATTATGCAGATGGAGCTGTAGCATCAGAAGTTGCAGAATGAGATGCAGCAGGAGATGCAGTAGTAGGAGATGAAGCAGTACATGAAGTAGCAGCAGATGCAGCAGAAAATACTGCAGATGCAGCAGTAGGAGATTAATCAAGAGATGCAGCAGCAGGAGCTTACACAGGTAATGCATCAGTAGATGATGCAGCAGCAAGTGATGCAGGAACATATTCAACAGTAGATTCAGTAGGAGTTGCTGCAGCAGGAGATGCAGCAGCAGATGCAGCAGAAAATACTGCAGATGCAGCAGTAGGAGTTGAATCAGGAGATACAGCAGGAGATGAAGCAGCAGGAGATGCATTAGGATATGATGCAGATGGAGCTGTAGAGTCAGGAGATGCAGAATGAGATGCAGCAGGAGATGCAGTGGTAAGAGATGAAGCAGTACATGAAGCAGCAGCAGATGCAGCAGAAAATACTGCAGATGCAGCAGTAGGAGATTAATCAAGAGATGCATCAGTAGATGATGCAGAAGCAAGAGATGCAGCAGCAGGAGCTTACGCAGGAGATGCATCAGTAGATGATGCAGCAGCAGCAGATGCAGGAACATATTCAACAGCATATTCAGTAGGAGTTGCAGCAGCAGGAGATGCAGCAGGAAGAGATGCTTCAGCAGGTACAGCTTCATGAGATGTAGCAGGAGATAGAGAAGGAGATGCTGTAGGAGAAGAGGCAGGAGGAGATGATGCAGCAGACCCAGTAGCAGGAGATGCAGAAGCAGAAGATGCAGCCGGAGATTCTGCAGCAGGAGATGCAGAAGCAGGAGATTCTGCAGCAGGAGATGCAGCAGGAGATACAGTAGCAAGAGATGAGCAGTGGATTTAGCAGGAGATTCTGCAGCAAGAGATGAAGCATCAGGATCTGCAGAGAAGAAGATGCAGCAGCAGGAGATGCAGCAGCAGAAGATACGACAGCAGCATCAGCAGATGCACAAGAAAATGGAGCAGGAGATGCAGCAGGATAAGATGCAGTACCAGCAGATGCAGCGTCTGGAGTTGAAGCAATAGAAGATGCTGCAGAAGATGCAGCAGCAGATGCATCAGGAGAAGCAGGAGCAGGAAATGCAGCAGCAGGAGATGCAGCAGCAGAGATGCAGGAGTAAGAGAGGCAGAAGCAGGAGATGTGGCAGCAAGACATGCGAAAGGATATGCAGAAGCAAGAGATGCGGCAGCAGGAAAGACACCATGTGATTCAGCAGGAGATGCAGCAGCAGATGCAGCCGCAGGAGATGCAGGAAATGCATCAGCTGATGCAGGAGGAGATTTAGCAGGAGGAGATTTAGCAGCAGGAGATGCAGCAGCAGTAGACTCACCAGTAGGCGAATCTAGAGCAGATGCAGCAAAAGATGCAGGAGATTCGGCAGCAGATGATGCAGCAAGAGATGCAGCATCAGCAGATGCAGCAAGATATGCAGAAGCAGGAGATGCAACAGAAGGAATGTGGTATGAGATGCAGAAGCAGGAGATTCAGCAGCAGATGCAGCAGGAGATGCAGCACCAGCAGGAGATGAAGTATCAGATGCAGGAGCAGGAAATGCAGCAGTAGGAAATGCAGCAAGAGGTGATGCAGCAGGAGTTGCAGCAGAAGTAGATGCAGCAGCAAAAAATGCATCAGGAAATGCATCAGCAGCCACAGCCGCAAGAGGTACAGCAGCTGCAGCTGGAAATGCAGCAGCAGGAGATGCAGCAGAGTTTGCAGCAGCAGGAGATGCAGAAGCAGGAGATCCAGCAAGAAAACACCATCACAAGATGAATCTGCAGATGCATCAGAAGGATATGGAGCAAAAGATGCAGCCGCAAGAGATGTAGCAGGAGATGCAGCTGCAAGAGATGCAGCAGGAGATGCAGAAGGAAATGCAGTAGCAGGAGATATAGCAGCAGGAGATGCAGCAAGAGACTGAGCAAGAGGAGATGTTCCCCGAGATGCAGCAGCAGGAGATGCAGCGGGAGATGTAGAAGCAGACGAAGCAGCAGTAGATGCAGCAGCAAGATAGGCATCAGAAGGAGATAAAGAAGGAGATGCAAAAGCAGGAGATTAAGCTACAGGAGATGCATTAGGAGATGCAGTATCAGGAGATACAGCATCAGGAGATGCAGCTGCAGTAGATGCATCAGAAGATTCAGAAGCAGATTCCGTAAGAGATGCAGCAGCAGGAGATTGATAAGCAAAAGATATAGCACCAGGAGACGCAGCAGCAGGAAATTCAGGAGTAGATGCAGCAGCAGAAGCAGTAGGTAATGCAGCAGCAGTAGATGAATTAGACATAGAAGCAGCTGTAGATGCAGCAGGGTATGCAAGAGCAGGAGATTGAGCAGTAGGAGATGAAGCAGGGGAGATGCATCATCAGATGAATCTGTTGATGCATCAGAGGAAGTTGCAGAAGGAGATGCAGCAGCAGGAGCTTCAGCAGAGGATGCAGCAGCAATCGATGCAGGTGGAGATCCAGGAGGAGGACATAGAGAAGCAGGAGATGCAGCAGCACATGCAGCAGCAGGAGATGCAGCAGGAGATGTGGTAGGATTCGATTCAGCAGGAGATGCAGCAGGAGATTCAGCAGGTGGAGATGCAGCAGGAGATGATGCAGATGGAACTGCAGCAGCAGGAGATGCAGCAGGAGATGCAGCAGGAGATGCAGTAGTAGGAGATGAAGCAGTATATGAAGCAGCAGCAGATGCAGTAGAAAATACTGCAGATGCAGCAGTAGGAGATGAATCAGGAGATGCAGCAGGAGATTCAGCAGCAGGACATGCAGTAGGAGATTATGCAGATGGAGCTGTAGCATCAGAAGATGCAGAATGAGATGCAGCAGGAGATGCAGTAGTAGGAGATGAAGCAGTACATGAAGTAGCAGCAGATGCAGCAGAAAATACTGCAGATGCAGCATGAGATTAATCAAGAGATGCATCAGTAGATGATGCAGAAGCAAGAGATGCAGCAGAAGGAGCTTGCGCAGGAGATGCATCAGTAGATGATGCAGCAGCAGCAGATGCAGGAACATATTCAACAGCAGATTCAGTAGGAGTTGCAGCAGCAGGAGATGCAGCAGGAAGAGATGCTTCAGCAGGTACAGCTTCACGAGATGAAGCACGAGATACAGAAGGAGATGCTGTATGAGAAGAGGCAGGAGGAGATGATGCAGCAGACCCAGTAGCAGGAGATGCAGAAGCAGAAGATGCAGCAAGAAATTCTCCTGCAGAAGATGAAGCAGCAGGAGATGCAGCAGGAGATACAGTCGCAAGAGATGAGCAGTAGAATCAGCAGGAGATTTTGAAGCATGAGATGAAGCATCAAGATCTGCAGAGAAGAAGATGCAGCAGCAGGAGATGCAGAAGGAGATGCAGCAGCAGGCCAAGCAGCAGGATACGCAGCAGTAATATATGCAGCAAAAGGAGATGATGCAGGATAGGAAGCATCAGGAGACTAAGCAAGAGGAGATGCATTAGAAGATTCCGCAGCAGGCTATGCAGCAGCAGTAGATGCAGCAGAGAATGAAGCAGCACGAGATTCAGCAGTAGGAGATGAAACAGGAGATGCAGCTGCAGGAGATGCAGGAACAGATGCAGCATTAGGAGATGCAAGAGGACATCTATCAGCAGGAGATGCAGCAGCAGGAGATGCACCAGTAGGCGAATCTAGAGCAGATGCAGCAAAATATGCAGGAGATTCGGCAGCAGATGATGCAGCAGGAGATGCAGCACCTGCAGATGCAGCAAGATATGCAGAAGCAGGAGATGCAACAGAAGGAATGTGGTATGAGATGCAGAAGCAGGAGATTGAGCAGCAGATGCAGCAGGAGATGCAGCACCAGCAGGAGATGAAGTATCAGATGCAGGAGCAGGAAATGCAGCAGTAGGAAATGCAGCAAGAGGTGATGCAGCAGGAGTTGCAGCAGAAGTAGATGCAGCAGTAGAAAATGCATCAGGAAATGCATCAGCAGCCACAGCCGCAGGAGATACAGCAGCTGCAGCTCGAAATGCAGCAGCAGGAGATGCAGCAGTGTTTGCAGCAGCAGGAGATGCAGAAGCAGGAGATCCAGCAAAAAGCACCATCATAAGATGAATCCACAGATGCATCAGAAGGATATGGAGCAGGAGATGCAGCTGCAAGAGATGCAGCAGGAGATGCAGTAGCAGGAGATATAGCAGCAGGAGATGCAGCAAGAGACTGAGCAAGAGGAGATGTTCCCTGAGATGCAGCAGCAGGAGATGAAGCGGGAGATGTAGAAGCAGACGAAGCAGCAGTAGATGCAGCAGCAAGATAGGCATCAGAAGGAGATAAAGAAGGAGATGCAAAAGCAGGAGATTAAGCTACAGGAGATGCATTAGGAGATGCAGTGTCAGGAGATACAGCATCAGGAGATGCAGCTGCAGTAGATGCATCAGAAGATTCAGAAGCAGATTCCGTAAGAGATGCAGCATCAGGAGATTGATAAGCAAAAGATATAGCACCAGGAGATGCAGCAGCAGGAAATTCAGGAGTAGGTGCAGCAGCAGAAGCAGCAAATAATGCAGCAGCAGTAGATGAAGTAGGATTCAGCTGTAGATGCAGCAGGGTATGCAAGAGCAGGAGATTGAGCAGCAGGAGATGAAGCAGGGGAGATGCATCATGAGATGAATCTGCTGATGCATCAGAGGAAGTTGCAGAAGGAGATGCAGCAGCAGGAGTTAAGCAGCAGGAGATGCAGCAGGTGGAGATGCAGCATTAGGAGATGCATCAGTAAATGCAGCGGCAGGAGATGCAGCAAGAGGAGATGCAGCAGATTATGCAGCAGCAGGAGATGCAGCAGGAGATGTGGTAGGATTCGATTCAGCAGGAGATGCAGCAGGAGATTCAGCAGGTGGAGATGCAGCAGGAGATGATGCAGATGGAACTGCAGCAGCAGGAGATGTAGCAGGAGATGCAGCAGGAGATGCAGTAGTAGGAGATGAAGCAGTATATGAAGCAGCAGCAGATGCAGTAGAAAATACTGCAGATGCAGCAGTAGAAGATGAATCAGGAGATGCAGCAGGAGATTCAGCAGCAGGACATGCAGCAGGAGATTATGCAGATGGAGCTGTAGCATCAGGAGATGCAGAATGAGATGCAGCAGGAGATGCAGTAGTAGGAGATGAAGCAGTACATGAAGCAGCAGCAGATGCAGCAGAAAATACTGCAGATGCAGCAGTAGGAGATTAATCAAGAGATGCAGCAGTAGATGATGCAGAAGCAAGAGATGCAACAGCAGGAGTTTAAGCAGGAGATGCATCAGTAGATGATGCAGCAGCAGCAGATGCAGGAACATATTCAACAGCAGATTCAGTAGGAGTTGCAGCAGCAGGAGATGCAGCAGGAAGAGATGCTTCAGCAGGTACAGCTTCATGAGATGTAGCAGGAGATAGAGAAGGAGATGCTGTAGGAGAAGAGGCAGGAGGAGATGATGCAGCAGACCCAGTAGCAGGAGATGCAGAAGCAGAAGATGCAGCCGGAGATTCTGCAGCAGGAGATTCTGCAGCAGGAGATGCAGCAGGAGATACAGTCGCAAGAGATGAGCAGTGGATTCAGCAGGAGATTCTGCAGCAAGAGATGAAGCATCAGGATCTGCAGAGAAGAAGATGCAGCAGCAGGAGATGCAGCAGCAGAAGATATGACAGCAGCATCAGTAGATGCACAAGAAAATGGAGCAGGAGATGCAGCAGGATAAGATGCAGTTCCAGCAGATGCATCAAGAGAAGCAGGAGCAGGAAATGCAGCAGCAGGAGATGCAGCAGCAGAGATGCAGGAGTAGGAGAGGCAGAAGCAGGAGATGTGGCAGCAAGACATGCATAAGGATATGCAGAAGCAGGAGATGCGGCAGCAGGAGAGACACCATGTGATTCAGCAGGAGATGCAGCAGAAGATAGAGAAGCAGGAGATGCAGCAGCAGATGCAGCCGCAGGAGATGCAGGAAATGCATCAGCTGATGCAGGAGGAGATTTAGCAGCAGGAGAGGCAGCAGCAGGAGAGGCAGCAGCAGGAGATGCAGCATGAGATTCTGCTGCATCTCCTCTGCTGCGTCTCCTACTGCATCTCCTCCTGTTTCATCTTTTGTTGCAACTCCTGCTGCTGTATATCATGGTGCATATCCTCTTGATACATCTCCGGCTGCACCTCCTGCTGCATCTCTTGCTGCTGGATCTCCTGCTTAATCTCCTCCTCCTACATCTTCAGCATATGCTGCTGCATCTGATGCTCCTTCACATATTGCTGCATCTCCTTCTATTGCATCTGCTGCTGCAACTCCTGCTACTTCATCTGCTGCTGCATCTCCTGCTATTTCATCTACTTCTGAATCTGCATCTCCTCTTTTGTCTGTTGCCTGCACCTCCTGCTGATGCATCTCCTGCTGCTGCATCTCTGCTAAAACTCCTTCTGCTGCATCTACTCTTGCATCTCCTTCTTCTGCATCTCTTGAGGTATATTCTGCTTCATTTCCTTCTGCATCCTCTGCTGCATCTTTTGTGGCTTCATCTCCTGCTGCTGTATCTCCTGCTGAAGAATCGCCTTCTGCTTTATCTCCTGCTGCTGCATCTCCTTCTGAATGTGATGCTGACTCTACTGCTAAACATGCATCCCCTGCTGCTGCATTACCTCCTGCATCTCCTCCTGCAGCATATCTTGCTGCATTTCCTTCTGCTGCATCTCCTGCTGCATCTCCTTCTGCGGAATCTCCTGCTGCGTCATCTGCAGCAGCATCTTCTGCTGCTACATCTCCTACTGAATCTGCATCTCCTGATGCATCTGCTGCTGCCTCTATTGCTGCTGCATCTTCTGCCTCTGCAGCTGCAGCTGCATCTCTTGCTACTGCATCTCCTCTTGCTGCATCTTCTGCTGCATTTCTGGCTACCGCATCTCCTTAATCTCCTGCTGCATCTGCTGCTGATTCATATACTGCTGCATTTCCTGCTACAATTCCTGCTGCTACATCTCCTGCCACTTGATGTCTTCCAGCATCCCCTGCTGCTGCATCCTCTGCTTATGCATCTGCGGATGCATCTGCAGAAGTATCTCCATTTCCTGCTGCATCTGCTGCTCAATCTTCTACTGATGCATCTAGTGCTTCTGCATTTCCTCCGGAAGGCATCTGCGGCTGCATCTCCTGCTGCTACATCACCTGCTGAATCTCCTGTTGCTCTTCCTGCTGTAACCTCTGATGCATACGTTGCTACTTCATCTCCTGATGCATCTCCTACTGTATCTCCTGCTGAATCTTCTTCTGCAGATCTCCTCCTGCAACTCCTGCTGATGTATCTCCTGCTGCATCTCCTACTACATCTCCTGCTGCTGAATCTCCTTCTAGATCTCCTTCTAGATCTCCTGCTGCTGAATCTCCTTCTAGATCTCCTTCTAGATCTCCTGCTGCATCTTCTGCTGAATCTTCCACTCAATCTCCTGCTCCAGACTCCTGCTGCATATGCCGCTGCTGCATCTCCTACTGCTGCATCATCTTCTGCATGTGCTGCTGCAGCATCTCCTGCTGCATCTCCTGCTGCATTTTCTACTGGATCTCCTCCTGCAGAATCTCCAACAGAATTTCCTGCTGCAGAATCTCCTGCTACATTTCCTGCTGATGCATCTCCTGCTGAATCTCCTGCCTCTTCATCTCCTGCTGCTGCATCTCCTGTATCTGCTGCGGCTGCATCTTCTTCTACTTCGTCTCCTGTACTGCATCTCCTTCTGCATCTCCCACTGCTACTTCTCCTTCTGCATCTCCTGCTTCTGCATCTCCTGCTACTTCGTCTCATGCTGCATCTCCTGCTATGCACCTCATGCTGTTGCATGTCCTGCTGCATCTCCTGCAGCATCTCCTGCTGCTTCAGATCCTGTTGCAGTTCCTGCTGCATCTCATCCTGCATCACCTGCTGCTGCATCTGCTGCTGCTTCTGGTGTTGCTACATCTCCTGCTGCATCTGCTGCTGCATTTGTTTCTGCATTTCTACTTCATCTCCAGCTTCATCTTCTACTGCTGCATCTCCTTTTCTATCTTCTGCTGTTTCATATCCTGCTGCAGTTACTCTGCTACATCTCCTGAATCTGCTCTTGTAGCTTCTGCTACTTCATGTACTGCTGCATCTCCTGCTACAACTGCTACTGCTGCATCTCCTGCTGCATTTGTTTCTACATTTCTACTTCGTCTCCTGCTGCATCTCCTGCTGCTGCATTTCCTCAATCTGCTGCTGTATCTGCTGCTATTTCATGCACTCCTGCATCTCCTGCTGCCGTATCTCCTGCTACATGCTCTGCTGATGCATCTGCGGATGCATCTACTGATGCTGCATATCCTGCTACGTCTGCTGCTGAATCTCCTGCTACTGAATCACCTGCTGCTGCATCTCCTACTGCATATGCTGCTGAATGCATTTGCGGCTGCACCTCCTGCTGCTGCATTTCCTGCTGCTGCATCTCCTGCTGCGTTTCCTGCTGCAACGGCTGCTGCATCTACTGCTACTTCATCTACTGCTGCATCTCCTACATCTCCTGCTGCCTCATACTTTTCTATATGTCCTGCTGCATCTACTGCTGCTGCCTCTGCTGGTGCATCTGCTGCTGATCTATCTCCTGCTCCATCTCTTCCTGCTGCATCACCTGCTGCATCCCCTACTGCTGCATCTGCAGCATATGCTGCTTCATCTGGTGCTGCTTCACCTACTGCTGCAACCCCTGCAAAATTTCCTGCTGCTGCATCTGCTGCTGCATCACCTGCTGCAGCATCTCCTGAAGCATCTCCTGCTGTATTTTCTGCTGGTGCATCTCCTGCCTCATATCCTGCTGCTGTGTCTCCTGCTGATGTATGTTTTGCTGCATCTCCTGCTGATGCATCTACTCATGCATCTCCTGCTTCTGCATCTACTTCTTCGGCATCTCCGACTCCAGTATCTCCTGTATCATCAACTGCTGCTGCATCTCTTATGCATCTCCTTCTGCTACATATGCTGCTGCATCTTCTGATGCTGTACATCCTCCTGCTGCATCTCCTGACCACCTCTTCCTCCTGCATCTCCTGCTGAATTTACTGCTGCATCTCCTGCTGAATTTCCTGCTGAATCTCCTGCTGCTGCATCATCTCCTTTTGCATCTCCTGCTACATATGCTGCTGCATCTGCTGATGCTGTACCACCTCCTGCTGAATCTCCTGACCACCTCTTCCTGCTGCATCTCCTGCTGAATTTCCTGCTGCATCTCCTGATGCTGCATCTCCTGCTGCTGCATCATCTCCTTTTGCATCTCCTGCTATGGCATCTCCTGCTGTATCTGCTGCTTCTGCATCTCCTGATGTAGCTCCTGCTGCTTCATCTCATACTGCATGCATCTCCTGCGTCATCTCCTTCTGCTGCATATCTTGTTGCTTCATCTCGTTCTGCATCTCCTGCTGCATCTCCTTGAGCGTCACCTGCTGCATCTCCTTCTGCGTCACCTGCAGATGCATCTCCTGCTGTATCTCCTGCTGCTGCATATTCATCTGCATTTCCTGCTGCAGCTCTTTATGAATCTACTACTGCTGCATCTGCTGAATTTGCTGCTGCATCTGCTGCTGCTTCATCTACTGCTGCATCTGCTGATAGATCTCTGTCTAATGCATCTCCGACTACAGCACCTGCTGTTGCATCTACTGCTGCTGCATCTGATGCTGCATCTGATGCTACTTTCTCCCTTGCTGCATTAACTGCGGCTCAATCTCCTGCTATATTTCCTTCTGCTGCATCTTCTTCACTTCATCTACTACTCTGCAACTCCTGCTGCTGCTGCATCTCCTCCTTCTGCATCTCCGGCTCAATCGCCTGTAGCATTTCCTGCTTCTTCATCTCCTGCTGCTACATATCCTAGTGCATATGATGCTGCTGCATCTCCTGTTACTTCTGCTGCTACATCTCCTAGTGCATATGATGCTGTTGCATCTCCTGTTACTTCTGCTGCTGCTGCATTCCCTGCTGCGTCTCCTGATGCTGCAGCTCCTTCTGCATCTCCATCTGTATCTCCTGCTTCTACATCCCCTGCTGCTGCATGTCCTGCTGAAACTCCTGATACTGCAACTCCTTCTGCATCTTCTGATGATGCATCTCCTGCGGAATCTACTGCTGCTGCATCTCCTGTTGCATCTGCTTCTGATGCATCTGCGGCTGCCTCTCTGCTGCTGCATCTCTTGCTGCATTTCCTGATTAGTCTGCTGATGCATCTGCTGCTGCTATATGTCCTGCTACATCTCGTCATGCTGCACATCCTGCTGCATCTGCTGAAGATTATCTTCCTATTTCTTCTCCTGCTCAATCTGCATTTCCTGCTGCTGCATCTCCTGCTGAATTAGCTGCTGCTGCATCTGCTTCTACATGTACATTGTAACTTTCTACATTTGCTGCCTCATCTCCTGATGCATCTGCTGATGCACCTCCTGCTTCTGCATCTCCTGCTTCATCTTCAGCTGATGCATCTGTGGCTTCATCACCTGATATGTCATCTCCTGCTGCATCTGCTGCAGTATTTCCTGCTGCAGCATCTCCTGCTTCTGTGTCTACTGCTGCATTTCCTGCTGCATCTCCTGCTGATGCATCTCCTATTGCGAATCTGCTGCAGCATCTCCTGCTTCTGAATCTCTTGCTGAATCTGCCTCTACTGATGCATCTGCTGCTGCATCTCCACCTGCTGTATCTGATCCTTCATCTCCTGCTGCATTTCCTGTTGCTGAATCTCCTGCTGCTGTGTCTGCTGATGCATAACCTGCTGAATCACCTGTTGCTGGATCTGCTGCGACTGCATTTCCTGCTACTTCAACTCCTGCTCTTGCATCTCCATCTGCTGTATCTCCTGCTGTATCGCCCATGGCATCTCATGCTGCAACATATCCCGCTACATCTCCCTCTGAATATGCATCTCCTGCTACTACATCTCCTGATGCATATCCTGCTGAATAGTATCTCCTGCTGCATCTCCTGCTGCTGCATTCGCTGTTGCTCTGTCTTCTTCTCTATCTCTTGCTTCATCTGCTGCTGCATCTCCTGTTGCATCTGCTGCTGCTGTATCTCCTGCTGCATTTCCTGCAGCTGCATTTCCTCCTGCTAAATCTCCTCCTGAAGCTCCTGCCACCTCTCCTGCTTCATCTGCTGCTGCTGTATCTCCTGATGCTGAATCTCCTGCTGCATCTCCTGCAGCTGCATTTCCTCCTACTAAATCTCCTCCTGAAGCTCTTGCCACCTCTCCTGCTTCATCTGCTGCTGCATATTTTCCTGCATCTCCTCCGGTGCATCTGCTGGTGCATATCCTGCTGTTCTATCTCCTGCTGTATTTTTTGCTGCTGGATCTCCTCCTGCATTGCCTGCTGAGTAATCTGATGCAGCATCTCTTTCTGCATCATCTCTTGATGCATCTCATGCTGCTGAAACTCCTGCTGTGGCAAACACTGCTGCATCTATTGCTGATGCATCTCCTGTGTCATCTCCAGCTGATGCATCACCTGCTGAGTCTTTTGCTGCATCTCCTACCGCATTTCATGCTGCATTACCTGCTGCATCTCCTACTGCTGCATCTCAATCTTCTGTATCTACTGCTACATTTCCTGCTGCTGCATCTCCTGCTGCTGAATCTCCTGCTGCATCTCTTGCTGCTGCATCTCCTACTGCTGCATCTCCTGCTTCATCTCCTGCTTCATCTACTTCTCCTGCATATATCCTGAATATATTTCCTGCTGCATCTTCTACGGTATTTCTTGCTACGTCATCTGCCTCATCTCCTCTTGCATCTCCTGCTGCATCTGCCCATGCATCTCCTTCTGCTGCATCTCCTGCTTCATCTTCAGCTGATGCATCTTTAGCTTCATCTCCTGATATTTCATCTCTATCTGCACCTGCTGCGGCATCTCCTGCTGCTGCATCTCCTGCTGCATTTCCTGCTGCATCTGCTGCTGCTCTGCTGCTGCTTCATCTACTGCTGAATCTCCAGCTACATATCCTGCTGCTGCATTTCCTGCTGTACCTCATACTGATTCTCCTGTTCATGCATATCCTCCTGCACCTCCTGCTGCTGCACATCCTGCTGCTGCATCCTCTAATGCATCCTATGAAAATGCTACATCTCTTGCTACTGCATCTCCTGCTGCAATTCCTGCTGCTATATATCTTGCTGCATCTTCTGCTGCTGCATCTCCTGCTGCTGTATCTGCTGCTACTGCATGTCTTGCTGCATCTCCTCCTGATGCTTCTGCTGCTGCATCTCCTTCTGCGTTTCCTGCTGCATCTCCTCCTCCTGCATCTTCTGTTGCATCTCCTACTGCGGCTTCTCCTGCGGCATCTATTTCTGCCCATCTCCTTCTGCATCTCCTGCTCCTGCACGTCCTACTGTGAATCTGCTGCAGATTCTTCTGCTGATCAATCTCCTGCTGAATCTGCATCTCCTGCTGCTTCATCTCTTTTCTCTGCATCTCCTGCTGCATCTCCTGCTGCATCTCGTGCTGCTGAATCCCCTGCTGTATCTACTACCGATGCATCTCTCGCTTCTGTTTCTGCCTCTGCATCTCCTGCTGCATCTTCTGCTTCTGCATCTCCTGCTTCTGTTTCTGCTGCATCATCACCTCCTGCCTCGCCTCCTACTGCATCTCCTGCTGCTGTATCAGCTGAAGCCTCTTTTCCTGCTGCATCTACTGCTTAATCTGCATCTCTTACTGCATCTGCTTCTATATCTCATTTTGCTGCATTTCCTACAGAATTTGTTGCTGAATCTGCTGCTGCATCCCCTGCTGTTGCATCTCCTGCTTTATCTACTGCTGCATATCCTGCTGCTGCATTTCCTGATGGATCTGCTGCTGGATCTTTTGAGATGGCATCTCCTGCTCTTGCATCTGCTGCTGCTGAATCTCCTCCTGAATCTCCTGCGACATCTCATGCTGCTACATAACCGGTTACATCTCCCGATGCATGTCCTTCTGAATAGTCATCTCCTGATTCATCTCCTCCTGATGAATCTGCTGCCGCATCTCCTGCTGCATCTCCTGCTGAATAGGCCTACCCTGCTGCACCTCCTGCTGCAGTGTCTAACGCTCTATCTCCTGCTGCATCTGCTGCTGCAGCATCTGCTGCTGCTGCATCTCCTACTACATCTCCTGCTGCTGCATCTTCTTTTTCAGCTCCAGCTGCTGCATCTCCTGTTGTATCTCCTGCCGAATCAAATACTACCACAACTCCTGCTGCTACATCTCCGGCTGCTGAATCTCCTGCTGCTGCATCTCTGACTGCTCCATCTGCTGCTGCATCTGCTGCTGCAGCACCTCCTACGGAATCCCCTCCTCAATTCCTGATGCATCTCCTGATGCTGCATCTCCACCTGCTGCATCTCCTGCTGCTGAATCTCCTGCTGCTGAATCTCCTGCTGATGCATCTGCTGGTGCTGTATATGCTACTGCATCTGCTGCAGGATCTCCTTCTTCTGCCTCTCATGCCACATCTCCCGCTGATGCATCTCCTGCTTCTGTATATCTTGCTCTATTTACTTCTGCTGCATCTCCAGCTGCATCTCCTGCTGCTAGATCCCCAGCGTCTTTTGGTGCATCTTCTGTAGATTAATCGACTGCTGCACCTCCTGTTATTTCACCTTCTGATTTTTGATGTCCTCGTGCATCACCTGATGCTCCAGCTGCTGCTGCTGCATACACTGCTGCATCTCCTGCTGAATGTTCTTCTGTATCTGCTGCAGCATCTGTTGATTCTTCATCTCCTGCTGCTGAATCTCCTGCTTCTGCATCTTCTGCTGAATGTGCTGCTGAATATGCTGCTGCATCTCCTGATGCACCGCCTGCTGAATATGCATCTTCTGCTGCTCTATCCCCTACTTCTGCATCCTCTCTTTTATCTACTACTGCTGCATGTCCTGCTACATCTTCTGCTGCTGAATTTACTTCTGCTGCATCTGCTACTGCATCTGCTGCTACAGAATCCCCTGCTGCATTCCTGCTGCATCTCATGCTGCTGCACCTCCTCCTGCTGCATCTCCTGCTGCATCACCTGCTATTGAATCCCCTGCTGCACCTCCTAATACTTCATCTCCTGATGCTTGCATCTCTTGATGCATCTCCTGCTGCTGCATCTCCTGATGCATCTCCTGCTGAATCTCCTCCTGCTGATTCGCCTGCTGCTTCATCTCCTGCATCTGCTGCTGCATCTCCTGCTGCTCTATCTCCTCCTCCTGGATCTCCACCTACATCTGTTGCTGCTGCATCCTCTGCTGAACCTCCTGCTGCTGCACCTCTGTCGGCGAATACCTCTGATGCATCAGTGGATTCATCTGATGATGCATCTCCCCTACTCCATCTCCTGCTGCTGAATCTCCTGCTCTTGCATACCCTGCTGCATCTACTGCTGCTTCATACCCTACTTCATCTACTGCTGCTGCATTACCTGCTGCTTCTGCTGCTGCTACGTCTCCTCCTGAATTTCTGAGACCGCACCTCGAGTACTGTGTTCAGTTCTGGGCCCCTCACCACAAGAAGAATGATGAGGCTCTGGAGCGAGTCCAGAGAAGGGCAACGAAGCTGGAGAAGGGGCTGGAGAACAAATCTTACGAGGATCGGCTAAGAGAGCTGGGGTTGTTTAGCCTGGAGAAGAGGAGGCTGAGGGGAGACCTTATTACTCTCTACAACTACCTGAAGGGAGGTTGTGGAGAGGAGGGAGCTGGCCTCTTCTCCCAAGTGACAGGGGACAGGACGAGAGGGAATGGCCTCAAGCTCCGCCAGGGGAGATTTAGGCTTGAGATTAGGAAGAAGTTCTTCACAGAGAGGGTGGTTAGGGATTGGAACAGTCTGCCAAGGCAGCTGGTTGAGTCACCGTCCCTGGAGGTGTTTAAGGTTAGGGTAGATGAGGTGCTTAGGAGCATGATTTAGGGAATGGTGGGAATGGTTGGACTCGAAAATCCAGTGGGTCTCTTCCAACCTGCTCATTCTGTGATTCTGTGATTCTGCTGCTGCTACGTCTCCTCCTGAATTTCCAGCTACTGCATCTCCTGGTGCTATATTTTGCTTATCAATCTCCTGCTGCTGTATCTCTTACGGAATCTTTTTCTGAATCTGCTGCTGCATCTGCTGCGGCTGCATCTCCTGATGCTGCATCTCCTGCTACTGCATCTCCTAATGCATTCCCTGCAGTTTAATCTCCTGCTTTTGCATCTCCTGTTTTATCTCCTTCTGATGCCTATCTTGCTGAAGAACATTCAGCAGGAGATGCAGCAGTGTATGCAGCAGCAGCAGCTGGAGCATCAGGTGATGCACGAGGACATCAAAAATCAGAAGGTGAAATAACAGGAGATGCAGCAGTAGATTAATCTACAGAAGATGCACCAAAAGACGCTGGGGATCTAGCAGCAGGAGATGCAGCTGGAGATGCAGCAGAAGTAAATTGAGCGATATACAGAAGCAGGAGATGCATCAGCGGGAGATGTGGCATGAGAGGCAGAAGAAGGAGATCCTGCAGCAGATGCAGTAGCATATACAGCACCAGCAGATGCATCAGCAGGAGATGCATCAGCAGGAGATTCAGCAGCAGGAGATGCAGCAGGTGGAGATGCAGCATCAGGAGATGCATCAGGAATTGAGGAGGGGATTCCGTAGGAGGTGCTGCAGCAGCAGATGCAGCAGCAGATGCAGCAGTCGGAGATGCAGCAGCAGGAGATGCAGCAGCAGGAGTTGTGGTAGGATTTGATTCGGCTGGAGATGCAGCAGGAGATGCAGCAGCTGGAGATGAAGAAGAAGATGCAGCAGAAGATGTAGTAGGAGGTGCAGCAGCAGCAGATGCTGCAGCAGCAGATGCAGCAGGAGATAGAGCGTTAGACACTGCAGCAGGAGGTGCAGCAGGGTAGGCCTATTCAGCAGGAGATGCAGCAGGAGATGCTGCAGCAGATGCATCAGGAGGAGATGAATCAGGAGATTACTATTCAGAAGGACATGCATCGGGAGATGTAACCGGTTATGTAGCAGCATGAGATGTCGCAGGAGATTCAGGAGGAGATTCAGCAGCAGCAGATGCAAGAGCAGGAGATGCCATCTCAAAAGATCCAGCAGCAGATTCATCAGGAAATGCAGCAGCAGGATATGCAGCAGTAGATAAAGCAGGAGATGCAACAGCAGGGGATGCAGCAGCAGATTCAGCAGCAAATTCCGCATGAAATGCAGCAAAATGAGATACAGAAGCAGATGCAGTAAGAGATGCAGATTAAGCAGTAGATGCAGCAGGAAAAGAGGCTTCAGCTGATACAGCAGCAGGAGATGCAGTAGGAGGCGAGGCAGGAGGTGATGATGCAGCGGAAAGAGAAGCAGGAGATGCAGAGGCAGGAGATGCAGCAGTAGATGCAGATTCAGCAGGAGATTGATCAGCAGAAAAATCTGCAGCAGATTCACAGTAGGACGTGCAGGAGCAGGAGATGCAGAAGGAGATGGGCAGAAATAGATGCCGCAGGAGAAGCCGCAGTAGGAGATGCAACAGAAGATGCAGGAGGAGGAGATGCAGCAGGAAATGCAGAAGGATATGAAGCAGCAGAAGCATCAGGAGGAGATGCAGCAAGACATGCAGTAGCAGCAGATACAGCAGCAGGAGATGCAGCAGCAGAAGATGCAGCAAGATATATAGCAGCAGGAATTGCAGCAGGAGATGCAGTAGCAAGAGATGTAGCATTTTCATAGGATGCATTAGAGGATGCAGCAGCAGGATGTGCAGCAGCAGGATGTGCAGGAGGATATGCATGAACAGGAGAATCAGTATGAGGTACAGCAGGAAATGCAGCAGCAGGATATGTAGCTGGAGATTCAGCAGTAGATGAAGCAGCAGCAGGATATGTAGCTGGAGATTCAGCAGTAGATGAAGCAGCAGCAGAGCAGCAGCAGATGCAGCAGGAAATGCAGCAGGAGATGCAGCAGCAGGAGATGCCGCAGCAGATGCAGAAGGAGATGAAATATCAGGAGATGAAGCTACAGATGCATCAGCTGAAGATGAAGCAGGAGATGCAGCAGAAGGAGATGCATGGGCAGATGCAGCAGGAGATGCAAGAGGAGATGAGGCAGATGACGTAGCAAGAAATACCGTAGAAGATGCAGCAGGAAATATATTCAGGATATGCAGGAGAAGTAGATGAAGCAGGAGATGAAGCAGGAGATGCAGCAGTAGGAGATGCAGCAGCAGATGTAGAAGCAGATGCATCAGGAGAATCAGGAGGAGATGCAGCAGCAGGAGACACAGCAGGAGGTGATGCAGCAGGTAATACAGCAGCAGGAGATGCAGCAAAAAATGCAGCTAGAGATACAGCAGCAGGAGATGCGGCAGCAGGAGATGTAGCAGCAGGAGATGCAGCAGCAAGAGATGCAGAAGGAGATTCAGCATGAGATTCAGCAGCAGGATATGCGGCAGCAGGAGATGTAGCAGCAGGAGATGCAGCAGCAGGAAATGTAGCAGTAGATACAGAAGATGGAGATGCAGCAGCAGATGATGCAGCAGTAGGAGATGCAGCAGGTAATGCAGCATGAAATGCGGTAGGAGATGCAGCAAAAGACTCAGCAGGAGATGCATCAGCAGGAGATGACACAGGAGATTCATCAGCAATAGATGCAGCAGTGTATGCCACAGCAGGAGTTTCAGCAGCATGAGATGCATCAAGAGATGATGCAGAAAGAGAGGCCGCATCAGATTACTCAGCAGGTAATGCAGGAGGAGATCCAGCAGCAAAAAATGCAGCAGGAGATAGAACAGCAGGATATGCACCAGCAGATGCACCGGAGGAGATGCAGGAAAATATGCAGCAGCAGATGAAGCAGGAGAGGTGGCAAGAGCTTCAGGAGGAGATTTAGCAGGAGGAAATGCAGCTGCAGGAGATGCAGCAGGAGATTCAGCATCAGGAGATACAGCAGCAGCAGATGAAGCAGGAGAGGTGGCAGGAGCTTCAGGAGGAGATTTAGCAGGAGGAAATGCAGCTGCAGGAGATGCAGCAGGAGATACAGCAGCAGCAGATGCAGAAGGAGATGCCGCTGCAGATGCAGAAGGAGATGCAGCAAGAGGAGATTCAGCAGCAGCAGCAGATGCAACAGGAGATGCAGCAGCAGATGAAGCAAGAGATAGAGAAGAAGACAGAGCAACAGCGGATGCAGTAGCAGGAGATGCAGCAGGAGATACATATTCAGCAGGAGATGCATCAAGAGATGTAGTAGCAGGAGATGCATCAGGAGATGCATATTCAGAGGGAGATGTAGCGGGATATGAAGCAGCATGAGATGCCGTGGGAGATACAGGAGGAGATACAGCAGATGGAGATGCAAGAGCAGGAGTTGAAGTAGCAGGAAATGCAGTCGCAGCAGATCCAGCAACAGGTGATTCAGCAGGTTATGCATCAGCAGACACAGCAGCAGGAGATTCAGCAACAGGAAATGCAGCAGGAGATGAAGGATCAGATACAGCAGGTGGAGATGCAGCAGCAGATGCATCAGTAGAGGCAGATTCAGCAAGAGATTCAGAAGCAGGAGATGCTGCAGCAGATTCGCAATAGGAGATGCATCAGCAGGAGATGCAGCAGGAAATGCAGCAGTAGACACAGAAGCAGGAGATGCTGCAGCAGGAAATACTGCAGCAGATGCAGCAGGAGATGACATATCAGGTGATGAAGCCACAGATGCATCAGCTGAAGATGAAGCAGGAGATGCAGAAGCAGGAGGTGCATCAGCAGATGCATCAGGAGATGAGGTAGCAAATGTAGAAAGTTACAATGTACATGTAGAAGCAGATGCAGCAGCAGCTAATTCAGCAGGAGATGCAGCAGCAGAAGATGCAGAAGCAGATGCAGCAGGAAATGCAGATTCAGCAGGAAAAGCAATAGGAAGAGAATCTTCAGCAGATGCAGCAGGATGTGCAGCATGACGAGATGTAGCAGGACATATAGCAGCAGCAGATGCATCAGCAGATTAATCAGGAAATGCAGCAAGAGATGCAGCAGCAGAGAGGCAGCCGCAGATGCATCAGAAGCAGATGCAACAGGAGATGCAGCAGAAGCAGATTCCGCAGGAGATGCATCATCAGAAGATGCAGAAGGAGTTGCAGTATCAGGAGTTTCAGCAGGAAATGCAGCAGCAGGGGATGTAGAAGCAGGAGACGCAGAAGGAGATGCAGAAGGAGATGCAGCGTCAGGAGATGCAGCAGGGAATGCAGCAGCAGCAGAAGTAACAGGAGATGCAGCAGCATCATATGCACTAGGAGATGTAGCAGCAGGAGATGAAGAAGCAGGAAATGCTACAGGCGATTGAGCCGGAGACGCAGAAGGAGGAGATGCAGCAGCAGCAGGAGGTGCAGAGTAGTAGATGAAGTGAAGAAGATGCAGCAGAAGGAAATATAGCAGGAGATGCAGCCGCAGTTAATGCAGCAAGAGAGAAAGTAGCATCAGATACAGCATCAGTAGATGCAACAGCAGATGCAACAGCAGATGCAGCAGCAGGAGATGCACTAGACAGAGATCTATCAGGAGATGCAGCAGTAGATGAAGCAGCAGTAGATGAAGCAGCAGCAGATGCAGCAGCAAATTCAGCAGATGCAGTAGTAGTAGATTCATAAAGAGCTGCAGCAGGAAATGCAGATGAATATGCAGCAGCAGGAGATACAGCAGGAGATGCATCTGCAGGTGACGCAGAAAGAGATGCAGCAGGTAACGCTCAAGGAGATGACGCAGGAGATGCTTCAATAGAAGGTGCAACATGAGATACAGCAGATAAAGATGCAGCAGCAGATGAAGCAGGAGATGCAGAAACATGAGGTGCAGCAGCAAGATATGTATCAAAAGATGCAGCAGCAGGAGATGAAGCTTCAGGAGATTAATTAGGAGATGCAGTAGCAGGATATGAAACAGCAGGAGATATAGCAGCAGGACATGCAGCATGAGATGCAGCCGTATGAGATGAAGCAGCAGGGGATGATGCAGAAGCAGCAGATACAGCAGGAGATGCCATAGCAGAAGATGCAAAAGGAGATAATGCAGCAGCAGGAGATGCAGCAGGAAATTCAGCAGGAGATGCAGCAGGAAGAGGTGGAACAGGAGATACAGCAGGAGGAGGTACAGCAGCACCAAATGCAGATGCATATGTAGCAGAAGGAGATGCATAAGAGATGCAGCAGCAGTTGATGATACAGGAGATGCTGGAGTCGGAGATGCCGAAGAAGGAGATGCAGAAGCAGGAGATGCAGGAGTAGATGCATCAGCAGGAGATGCAGCAAAACATACATCAGCAGGAGACACAGCAGCAGGATATGAGGCAGGAGATGCACCAGCAGAAAATACAGCAGGAGATGCTTCAGGAGATTAAGCAGGAGATGCTGCAGCAGGTGATGCAGCAGCAGATGCAGCAGCAGGAAATTTTGCAGGGGTTGCAGCAGTAGGTGAAGCAGCACCAGATGAAGCAGCATATGCTGCAGATGCAGCAGTAGGGGATGCAGCAGGTGATGCAGCAGGAGGAGATGGAGCAGGAGATAGATCGGCATCAGATGCACCAGCAGAGGCAGCAGCAGTAGATGCAGCAGGACATAGAGAAAAGTATGAGGCAGCAGGAGATGTAGGAGATGCAGCAGTAGATGAAGTAGCAGTAGATGCAGCAGCCGTTGCAGCAGGAAACGCAGCAGGAGATGCAGCAGCAGGAAATGCAGCAGCAGGAGGTGCAGCCGCAAATGCATTCAGCAGCATATGCAGTAGGAGATGCAGCAGCAGGTGATTCAGTAGCAGGAGATTCAGCAGCAGACGTAGCAGGATATGCAGCATCAGTAGATGCATCCGCAGATGCATCAGCAGAGCATGTAGCAGGAGATACGGCAGCAGGAGATGCAGGAGTGCATGAAATAGCAGCAGATACAGCAGCAGATTGAGGAAATGCAGCAGCATGAGATGCAGCAGGAGATGAAGTAGAAATGTAGAAACAAATGCAGCAGGAGATGCAGCAGTAGGAGATGTAGCAGGAGATGCAAGAGCAGATTCAGGAGATGTAGCAAAGTAGCTGCAGCAGGATATGAAATAGCAAAAGATAGAGGAGATGCAGCAGCAGAAGATGAAGCTGGAGATGAAGTAGAAATGCAGAAGCAAATGCAGCAGCAGATGCAGCAGGAGATGTAGCAACACCAGAAGCAGCAGCAGATGCAGCAGCAGGTGATGCAGGATGAGATGCAGCAGGAACTGCAGCAGGAGATGCTGCGGGAGATGCAGCAGGACATGCAACAGCAGATGCAGCAGCACGAGGTGCATAGGAGGAGATGCAGCATGAGATGAAGTAGCAGGAGATGCAGAAGGAGATGTAGCAGTGGGAGATGCAGAAGGAGATGCAGAAGGAGATGCAGTAGCAGGAGACGAAGTAGAAGAAGATGCAGCAGCAGCAGATACAGGAGATGCAGAAGCAGATGAAACAGGAAATGCAGCAAGAGATGCAGCAGCAGAGATGTAGCCGCAGATGCATCAGAAGCAGATGCAACAGGAGATGCAGCAGCAGCAGATTCCGCAGGAGATGCATCATCAGAAGATGCAGAAGGAGTTGCAGCATCAGGAGATTCAGCAGGAAATGCATCAGCAGGAAATGTAGCAGGAGTCGAATTAGAAGAAGATGCAGCCACAGCAGATACAGGAGATGCAGCAGCAGGAGATGAAGAGGCAGGAGATTCAGCAGGAAATGCACCAGCAGACACAGCAGCAGAAGATGCAGCGGGAGATATAGAAAAAACTGAGGAAGCAGGAGCAGCCCCTGTTACTTGATGTCCTCCTACATCTCCCGCTGTTGCATGTGCTGCTTCATCTCCTGCTTCTGTATCTCCTGCTGCTTCATCTCCTCATGCATCCTCTGCTCGTGCATCTGCGGAGGCATCTCCTGATGCACCATTTCCCGTTGCATCTGCTGCGCCATCCCCTGCTGCATCTCTTTCTGCTCCATCTGGTGCATCTGCTGTTGCATAAGCTGCTGCTTCATCTACTGCTCCATCTCGTGCTAAATCTCCGGCTGCTGCATCTCCTTCTGAAGTTTCTGCTGCATCTCCTGCTGCTACATCTCCTACCGCATATGATGCTGCTGCATCTCCTGTTACTACATCCCCTGCTGCTGCATTCCCTGCTGCATCTCCTTATTCTGCAACTCCTTCGGCATCTCCTGCTACAATTCCTGCTGATGTATCTCCTGCTGCATTTCCTGCTACATCCCCTGCTGCTTAATATCCTTCTATATCTCCTGCTGCATCTCCTGCTGCATTTTCTACTCGATCTCCTGCTGCAGAATCTCCTATGGAATCTCCTGCTGCACAATCTGCTGATGCATTTCCTGCTGATGCATCTCCTGCTGAATCTCCTGATGCTGCATCTCCTGCTGCTGAATCTCCTGCCTCTTCATCTCCTGCTGCTGCAACTTCTGCTGAATCTGCTGCTGCATCTTGTGCGGCTGCATCTTCTTTGACTGCATCTCCTGCTGCTGCATCTCCGGCTGATTTCCTGATACATTTCCTTCTGTTGAATCTCCTGCTGCATATCCTGGTGCATCACCTGCTGAATATGCATCTCCTGCTACATCTCCTGCTGATACATCTCATGCAGCTGCATCTGCTGCTGCATATCCTGCTGCAGCTGCTATTGCCAAATCTCTGGCTGTTGCATATCCTACTGAATTTACTGCAGCATCGCCTGCATGTGCAATTTCGTCTGCCATTCATCATGCACACTTTGCTGCTGCATCTGCTGCTGATTTTGGTGATGCTACATCTCCAGATGCATCTGCTTCTTTATCTGCTCCTCTATCTCCTGCTGCATATGGTTCTGCATCTCCTGCTGCTTCTGGTGCTGGTGCATCTCTTGCCTCATATCCTGCTGCTGTGTCTCCTGCTGATGTACGTCATGCTGCATCTCCTGCTGATGCATGTCCTGCTGCATCTCCTGCTTCTGCAACTCCTTCTGCATCTCCTGCTAATACATCTTCTGCTGCTGCATTTCCTGCTGTATCTCCTGATGATGCAACTCCTTCTGCATCTCCTTCTGCTTCTCATTTCTTGATCCATCTCCTGCTGCATCTCCTCCCTTATACCTTTCTACATTTGCCGCCTCATTTCCTCATGCACCTGCTGATGCACCTCGTGCTGCTGCATCTCCTGCTTCATCTTCAGCTGATGCATCTGTGGCTTCATCACCAGATATGTCATCTCTTGCTGCATCTGCTGCAGTATTTCCTGCTGCAGTATCTGCTGATCCTGCATCCACTGCTGCATTTCCTGCTGCATCTGCTGCTGCTCTGCTGCTGCTTCATCTCCTGCCAAATCTCCTGCTACATATCCTGATGCTGCACCTCTTAATGCATCTCATGATAATGCTTCATCTCCTGCTACTGCATCTCCTGCTGCACCTTCTGCTGCTGCACTTCCAGCTGCATCTGCTGCTGCAGCATCTCCTGCTGATGGGTCTGATGCTGCATCTCTTGCTCTTGCATCTCCTGCTGCATCTCTTGCTGCTGCATTACCTGCTCTATCGCCTCCTACTGCATCTCCTCCTGCTGCATATCCTGCTTCTGTATATACTGCTGCATCTCCTGCTGATCAATCTCCTTCTTCATCTCCTTCTTCTGAATCTCCTGCTGCTCTATCACCTTCTGCATCGACTCCTGCTGCATGTCCTGCTGCAGCATCGACTCATGCTGCATCTGCTTCTGCATCTCCTGCTGATGCATTTCCTGCTAAATCTGCACCTCCTGCTGCAGCTGCTTCTGCATCTCCTGCTGCTTCATCTCCTGCTCTTACATCTCCTTCTGCTGAATCTCCTCCTGAATCTCCTGCGGCATCTCATGCTGCTACATATCCTGCCACATATCCTGACGTATCTCCTTCTGAATATGCATCTCCTGCTGCTTCTCCTTCTGCTGAATTTCCTGCTGCTGAATCTCCTGCTGCTGAATCTCCTGCTGCTGCGTCAGCTGCATCATCTCTTCTTTCTCCATATTCTGCTGTATCTCCTGCGGCTACATCATATCATGCTGCTGCGTATGTTGAAGAATCTCTTCCTACTGCATCTTCTGCTGAATCTTCATTTCCTGCTGCATCTGCTTCTGCATCTCCTGCTGCTGCTGCACCTCCTACTGCTTCTCCTGCTGCTGCATCAGTTGCTGCTGAATCTCCTGATGAATCTCCTGTGGCATCTCATGCTTCTACATATCATGCTGAATCTCCTGCTGCATCTCCATCTACTGCCACTCCTAATACTGCGTTTGCTTCTGCATCTCCTGATGTATCTCTTGCTTCTGAATCTCCTGATGCCGTGTCTGCTGCTGAATCTCCTTTGTCTGCTGCTGAATCTCCTGCTGCATCTGCTGCTGCTGCATCTCCTACTGCTGCATCACCTTCTGCATGTGCTGCTGCAGCATCTCCTGCTGCATCTCCTCCCTTATACCTTTCTACTTTGCCGCCTCATTTCCTCATGCACCTGCTGATGCACCTCGTGCTGCTGCATCTCCTGCTTCATCTTCAGCTGATGCATCTGTGGCTTCATCACCAGATATGTCATCTCCTGCTGCATCTGCTGCGGTATTTCCTGCTGCAGTATCTGCTGATCCTGCATCCACTGCTGCATTTCCTGCTGCATCTGCTGCTGCTCTGCTGCTGCTTCATCTCCTGCCAAATCTCCTGCTACATATCCTGATGCTGCACCTCTTAATGCATCTCATGATAATGCTTCATCTCCTGCTACTGCATCTCCTGCTGCACCTTCTGCTGCTGCACTTCCAGCTGCATCTGCTGCTGCAGCATCTCCTGCTGATGGGTCTGATGCTGCATCTCTTGCCTTTGCATCTCCTGCTGCATCTCTTGCTGCTGCATTACCTGCTCTATCGCCTCCTACTGCATCTCCTCCTGCTGCATATCCTGCTTCTGTATATACTGCTGCATCTCCTGCTGATCAATCTCCTTCTTCATCTCCTTCTTCTGAATCTCCTGCTGCTCTATCACCTTCTGCATCGACTCCTGCTGCATGTCCTGCTGCAGCATCGACTCATGCTGCATCTGCTTCTGCATCTCCTGCTGATGCATTTCCTGCTAAATCTGCATCTCCTGCTGCAGCTGCTTCTGCATCTCCTGCTGCTTCATCTCCTGCTCTTACATCTCCTTCTGCTGAATCTCCTCCTGAATCTCCTGCGGCATCTCATGCTGCTACATATCCTGCCACATATCCTGACGTATCTCCTTCTGAATATGCATCTCCTGCTGCTTCTCCTTCTGCTGAATCTCCTGCTGCTGAATCTCCTGCTGCTGCGTCAGCGGCATCATCTCTTCTTTCTCCATATTCTGCTGTATCTCCTGCGGCTACATCATATCATGCTGCTGCGTATGTTGAAGAATCTCTTCCTACTGCATCTTCTGCTGAATCTTCATTTCCTGCTGCATCTGCTTCTGCATCTCCTGCTGCTGCTGCACCTCCTACTGCTTCTCCTGCTGCTGCATCAGTTGCTGCTGAATCTCTTGATGAATCTCCTGTGGCATCTCATGCTTCTAC
>JAUNZM010001563.1:0-90095 GCA_033459285.1 Clamator glandarius
CGAGACTGGGGACAATTATACAAAAATCGAGGTAAAATGGTAAGAAATGTTGTGGCAATTACTTAAAACTGGAGGACAATTACCCCACATTTGGGGATAATTAGAGAAAGTCTGGGACATCTGCACAAAATTTGAGGAAAATTACACGATATTTGGGGACAGTTACTCAAAATTCTGAGACAACTCCCATAAACTCGGGCGCACTTACCCTCAACCCGGGGACTATTACAAGAGGGATTTGGGAAAATTACTCAAAATTTGGAGGCAATTTCCCAAGACTTTGGGACAATTTCTCAAAATTTGTGGCAAATTACCAAACATTTTGCCGACAATTACCACAAATTTTTGGCCACAATTACCTGAAATATGGAGAGAATTACACAAATTGTGGCAAAATTACCCCAAATTTGGAGGCAGTTACCCAAATTTCATAAGGATTATTCAAAATCTGGTGACAATTACGCAAAATGCGTGGCAAACTACAAGAATTTTAGGGACAATTACCCAACAGTGGGAGACGGTTGCCCAACATTTTGAGAGAATGCTCCACATTTTGCGGCAGTTACCAAACCTATGAGCACAATTACTCTAAATTTCAGGAAAGTGACCCTAATTTGGGGACAATGATACAAAATTGGATGAAAACGATAAGAAATCTTGTGAAAATGACTCAAAATTTGGTGACAGTTACCCCAAATCCGGGGACAATTAACAAAATTTGGAGAAAATGTCCATCGTTTTGAGATAGCTCCTCAAAACTGGGGGGGCAATTACCCGAAGTTTGCGGATAATTTCCCGAAATTTGGAGAGAGTTACCGAAAATTTGAGGAGGATTACCCAAAATTGGGAGAGAATTACTCAAAATTAGAGGGCAATTACCCCAAATTTGGAGAGAATGACTCAAAATTTGGGAAAAAGTACTCAAAATTTGGTGACAATTACCCATCCAGTGGGGACAATTATTAAAAATGTGGGCAAACTTACCAAAAATTTTGAGGCAATAACCCCAAATCGGGTGAAAATTATCTGACATTTGGGGACAATTATCCACCATTTGGGGACAAATACACCAAATTTGAGGAAAATTATTAGACATGTTGTGCCAATTCCCCAAAATTTGGAGACAGCTACTCAGGATTTGGGGACAATTACCCACATTTGGAGACAATTGCTGAAATTTGGGAAAACGACAGAACATTTGGGGACAATTACTAAAAATTGGGGCAAAATGACCCCCTATTTAGGGACAATTTCCCCAACATTTGTCGAAAACGACACACCGTTTGGAGACAATTACGCCAAAATTGGAGACAATTACTTAGAATTTGGGGTCAATTACCCAACGTTTGGTGACAATTTCCCTCCGTAGGAACACAACTATCAAAACTGTAGAGACAAATACACGAAACTTGTGGAAGATTTTAATGACTTGAATCACCATTGCCCATAACTTTGAGACAAATTAGAAGACAATTACTCAAAATTTGGTTACAGTTACCGAGAATTTGGGACAATTACACAAATTTTCGGGAAAATGACACAAAATTTGTGGGAAGATACACACAATTTTGAGACAATGCCTAAGAATTTGGCAAAACGCCTCAACAATTTGTGACGATTATTACAAATCTGGGGCTAATGACTCAAAACCTGGCGGGCGACCATTACTAGAAGTTTTTAGGCAGTTATTTCAAATTTGTGCACAATTACTGAAAACTTGGGAGTAATGACCCCAAGTTTGGAGGAAATGACTTAAAATCTGGGGACAATTACCCAAATTTGGGGACAATTACCCCAAATGTGGAGACAACACCCTAACCCTAACCATAAAACACTAACCCCAAACCCAACTCCAATTTTTCGACACTTACCCAAAATCTGGAGATAATTCCTCAAAGTTTGTGGACAATTGCCTAAAATTGGAGGACAATTACCCAAGAGTTTGAGACAATTACCCCAAACTGGGAGACAATTGCCCAACATTTGGAGAACATGACTCAAAATAGTCTGACATTTACCTCGATTTGGGGGAAATGACCCAGGGTTTGGAGAAAATGATGCAAGATTTGGGGACAATTACACAAAATTGGTGGAAAATCACGCCTGATTTTGAGACGACTGTCCAGATTTTGCCGGCAAATACCCCAAATCTGCAGACATTTACTCTAAACTTGAGGAAAATTACCCGAGACTGGGGACCATTCTACAAAAATCGAGGTAAAATCGTAAGAAATGTTGTGGCAATTACTTAAAATTGGAGGACAATTGCCCCACATTTGGGGATAATTAGAGAAGGTCTGGGACATCTGCACAAAATTTGAGGAAAATTACATGATATTTGGGGACAGTTACTCAAAATTCTGAGACAACTCCCATAAACTCAGGCGCACTTACCCTCAACCCGGGGACTATTACAAGAGGAATTGGGAAAATTACTCAAAATTTGGAGGCAATTTCGCAAGACTTTGGGGCAATCTCTCAAAATTTGTGGCAAATTGCCCAAAATTTTGCCGACAATTATCACAAATTTTTGGCCACAATTACCTGAAATATGGAGAGAATTACACAAATTTTGGCAAAATTACCCCAAATTTGGAGGCAGTTACCCCAAATTTCTCAAGGATTATTCAAAATCTGGTGACAATTACGCAAAATGCGTGGCAAACTACAAGAATTTTAGGGACAATTACCCAACAGTGGGAGACGGTTGCCCAACATTTTGAGAGAATGCTCCACATTTTGCGGCCGTTACCAAACCTATGAGCACAATTACTCTAAATTTCAGGAAAGTGACCCTAATTTGGGGACAATGATACAAAATTGGATGAAAACTATAAGAAATCTTGTGAAAATGACTCAAAATTTGGTGACAGTTACCCCAAATCCGGCGACAATTATCAACATTTGGAGAAAACGTCCATCGTTTTGAGATAGCTCCTCAAAACTGGGGGGGCAATTACCTGAAGTTTGCGGATAATTTCCCGAAATTTGGAGAGAGTTACCGAAAATTTGAGGAGGATTACCCAAAATTGGGAGAGAATTACTCAAAATTAGAGGGCAATTACCCCAAATTTGGAGAGAATGACTCAAAATTTGGGAAAAAGTACTCAAAATTTGGTGACAATTACCCATCCAGTGGGGACAATTACTAAAAATGTGAGCAAATTTACCTAAAATTTTGAGGCAATAATCCCAAATCGGGTGAAAATTATCTGACATTTGGGGACAATTATCCACAATTTGGGGACAAATACACCAAATTTGAGGAATATTATTAGACATGTTGGGCCAATTACCCAAAATTTGGAGAGAGTTACTCAGGATTTGGGGACAATGACCCAAATTTGGAGACAATTGCTGAAATTTGGGAAAACGACAGAACATTTGGGGACAATTACTAAAAATTGGGGCAAAATGACCTCCTATTTAGGGACAATTTTCCTAAATTTGTCAAAAACCACACACCGTTTGGAGACAATTACGCAAAAATTGGAGACAATTACTTAGAATTTGGGGTCAATTACCCAACGTTTGGTGACAATTTCCCTCCGTAGGAACACAACTATCAAAACTTTTGAGACAAATACACGAAACTTGTGGAAGATTTTAATGACTTGAATCACCATTGCCCATAACTTTGAGACAAATTAGAAGACAATTACTCCAAATTTGGTTACAGTTACCGAGAATTTGGGACAATTACACAAATTTTCGGGAAAATGACACAAAATTGGTGGGAAGATACACACAATTTTGAGACAATGCCTAAGAATTTGGCAAAACGCCTCAACAATTTGCGACGATTATTACAAATCTGGGGCTAATGACTCAAAACCTGGCGGGCGACGATTCCTAGAAGTTTTTAGGCAGTTATTTCAAATTTGTGCACAAGTACTGAAAACTTGGGAGTAATGACCCCAAGTTTGGAGGAAATGACTTAAAATCTGGGGACAATTCCCCAAATTTGGGGACAATTACCCCAAATGTGGAGACAACACCCTAACCCTAACCATAAAACACTAACCTGAAACTCTACTCCAATTTTTGGACACTTACCCAAAATCTGGAGATAATTCCTCAAAGTTTGTGGACAATTGCGTAAAATTGGAGGACAATTACCCAAGAGTTTGAGACAATTACCCCAAACTGGGAGACAATTGCCCAACATTTGGAGAACATGACTCAAAATAGTCTGACATTTACCTCGATTTGGGGGAAATGACCCAGGGTTTGGAGAAAATGATGCAAGATTTGGGGACAATTACACAAAATTGGTGGAAAATTACGCCTGATTTTGAGACGACCGTCCAGATTTTGCTGGCAAATACCCCAAATCTGCAGACATTTACTCTAAACTTGAGGAAAATGACCCGAGACTGGGGACAATTATACAAAAATCGAGGTAAAATCGTAAGAAATGTTGTGGCAGTTACTTAAAATTGGAGGACAATTACCCCACATTTGGGGATAATTAGAGAAAGTCCGGGACATCTGCACAAAATTTGAGGAAAATGACAAGATATTTGGGGACAGTTACTCAAAATTCTGAGACAACTCCCATAAACTCGGGCGCACTTACCCTAAACCCAGGGACTATTACAAGAGGTTTTGGGAAAATTACTCAAAATTTGGAGGCAATTTCCCAAGACATTGGGACAATTTCTCAAAATTTGTGGCAAATTACCCAACATTTTGCCGACAATTACCACAAATTTTTGGCCACAATGACCTGAAATATGGAGAGAATTACACAAATTTTGGCAAAATTACCCCAAATTTGGAGGCAGTTACCCCAAATTTCATAAGGATTATTCAAAATCTGGTGACAATTACGCAAAATGCGTGGCAAACTACAAGAATTTTAGGGACAATTACCCAACAGTGGGAGACGGTTGCCCAACATTTTGAGAGAATGCTCCACATTTTGCAGCCGTTACCAAACCTATGAGCACAATTACTCTAAATTTCAGGAAAGTGACCCAAATTTGGGAACAATTATACAAAATTGGATGAAAACGATAAGAAATCTTGTGAAAATGACTCAAAATTTGGTGACAGTTACCCCAAATCCGGGGACAATTAACAAATTTGCAGAAAATGTCCATCGTTTTGAGATAGCTCCTCAAAACTTGGGGGGGCAATTACCCCAAGATTGCGGATAATTTCCTGAAATTTGGAGACAGTTACCAAAAATTTGAGGAGGATTACCCAAAATTGGGAGAGAATTACTCAACATTTGAGGGCAATTACCCCAAATTTGGAGAGAATGACTCAAAATTTGGGAAAAGGTACTCAAAATTTGGTGACAATTACCCAACCAGGGGATTACAATTACTAAAAATATGAGCAAACTTACCTAAAATTTTTAGGCAATAACCCCAAATCGGGTGAAAATTATCCGACATTTGGGGACAATTATCCACCATTTGGGGACAAATAGACCAAATTTGAGGAAAATTATTAGACATGTTGGGCCAATTACCCAAAATTTGGAGACAGTTACTCAGGATTTGTGGACAATTACCCAAATTTGGAGACAATTGCTGAAATTTGGGAAAACGACAGAACATTTGGGGACAATTACTAAAAATTGGGGCAAAATGACCCCCTATTTAGGGACAATTTCCCCAACATCTGTCGAAAACAACACACCGTTTGGAGACAATTACGCCAAAATTGGAGACAATTACTTAGAATTTGGGGTCAATTACCCAACGTTTGGTGACAATTTCCCTCCGTAGGAACACAACTATCAAAACTGTAGAGACAAATACACGAAACTTGTGGAAGATTTTAATGACTTGAATCACCATTACCCATAACTTGGAGACAAATTAGAAGACAATTACTCAAAATTTGGTTACAGTTACCGAGAATTTGGGACAATTACACAAATTTTTGGGAAAATGACACAAAATTTGTGGGAAGATACACACAATTTTGAGACAATGCCTAAGAATTTGGCAAAACGCCTCAACAATTTGCGACGATTATTACAAATCTGGGGCTAATGACTCAAAACCTGGCGGGCGACCATTACTAGAAGTTTTTAGGCAGTTATTTCAAATTTGTGCACAATTACTGAAAACTTGGGAGTAATGACCCCAAGTTTGGAGGAAATTACTTAAAATCTGGGGACAATTCCCCAAATTTGGGGACAATTACCCCAAATGTGGAGACAACACCCTAACCCTTACCATAAAACACTTATCCGAAAACCAACTCCAATTTTTGGACCCTTACCCAAAATCTGGAGATAATTCCTCAAAGTTTGTGGACAATTGCCTAAAATTGGAGGACAATTACCCAAGAGTTTGAGACAATTACCCCAAACTGGGAGACAATTGCCCAACATTTGGAGAACATGACTCAAAATAGTCTGACATTTACCTCGATTTGGGGGAAATGACCCAGGGTTTGGAGAAAATGATGCAAGATTTGGGGACAGTTTCACAAATTTGGTCGAAAATTATGCCTGATTTTGAGACGACCGTCTAGATTTTGCTGGCAAATACCACAGATCTGCAGACATTTACTCTAAACTTGAGGAAAATGACCCGAGACTGGGGACAATTATACAAAAATCGAGGTAAAATCGTAAGAAATGTTGTGGCAATTACTTAAAATTGGAGGACAATTACCCCACATTTGGGGATAATTAGAGAAAGTCTGGGACATCTGCACAAAATTTGAGGAAAATTACACGATATTTGGGGACAGTTACTCAAAATTCTGAGACAACTCCCATAAACTCGGGCGCACTTACCCTCAACCCGGGAACTACAACAAGAGGATTTGGGACAATTACTCAAAATTTGGAGGCAATTTCCCAAGACTTTGGGACAATTTCTCAAAATTTGTGGTAAATTGCCCCAAATTTTGCCGACAATTACCGCAAATTTTTGGCCACAATTACCTGAAATATGGAGAGAATTACACAAATTTTGGCAAAATTACCCCAAATTTGGAGGCAGTTACCCCAAATTTCATAAGGATTATTCAAAATCTGGTGACAATTACGCAAAATGCGTGGCAAACTACAAGAATTTTAGGGACAATTACCCAACAGTGGGAGACGGTTGCCCAACATTTTGAGAGAATGCTCCACATTTTGCGGCCGTTACCAAATCTATGAGCACAATTACTCTAAATTTCAGGAAAGTGACCCTAATTTGGGGACAATTATACAAAATTGGATGAAAACGATAAGAAATCTTGTGAAAATGACTTAAAATTTGGTGACAGTTACCCCAAATCCGGGGACAATTAACAAAATTTGGAGAAAATGTCCATCGTTTTGAGATAGCTCTTCAAAACTGGGGGGGCAATTACCCGAAGTTTGCGGATAATTTCCCGAAATTTGGAGACAGTTACCAAAAATTTGAGGAGGATTACCCAAAATTGGGAGAGAATTACTCAAAATTTGAGGGCAATTACCCCAAATTTGGAGAGAATGACTCAAAATTTGGGAAAAAGTACTCAAAATTTGGTGACAATTACCCAACCAGTGGGGGACAATTACTAAAAATGTGGGCAAACTTACCAAAAATTTTGAGGCAATAACCCCAAATCGGGTGAAAATTATCCGACATTTGGGGACAATTATCCACCATTTGGGGACAAATACACCAAATTTGTGGAAAATTATTAGACATGTTGGGCCAATTACCCAAAATTTGGAGACAGTTACTCAGGATTTGGGGACAATTACCCAAATTTGGAGACAATTGCTGAAATTTGGGAAAACGACAGAAAATTTGGGGACAATTACTAAAAATTGGGGCAAAATGACCCCCTATTTAGGGACAATTTCCCAACATCTGTCGAAAACGACACACCGTTTGGAGACAATTACGCCAAAATTGGAGACAATTACTTAGAATTTGGGGTCAATTACCCAACGTTTGGTGACAATTTCCCTCCGTAGGAACACAACTATCAAAACTGTAGAGACAAATACACGAAACTTGTGGAAGATTTTAATGACTGAATCACCATTGCCCATAACTTGGAGACAAATTAGAAGACAATTGCTCAAAATTTGGTTACAGTTACCGAGAATTTGGGACAATTACACAAATTTTCGGGAAAATGACACAAAATTGGTGGGAAGATACACACAATTTTGAGACAATGCCTAAGAATTTGGCAAAACGCCTCAACAATTTGCGACGATTATTACAAATCTGGGGCTAATGACTCAAAACCTGGCGGGCGACGATTCCTAGAAGTTTTTAGGCAGTTATTTCAAATTTGTGCACAAGTACTGAAAACTTGGGAGTAATGACCCCAAGTTTGGAGGAAATGACTTAAAATCTGGGGACAATTACCCAGATTTGGGGACAATTACCCCAAATGTGGAGACAACACCCTAACCCTAACCATAAAACACTAACCCGAAACTCTACTCCAATTTTTGGACACTTACCCAAAATCTGGAGATAATTCCTCAAAGTTTGTGGACAATTGCGTAAAATTGGAGGACAATTACCCAAGAGTTTGAGACAATTACCCCAAACTGGGAGACAATTGCCCAACATTTGGAGAACATGACTCAAAATAGTCTGACATTTACCTCCATTTGGGGGAAATTACCCAGGGTTTGGAGAAAATGATGCAAGATTTGGGGACAATTACACAAAATTGGTGGAAAATTACGCCTGATTTTGAGACGACCGTCCAGATTTTGCTGGCAAATACCCCAAATCTGCAGACATTTACTCTAAACTTGAGGAAAATGACCCGAGACTGGGGACAATTATACAAAAATCGAGGTAAAATCGTAAGAAATGTTGTGGCAGTTACTTAAAATTGGAGGACAATTACCCCACATTTGGGGATAATTAGAGAAAGTCCGGGACATCTGCACAAAATTTGAGGAAAATTACATGATATTTGGGGACAGTTACTCAAAATTCTGAGACAACTCCCATAAACTCGGGCGCACTTACCCTAAACCCAGGGACTATTACAAGAGGTTTTGGGAAAATTACTCAAAATTTGGAGGCAATTTCCCAAGACATTGGGACAATTTCTCAAAATTTGTGGCAAATTACCCAACATTTTGCCGACAATTACCACAAATTTTTGGCCACAATTACCTGAAATATGGAGAGAATTACACAAGTTTTGGCAAAATTACCCCAAATTTGGAGGCAGTTACCCCAAATTTCATAAGGATTATTCAAAATCTGGTGACAATTACGCAAAATGCGTGGCAAACTACAAGAATTTTAGGGACAATTACCCAAGAGTGGGAGACGGTTGCCCAACATTTTGAGAGAATGCTCCACATTTTGCAGCCGTTACCAAACCTATGAGCACAATTACTCTAAATTTCAGGAAAGTGACCCAAATTTGGGAACAATTATACAAAATTGGATGAAAACGATAAGAAATCTTGTGAAAATGACTCAAAATTTGGTGACAGTTACCCCAAATCCGGGGACAATTAACAAATTTGGAGAAAATGTCCATCGTTTTGAGATAGCTCCTCAAAACTTGGGGGGGCAATTACCCCAAGATTGCGGATAATTTCCTGAAATTTGGAGACAGTTACCAAAAATTTGAGGAGGATTACCCAAAATTGGGAGAGAATTACTCAACATTTGAGGGCAATTACCCCAAATTTGGAGAGAATGACTCAAAATTTGGGAAAAGGTACTCAAAATTTGGTGACAATTACCCAACCAGGGGATTACAATTACTAAAAATATGAGCAAACTTACCTAAAATTTTGAGGCAATAACCCCAAATCGGGTGAAAATTATCCGACATTTGGGGACAATTATCCACCATTTGGGGACAAATAGACCAAATTTGAGGAAAATTATTAGACATGTTGGGCCAATTACCCAAAATTTGGAGACAGTTACTCAGGATTTGGGGACAATGACCCAAATTTGGAGACAATTGCTGAAATTTGGGAAAACGACAGAACATTTGGGGACAATTACTAAAAATTGGGGCAAAATGACCCCCTATTTAGGGACAATTTCCCCAACATCTGTCGAAAACAACACACCGTTTGGAGACAATTACGCCAAAATTGGAGACAATTACTTAGAATTTGGGGTCAATTACCCAACGTTTGGTGACAATTTCCCTCCGTAGGAACACAACTATCAAAACTGTAGAGACAAATACACGAAACTTGTGGAAGATTTTAATGACTTGAATCACCATTACCCATAACTTTAAGACAAATTAGAAGACAATTACTCAATATTTGGTTACAGTTACCGAGAATTTGGGACAATTACACAAATTTTTGGGAAAATGACACAAAATTTGTGGGAAGATACACACAATTTTGAGACAATGCCTAAGAATTTGGCAAAACGCCTCAACAATTTGCGACGATTATTACAAATCTGGGGCTAATGACTCAAAACCTGGCGGGCGACCATTACTAGAAGTTTTTAGGCAGTTATTTCAAATTTGTGCACAATTACTGAAAACTTGGGAGTAATGACCCCAAGTTTGGAGGAAATGACTTAAAATCTGGGGACAATTACCCAAATTTGGGGACAATTACCCCAAATGTGGAGACAACACCCTAACCCTTACCATAAAACACTTATCCGAAAACCAACTCCAATTTTTGGACCCTTACCCAAAATCTGGAGATAATTCCTCAAAGTTTGTGGACAATTGCCTAAAATTGGAGGACAATTACCCAAGAGTTTGAGACAATTACCCCAAACTGGGAGACAATTGCCCAACATTTGGAGAACATGACTCAAAATAGTCTGACATTTACCTCGATTTGGGGGAAATGACCCAGGGTTTGGAGAAAATGATGCAAGATTTGGGGACAGTTTCACAAATTTGGTCGAAAATTATGCCTGATTTTGAGACGACCGTCTAGATTTTGCTGGCAAATACCACAGATCTGCAGACATTTACTCTAAACTTGAGGAAAATGACCCGAGACTGGGGACAATTATACAAAAATCGAGGTAAAATCGTAAGAAATGTTGTGGCAATTACTTAAAATTGGAGGACAATTACCCCACATTTGGGGATAATTAGAGAAAGTCTGGGACATCTGCACAAAATTTGAGGAAAATTACACGATATTTGGGGACAGTTACTCAAAATTCTGAGACAACTCCCATAAACTCGGGCGCACTTACCCTCAACCCGGGAACTACAACAAGAGGATTTGGGACAATTACTCAAAATTTGGAGGCAATTTCCCAAGACTTTGGGACAATTTCTCAAAATTTGTGGTAAATTGCCCAAAATTTTGCCGACAATTACCGCAAATTTTTGGCCACAATTACCTGAAATATGGAGAGAATTACACAAATTTTGGCAAAATTACCCCAAATTTGGAGGCAGTTACCCCAAATTTCATAAGGATTATTCAAAATCTGGTGACAATTACGCAAAATGCGTGGCAAACTACAAGAATTTTAGGGACAATTACCCAACAGTGGGAGACGGTTGCCCAACATTTTGAGAGAATGCTCCACATTTTGCGGCCGTTACCAAATCTATGAGCACAATTACTCTAAATTTCAGGAAAGTGACCCTAATTTGGGGACAATTATACAAAATTGGATGAAAACGATAAGAAATCTTGTGAAAATGACTTAAAATTTGGTGACAGTTACCCCAAATCCGGGGACAATTAACAAAATTTGGAGAAAATGTCCATCGTTTTGAGATAGCTCTTCAAAACTGGGGGGGCAATTACCCGAAGTTTGCGGATAATTTCCCGAAATTTGGAGACAGTTACCAAAAATTTGAGGAGGATTACCCAAAATTGGGAGAGAATTACTCAAAATTTGAGGGCAATTACCCCAAATTTGGAGAGAATGACTCAAAATTTGGGAAAAAGTACTCAAAATTTGGTGACAATTACCCAACCAGTGGGGGACAATTACTAAAAATGTGGGCAATCTTACCAAAAATTTTGAGGCAATAACCCCAAATCAGGTGAAAATTATCCGACATTTGGGGACAATTATCCACCATTTGGGGACAAATACACCAAATTTGTGGAAAATTATTAGACATTTTGGGCCAATTACCCAAAATTTGGAAACAGTTACTCAGGATTTGGGGACAATTAACCAAATTTGGAGAGAATTACTGAAATTTGGGAAAACGACAGAAAATTTGGGGACAATTACTAAAAATTGGGGCAAAATGACCCCCTATTTAGGGACAATTTCCCCAACATTTGTCGAAAACGACACACCGTTTGGAGACAATTACGCCAAAATTGGAGACAATTACTTAGAATTTGGGGTCAATTACCCAACGTTTGGTGACAATTTCCCTCCGTAGGAACACAACTATCAAAACTGTAGAGACAAATACACGAAACTTGTGGAAGATTTTAATGACTGAATCACCATTGCCCATAACTTGGAGACAAATTAGAAGACAATTACTCAAAATTTGGTTACAGTTACCGAGAATTTGGGACAATTACACAAATTTTCGGGAAAATGACACAAAATTGGTGGGAAGATACACACAATTTTGAGACAATGCCTAAGAATTTGGCAAAACGCCTCAACAATTTGCGACGATTATTACAAATCTGGGGCTAATGACTCAAAACCTGGCGGGCGACGATTCCTAGAAGTTTTTAGGCAGTTATTTCAAATTTGTGCACAATTACTGAGTAATTGGGGAGTAATGACCCCAAGTTTGGAGGAAATGACTTAAAATCTGGGGACAATTACCCAAATTTGGGGACAATTACCCCAAATGTGGAGACAACACCCTACCCCTAACCATAAAACACTAACCCGAAACTCTACTCCAATTTTTGGACACTTACCCAAAATCTGGAGATAATTCCTCAATGTTTGTGGACAATTGCGTAAAATTGGAGGACAATTACCCAAGAGTTTGAGACAATTACCCCAAACTGGGAGACAATTGCCCAACATTTGGAGAACATGACTCAAAATAGTCTGACATTTACCTCGATTTGGGGGAAATGACCCAGGGTTTGGAGAAAATGATGCAAGATTTGGGGACAATTACACCAAATTGGTGGAAAATTACGCCTGATTTTGAGACGACCGTCCAGATTTTGCTGGCAAATACCCCAAATCTGCAGACATTTACTCTAAACTTGAGGAAAATTACCCGAGACTGGGGACAACTATACAAAAATCGAGGTAAAATCGTAAGAAATGTTGTGGCATTACTAAAAATTGGAGGACAATTACCCCACATTTGGGGATAATAAGAGAAAGTCTGGGACATCTGCACAAAATTTGAGGAAAATGACAAGATATTTGGGGACAGTTACTCAAAATTCTGAGACAACTCCCATAAACTCGGGCGCACTTACCCTCAACCCGGGGACTATTACAAGAGGATTTGGGACAATTACTCAAAATTTGGAGGCAATTTCCCAAGACTTTGGGACAATTTCTCAAAATTTGTGGTAAATTGCCCAAAATTTTGCCGACAATTACCACAAATTTTTGGCCACAATTACCTGAAATATGGAGAGAATTACACAAGTTTTGGCAAAATTACCCCAAATTTGGAGGCAGTTACCCCAAATTTCATAAGGATTATTCAAAATCTGGTGACAATTACGCAAAATGCGTGGCAAACTACAAGAATTTTAGGGACAATTACCCAACAGTGGGAGACGGTTGCCCAACTTTTTGAGAGAATGCTCCACATTTTGCGGCAGTTACCAAACCTATGAGCACAATTACTCTAAATTTCAGGAAAGTGACCCTAATTTGGGGACAATTATACAAAATTCGATGAAAACGATAAGAAATCTTGTGAAAATGACTCAAAATTTGGTGACAGTTACCCCAAATCCGGGGACAATTAACAAAATTTGGAGAAAATGTCCATCGTTTTGAGATAGCTCCTCAAACCTGGGGAGGGCAATTACCCCAAGATTGCGGATAATTTCCTGAAATTTGGAGACAGTTACCAAAAATTTGAGGAGGATTACCCAAAATTGGGAGAGAATTACTCAACATTTGAGGGCAATTACCCCAAATTTGGAGAGAATGACTCAAAATTTGGGAAAAGGTACTCAAAATTTGGTGACAATTACCCAACCAGGGGATTACAATTACTAAAAATATGAGCAAACTTACCTAAAATTTTTAGGCAATAACCCCAAATCGGGTGAAAATTATCCGACATTTGGGGACAATTATCCACCATTTGGGGACAAATAGACCAAATTTGAGGAAAATTATTAGACATGTTGGGCCAATTACCCAAAATTTGGAGACAGTTACTCAGGATTTGGGGACAATGACCCAAATTTGGAGACAATTGCTGAAATTTGGGAAAACGACAGAACATTTGGGGACAATTACTAAAAATTGGGGCAAAATGACCCCCTATTTAGGGAAAATTTCCCCAACATTTTTCGAAAACAACACACCGTTTGGAGACAATTACGCCAAAATTGGAGACAATTACTTAGAATTTGGGGTCAATTACCCAACGTTTGGTGACAATTTCCCTCCGTAGGAACACAACTATCAAAACTGTAGAGACAAATACACGAAACTTGTGGAAGATTTTAATGACTGAATCACCATTGCCCATAACTTGGAGACAAATTAGAAGACAATTACTCAAAATTTGGTTACAGTTACCGAGAATTTGGGACAATTACACAAATTTTCGGGAAAATGACACAAAATTGGTGGGAAGATACACACAATTTTGAGACAATGCCTAAGAATTTGGCAAAACGCCTCAACAATTTGCGACGATTATTACAAATCTGGGGCTAATGACTCAAAACCTGGCGGGCGACGATTCCTAGAAGTTTTTAGGCAGTTATTTCAAATTTGTGCACAATTACTGAGTAATTGGGGAGTAATGACCCCAAGTTTGGAGGAAATGACTTAAAATCTGGGGACAATTACCCAAGTTTGGGGACAATTACCCCAAATGTGGAGACAACACCCTACCCCTAACCATAAAACACTAACCCGAAACTCTACTCCAATTTTTGGACACTTACCCAAAATCTGGAGATAATTCCTCAATGTTTGTGGACAATTGCGTAAAATTGGAGGACAATTACCCAAGAGTTTGAGACAATTACCCCAAACTGGGAGACAATTGCCCAACATTTGGAGAACATGACTCAAAATAGTCTGACATTTACCTCGATTTGGGGGAAATGACCCAGGGTTTGGAGAAAATGATGCAAGATTTGGGGACAATTACACCAAATTGGTGGAAAATTACGCCTGATTTTGAGACGACCGTCCAGATTTTGCTGGCAAATACCCCAAATCTGCAGACATTTACTCTAAACTTGAGGAAAATTACCCGAGACTGGGGACAACTATACAAAAATCGAGGTAAAATCGTAAGAAATGTTGTGGCATTACTAAAAATTGGAGGACAATTACCCCACATTTGGGGATAATAAGAGAAAGTCTGGGACATCTGCACAAAATTTGAGGAAAATGACAAGATATTTGGGGACAGTTACTCAAAATTCTGAGACAACTCCCATAAACTCGGGCGCACTTACCCTCAACCCGGGGACTATTACAAGAGGATTTGGGACAATTACTCAAAATTTGGAGGCAATTTCCCAAGACTTTGGGACAATTTCTCAAAATTTGTGGTAAATTGCCCAAAATTTTGCCGACAATTACCACAAATTTTTGGCCACAATTACCTGAAATATGGAGAGAATTACACAAGTTTTGGCAAAATTACCCCAAATTTGGAGGCAGTTACCCCAAATTTCATAAGGATTATTCAAAATCTGGTGACAATTACGCAAAATGCGTGGCAAACTACAAGAATTTTAGGGACAATTACCCAACAGTGGGAGACGGTTGCCCAACTTTTTGAGAGAATGCTCCACATTTTGCGGCAGTTACCAAACCTATGAGCACAATTACTCTAAATTTCAGGAAAGTGACCCTAATTTGGGGACAATTATACAAAATTCGATGAAAACGATAAGAAATCTTGTGAAAATGACTCAAAATTTGGTGACAGTTACCCCAAATCCGGGGACAATTAACAAAATTTGGAGAAAATGTCCATCGTTTTGAGATAGCTCCTCAAACCTGGGGAGGGCAATTACCCCAAGATTGCGGATAATTTCCTGAAATTTGGAGACAGTTACCAAAAATTTGAGGAGGATTACCCAAAATTGGGAGAGAATTACTCAACATTTGAGGGCAATTACCCCAAATTTGGAGAGAATGACTCAAAATTTGGGAAAAGGTACTCAAAATTTGGTGACAATTACCCAACCAGGGGATTACAATTACTAAAAATATGAGCAAACTTACCTAAAATTTTTAGGCAATAACCCCAAATCGGGTGAAAATTATCCGACATTTGGGGACAATTATCCACCATTTGGGGACAAATAGACCAAATTTGAGGAAAATTATTAGACATGTTGGGCCAATTACCCAAAATTTGGAGACAGTTACTCAGGATTTGGGGACAATGACCCAAATTTGGAGACAATTGCTGAAATTTGGGAAAACGACAGAACATTTGGGGACAATTACTAAAAATTGGGGCAAAATGACCCCCTATTTAGGGAAAATTTCCCCAACATTTTTCGAAAACAACACACCGTTTGGAGACAATTACGCCAAAATTGGAGACAATTACTTAGAATTTGGGGTCAATTACCCAACGTTTGGTGACAATTTCCCTCCGTAGGAACACAACTATCAAAACTGTAGAGACAAATACACGAAACTTGTGGAAGATTTTAATGACTTGAATCACCATTACCCATAACTTTGAGACAAATTAGAAGACAATTACTCAATATTTGGTTACAGTTACCAAGAATTTGGGACAATTACACAAATTTTCGGGAAAATGACACAAAATTTGTGGTAAGATACACACAATTTTGAGACAATGCCTAAGAATTTGGCAAAACGCCTCAACAATTTGCGACGATTATTACAAATCTGGGGCTAATGACTCAAAACCTGGCGGGCGACGATTCCTAGAAGTTTTTAGGCAGTTATTTCAAATTTGTGCACAAGTACTGAAAACTTGGGAGTAATGACCCCAAGTTTGGAGGAAATGACTTACAATCTGGGGACAATTACCCAAATTTGGGGACAATTACCCCAAATGTGGAGACAACACCCTAACCCTTACCATAAAACACTTATCCGAAAACCAACTCCAATTTTTGGACACTTACCCAAACTCTGGAGATAATTCCTCAATGTTTGTGGACAATTGCCTAAAATTGGAGGACAATTACCCAAGAGTTTGAGACAATTACCCCAAACTGGGAGACAATTGCCCAACATTTGGAGAACATGACTCAAAATAGTCTGACATTTACCTCGATTTGGGGGAAACTACCCAGGGTTTGGAGAAAATGATGCAAGATTTGGGGACAGTTTCACAAATTTGGTCGAAAATTATGCCTGATTTTGAGACGACCGTCTAGATTTTGCTGGCAAATACCACAGATCTGCAGACATTTACTCTAAACTTGAGGAAAATGACCCGAGACTGGGGACAATTATACAAAAATCGAGGTAAAATCGTAAGAAATGTTGTGGCAATTACTTAAAATTGGAGGACAATTACCCCACATTTGGGGATAATTAGAGAAAGTCTGGGACATCTGCACAAAATTTGAGGAAAATTACACGATATTTGGGGACAGTTACTCAAAATTCTGAGACAACTCCCATAAACTCGGGCGCACTTACCCTCAACCCGGGGACTATTACAAGAGGATTTGGGACAATTACTCAAAATTTGGAGGCAATTTCCTAGAACTTTAGGACAATTTCCAAAGACTTTGGGACAATTTCTCAAAATTTGTGGCAAATTACCCAACATTTTGCCGACAATTACCACAAATTTTTGGCCACAATCACCCGAAATATGGAGAGAATTACACAAATTGTGGCAAAATTACCCCAAATTTGGAGGCAGTTACCCCAAATTTCATAAGGATTATTCAAAATCTGGTGACAATTACGCAAAATGCGTGGCAAACTACAAGAATTTTAGGGACAATTTCCCAACAGTGGGAGACGGTTGCCCAACATTTTGAGAGAATGCTCCACATTTTGCGGCCGTTACCAAACCTATGAGCACAATTACTCTAAATTTCAGGAAAGTGACCCAAATTTGGGGACAATGATACAAAATCCGATGAAAACGATAAGAAATCTTGTGAAAATCACTCAAAATTTGGTGACAGTTACCCCAAATCCGGGGACAATTAACAAAATTTGGAGAAAATGTCCATCGTTTTGAGATAGCTCCTCAAAACTGGGGGGGCAATTACCCGAAGTTTTCGGATAATTTCCCGAAATTTGGAGACAGTTACCGAAAATTTGAGGAGGATTACCCAAAATTGGGAGAGAATTACTCAACATTTGAGGGCAATTACCCCAAATTTGGAGAGAATGACTCAAAATTTGGGAAAAAGTACTCAAAATTTGGTGACAATTACCCAACCAGGGGGTTACAATTACTAAAAATGTGAGCAAACTTACCTAAAATTTTGAGGCAATAACCCCAAATCGGGTGAAAATTATCCGACATTTGGGGACAATTATCCACCATTTGGGGACAAATACACCAAATTTGAGGAAAATTATTAGACATGTTGGGCCAATTACCCAAAATTTGGAGACAGTTACTCAGGATTTAGGGACAATTACCCAAATCTGGAGACAATTGCTGAAATTTGGGAAAACAACAGAAAATTTGGGGACAATTACTAAAAATTGGGGCAAAATGACCCCCTATTTAGGGACAATTTCCCCAACATTTGTCGAAAAGGACACACCGTTTGGAGACAATTACGCCAAAATTGGAGACAATTACTTAGAATTTGGGGTCAATTACCCAACGTTTGGTGACAATTTCCCTCCGTAGGAACACAACTATCAAAACTGTAGAGACAAATACACGAAACTTGTGGAAGTTTTTAATGACTTGAATCACCATTGCCCATAACTTTGAGACAAATTAGAGGACAATTACTCAAAATTTGGTTACAGTTACCGAGAATTTGGGACAATTACACAAATTTTTGGGAAAATGACACAAAATTTGTGGGAAGATACACACAATTTTGAGACAATGCCTAAGAATTTGGCAAAACGCCTCAACAATTTGCGACGATTATTACAAATCAGGGGCTAATGACTCAAAACCTGGCGGGCGACCATTACTAGAAGTTTTTAGGCAGTTATTTCAAATTTGTGCACAATTACTGAGTAATTGGGGAGTAATGACCCCAAGTTTGGAGGAAATGACTTAAAATCTGGGGACAATTACCCAAATTTGGGGACAATTACCCCAAATGTGGAGACAACACCCTAACCCTAACCATAAAACACTAATCCGAAACCCAACTCCAATTTTTCGACACCTACCCAAAATCTGGAGATAATTCCTCAAAGTTTGTGGTCAATTGCGTAAAATTGGAAGGCAATTACCCAAGATTTTGAGACAATTACCCCAAACTGGGAGACAATTGCCCAACATTTGGAGAACATGACTCAAAATAGTCTGACATTTACCTCGATTTGGGGGAAACTACCCAGGGTTTGGAGAAAATGATGCAAGATTTGGGGACAGTTTCACAAAATTGGTCGAAAATTATGCCTGATTTTGAGACGACTGTCCAGATTTTGCTGGCAAATACCCCAAATCTGCAGACATTTACTCTAAACTTGAGGAAAATGACCCGAGACTGGGGACAATTATACAAAAATCGAGGTAAAATCGTAAGAAATGTTGTGGCAATTACTTAAAATTGGAGGACAATTACCCCACATTTGGGAATAATTAGAGAAAGTCTGGGACATCTGCACAAAATTTGAGGAAAATGACACGTTATTTGGGGACAGTTACTCAAAATTCTGAGACAACTCCCAGAAACTCGGGCGCACTTACCCTCAACCCGGGGACTATTACAAGAGGATTTGGGAAAATTACTCAAAATTTGGAGGCAATTTCCCAAGACTTTGGGACAATTTCTCAAAATTTGTGGTAAATTGCCCAAAATTTTGCCGACAATTACCACAAATTTTTGGCCACAATTACCTGAAATATGGAGAGAATTACACAAATTGTGGAAAATTACCCCAAATTTGGAGGCAGTTACCCCAATTTCATAAGGATTATTCAAAATCTGGTGACAATGACGCAAAATGCGTGGCAAACTACAAGAATTTTAGGGACAATTACCCAACAGTGGAAGACGGTTGCCCAACATTTTGAGAGAATGCTCCACATTTTGCGGCAGTTACCAAACCTATGAGCACAATTACTCTAAATTTCAGGAAAGTGACCCTAATTTGGGGACAATTATACAAAATTGGATGAAAACGATAAGAAATCTTGTGAAAATGACTCAAAATTTGGTGACAGTTACCCCAAATCCTGGGACAATTAACAAAATTTGGAGAAAATGTCCATCGTTTTGAGATAGCTCCTCAAAACTGGGGAGGCAATTACCCGAAGTTTGCGGATAATTTCCCGCAATTTGGAGACAGTTACCGAAAATTTGAGGAGGATTACCCAAAATTGGGAGAGAATTACTCAAAATTTGAGGGCAATTACCCCAAATTTGGAGAGAATGACTCAAAATTTGGGAAAAGGTACTCAAAATTTGGTGACAATTACCCAACCAGGGGGTTACAATTACTAAAAATGTGGGCAAACTTACCTAAAATTTTGAGGCAATAACCCCAAATCGGGTGAAAATTATCCGACATTTGGGGACAATTATCCACCACTTGGGGACAAATACACCAAATTTGAGGAAAATTATTAGACATGTTGGGCCAATTACCCAAAATTTGGAGACAGTTACTCAGGATTTGGGGACAATTACCCAAATTTGGAGACAATTGCTGAAATTTGGGAAAACGACAGAAAATTTGGGGACAATTACTAAAAATTGGGGCAAAATGACCCCCTATTTAGGGACAATTTCCCCAACATTTGTCGAAAAGGACACACCGTTTGGAGACAATTACGCAAAAATTGGAGACAATTACTTAGAATTTGGGGTCAATTACCCAACGTTGGGTGACAATTTCCCTCCGCAGGAACACAACTATCAAAACTGTAGAGACAAATACACTAAACTTGTGGAAGATTTTAATGACTTGAATCACCATTGCCCATAACTTTGAGACAAATTAGAAGACAATTACTCAAAATTTGGTTACAGTTACCGAGAATTTGGGACAATTACACAAATTTTCAGGAAAATGACATAAAATTTGTGGGAAAATACACACAATTTTGAGACAATGCCTAAGAATTTGGCAAAACGCCTCAACAATTTGCGACGATTATTACAAATCTGGGGCTAATGACTCAAAACCTGGCGGGCGACCATTACTAGAAGTTTTTAGGCAGTTATTTCAAATTTGTGCACAATTACTGAAAACTTGGGAGTAATTACCCCAATTTGTGAGAAAATTACATAAAATTTGGGGACAATTACCCAAATTTGGGGACAATTACCCCAAATGTGGAGACAACACCCTAACCATAAAACACTAACCCGAAACCCAACTCCAATTCTTGGACACTTACCCAAAATCTGGAGATAATTCCTCAAAGTTTGTGGACAATTGCGTAAAATTGGAGGACAATTACCCAAGAGTTTGAGACAATTACCCCAAACTGGGAGACAATTGCCCAACATTTGGAGAAGATTACTCAAAACAGTCTGACATTTACCTCGATTTGGGGGAAATGACCCAGGGTTTGGAGAAAATGATGCAAGATTTGGGGACAATTACACAAAATTGGTCGAAAATTACGCTTGATTTTGAGACGACTGTCCAGATTTTGCTGGCAAATACCCCAAATCTGCAGACATTTACTCTAAACTTGAGGAAAATTACCCGAGACTGGGGACAATTATGCAAAAATCGAGGTAAAATCGTAAGAAATGTTGTGGCAATTACTTAAAATTGGAGGACAATTACCCCACAGTTGGGGATAATTAGAGAAAGTCTGGGACATCTGCACAAAATTTGAGGAAAATGACAAGATATTTGGGGACAGTTACTCAAAATTCTGAGACAACTCCCATAAACTCGGGCGCACTTACCCTCAACCCGGGGACTATTACAAGAGGATTTGGGAAAATTACTCAAAATTTGGAGGCAATTTCCCAAGACTTTGGGACAATTTCCAAAGACTTTGGGACAATTTCTCAAAATTTGTGGCAAATTACCCAACATTTTGCCGACAATTACCACAAATTTTTGGCCACAATTACCTGAAATATGGAGAGAATTACACAAATTGTGGCAAAATTACCCCAAATTTGGAGGCAGTTACCCCAAATTTCATAAGGATTATTCAAAATCTGCTGACAATTACGCAAAAAGCGTGGCAAACTACAAGAATTTTAGGGACAATTTCCCAACAGTGGGAGACGGTTGCCCAACATTTTGAGAGAATGCTCCACATTTTGCGGCCGTTACCAAACCTATGAGCACAATTACTCTAAATTTCAGGAAAGTGACCCAAATTTGGGGACAATGATACAAAATCCGATGAAAACGATAAGAAATCTTGTGAAAATCACTCAAAATTTGGTGACAGTTACCCCAAATCCGGGGACAATTAACAAAATTTGGAGAAAATGTCCATCGTTTTGAGATAGCTCCTCAAAACTGGGGGGGCAATTACCCGAAGTTTTCGGATAATTTCCCGAAATTTGGAGACAGTTACCGAAAATTTGAGGAGGATTACCCAAAATTGGGAGAGAATTACTCAAAATTTGAGGGCAATTACCCCAAATTTGGAGAGAATGACTCAAAATTTGGGAAAAAGTACTCAAAATTTGGTGACAATTACCCAACCAGGGGGTTACAATTACTAAAAATGTGAGCAAACTTACCTAAAATTTTGAGGCAATAACCCCAAATCGGGTGAAAATTATCCGACATTTGGGGACAATTATCCACCATTTGGGGACAAATACACCAAATTTGAGGAAAATTATTAGACATGTTGGGCCAATTACCCAAAATTTGGAGACAGTTACTCAGGATTTGGGGACAATTACCCAAATCTGGAGACAATTGCTGAAATTTGGGAAAACAACAGAAAATTTGGGGACAATTACTAAAAATTGGGGCAAAATGACCCCCTATTTAGGGACAATTTCCCCAACATTTGTCGAAAAGGACACACCGTTTGGAGACAATTACGCCAAAATTGGAGACAATTACTTAGAATTTGGGGTCAATTACCCAACGTTTGGTGACAATTTCCCTCCGTAGGAACACAACTATCAAAACTGTAGAGACAAATACACGAAACTTGTGGAAGTTTTTAATGACTTGAATCACCATTGCCCATAACTTTGAGACAAATTAGAGGACAATTACTCCAAATTTGGTTACAGTTACCGAGAATTTGGGACAATTACACAAATTTTTGGGAAAATGACACAAAATTTGTGGGAAGATACACACAATTTTGAGACAATGCCTAAGAATTTGGCAAAACGCCTCAACAATTTGCGACGATTATTACAAATCAGGGGCTAATGACTCAAAACCTGGCGGGCGACCATTACTAGAAGTTTTTAGGCAGTTATTTCAAATTTGTGCACAATTACTGAGTAATTGGGGAGTAATGACCCCAAGTTTGGAGGAAATGACTTAAAATCTGGGGACAATTACCCAAATTTGGGGACAATTACCCCAAATGTGGAGACAACACTCTAACCCTAACCATAAAACACTAATCCGAAACCCAACTCCAATTTTTCGACACCTACCCAAAATCTGGAGATAATTCCTCAAAGTTTGTGGACAATTGCGTAAAATTGGAGGACAATTACCCAAGATTTTGAGACAATTACCCCAAACTGGGAGACAATTGCCCAACATTTGGAGAAGATGACTCAAAATAGTCTGACATTTACCTCGATTTGGGGGAAATGACCCAGGGTTTGGAGAAAATGATGCAAGATTTGGGGACAATTACACAAAATTGGTCGAAAATTACGCCTGATTTTGAGACGACTGTCCAGATTTTGCTGGCAAATACCCCAAATCTGCAGACATTTACTCTAAACTTGAGGAAAATGACCCGAGACTGGGGACAATTATACAAAAATCGAGGTAAAATCGTAAGAAATGTTGTGGCAATTACTTAAAATTGGAGGACAATTACCCCACATTTGGGAATAATTAGAGAAAGTCTGGGACATCTGCACAAAATTTGAGGAAAATGACACGATATTTGGGGACAGTTACTCAAAATTCTGAGACAACTCCCAGAAACTCGGGCGCACTTACCCTCAACCCGGGGACTATTACAAGAGGATTTGGGAAAATTACTCAAAATTTGGAGGCAATTTCCCAAGACTTTGGGACAATTTCTCAAAATTTGTGGCAAATTGCCCAAAATTTTGCCGACAATTACCACAAATTTTTGGCCACAATTACCTGAAATATGGAGAGAATTACACAAATTGTGGCAAAATTACCCCAAATTTGGAGGCAGTTACCCCAATTTCATAAGGATTATTCAAAATCTGGTGACAATTACGCAAAATGCGTGGCAAACTACAAGAATTTTAGGGACAATTACCCAACAGTGGAAGACGGTTGCCCAACATTTTGAGAGAATGCTCCACATTTTGCGGCAGTTACCAAACCTATGAGCACAATTACTCTAAATTTCAGGAAAGTGACCCTAATTTGGGGACAATTATACAAAATTGGATGAAAACGATAAGAAATCTTGTGAAAATGACTCAAAATTTGGTGACAGTTACCCCAAATCCGGGGACAATTAACAAAATTTGGAGAAAATGTCCATCGTTTTGAGATAGATCCTCAAAACTGGGGAGGCAATTACCCGAAGTTTGCGGATAATTTCCCGCAATTTGGAGACAGTTACCGAAAATTTGAGGAGGATTACCCAAAATTGGGAGAGAATTACTCAAAATTTGAGGGCAATTACCCCAAATTTGGAGAGAATGACTCAAAATTTGGGAAAAAGTACTCAAAATTTGGTGACAATTACCCAACCAGGGGGTTACAATTACTAAAAATGTGGGCAAACTTACCTAAAATTTTGAGGCAATAACCCCAAATCGGGTGAAAATTATCCGACATTTGGGGACAATTATCCACCACTTGGGGACAAATACACCAAATTTGAGGAAAATTATTAGACATGTTGGGCCAATTACCCAAAATTTGGAGACAGTTACTCAGGATTTGGGGACAATTACCCAAATTTGGAGACAATTGCTGAAATTTGGGAAAACGACAGAAAATTTGGGGACAATTACTAAAAATTGGGGCAAAATGACCCCCTATTTAGGGACAATTTCCCCAACATTTGTCGAAAAGGACACACCGTTTGGAGACAATTACGCAAAAATTGGAGACAATTACTTAGAATTTGGGGTCAATTACCCAACGTTGGGTGACAATTTCCCTCCGCAGGAACACAACTATCAAAACTGTAGAGACAAATACACTAAACTTGTGGAAGATTTTAATGACTTGAATCACCATTGCCCATAACTTTGAGACAAGTTAGAAGACAATTACTCAAAATTTGGTTACAGTTACCGAGAATTTGGGACAATTACACAAATTTTCAGGAAAATGACATAAAATTTGTGGGAAAATACACACAATTTTGAGACAATGCCTAAGAATTTGGCAAAACGCCTCAACAATTTGCGACGATTATTACAAATCTGGGGCTAATGACTCAAAACCTGGCGGGCGACCATTACTAGAAGTTTTTAGGCAGTTATTTCAAATTTGTGCACAATTACTGAAAACTTGGGAGTAATTACCCCAATTTGTGAGAAAATTACATAAAATTTGGGGACAATTACCCAAATTTGGGGACAATTACCCCAAATGTGGAGACAACACCCTAACCATAAAACACTAACCCGAAACCCAACTCCAATTCTTGGACACTTACCCAAAATCTGGAGATAATTCCTCAAAGTTTGTGGACAATTGCGTAAAATTGGAGGACAATTACCCAAGAGTTTGAGACAATTACCCCAAACTGGGAGACAATTGCCCAACATTTGGAGAAGATTACTCAAAACAGTCTGACATTTACCTCGATTTGGGGGAAATGACCCAGGGTTTGGAGAAAATGATGCAAGATTTGGGGACAATTACACAAAATTGGTCGAAAATTACGCTTGATTTTGAGACGACTGTCCAGATTTTGCTGGCAAATACCCCAAATCTGCAGACATTTACTCTAAACTTGAGGAAAATTACCCGAGACTGGGGACAATTATGCAAAAATCGAGGTAAAATCGTAAGAAATGTTGTGGCAATTACTTAAAATTGGAGGACAATTACCCCACAGTTGGGGATAATTAGAGAAAGTCTGGGACATCTGCACAAAATTTGAGGAAAATGACAAGATATTTGGGGACAGTTACTCAAAATTCTGAGACAACTCCCATAAACTCGGGCGCACTTACCCTCAACCCGGGGACTATTACAAGAGGATTTGGGAAAATTACTCAAAATTTGGAGGCAATTTCCTAAGACTTTGGGACAATTTCCAAAGACTTTGGGACAATTTCTCAAAATTTGTGGCAAATTACCCAACATTTTGCCGACAATTACCACAAATTTTTGGCCACAATTACCTGAAATATGGAGAGAATTACACAAATTGTGGCAAAATTACCCCAAATTTGGAGGCAGTTACCCCAAATTTCATAAGGATTATTCAAAATCTGGTGACAATTACGCAAAATGTGTGGCAAACTACAAGAATTTTAGGGACAATTTCCCAACAGTGGGAGACGGTTGCCCAACATTTTGAGAGAATGCTCCACATTTTGCGGCCGTTACCAAACCTATGAGCACAATTACTCTAAATTTCAGGAAAGTGACCCAAATTTGGGGACAATGATACAAAATCCGATGAAAACGATAAGAAATCTTGTGAAAATGACTTAAAATTTGGTGACAGTTACCCCAAATCCGGCGACAATTAACAAAATTTGGAGAAAATGTCCATCATTTTGAGATAGCTCTTCAAAACTGGGGGGGCAATTACCCGAAGTTTGCGGATAATTTCCCGAAATTTGGAGACAGTTACCGAAAATTTGAGGAGGATTACCCAAAATTGGGAGAGAATTACTCAAAATTTGAGGGCAATTACCCCAAATTTGGAGAGAATGACTCAAAATTTGGGAAAAAGTACTCAAAATTTGGTGACAATTACCCAACCAGGGGGTTACAATTACTAAAAATGTGAGCAAACTTACCTAAAATTTTGAGGCAATAACCCCAAATCGGGTGAAAATTATCCGACATTTGGGGACAATTATCCACCATTTGGGGACAAATACACCAAATTTGAGGAAAATTATTAGACATGTTGGGCCAATTACCCAAAATTTGGAGACAGTTACTCAGGATTTGGGGACAATTACCCAAATCTGGAGACAATTGCTGAAATTTGGGAAAACGACAGAAAATTTGGGGACAATTACTAAAAATTGGGGCAAAATGACCCCCTATTTAGGGACAATTTCCCCAACATTTGTCGAAAAGGACACACCGTTTGGAGACAATTACGCCAAAATTGGAGACAATTACTTAGAATTTGGGGTCAATTACCCAACGTTTGGTGACAATTTCCCTCCGCAGGAACACAACTATCAAAACTGTAGAGACAAATACACAAAACTTGTGGAAGTTTTTAATGACTTGAATCACCATTGCCCATAACTTTGAGACAAATTAGAGGACAATTACTCAAAATTTGGTTACAGTTACCGAGAATTTGGGACAATTACACAAATTTTCGGGAAAATGACACAAAATTTGTGGGAAGATACACACAATTTTGAGACAATGCCTAAGAATTTGGCAAAACGCCTCAACAATTTGCGACGATTATTACAAATCAGGGGCTAATGACTCAAAACCTGGCGGGCGACCATTACTAGAAGTTTTTAGGCAGTTATTTCAAATTTGTGCACAATTACTGAGTAATTGGGGAGTAATGACCCCAAGTTTGGAGGAAATGACTTAAAATCTGGGGACAATTACCCAAATTTGGGGACAATTACCCCAAATGTGGAGACAACACCCTAACCCTAACCATAAAACACTAATCCGAAACCCAACTCCAATTTTTCGACACCTACCCAAAATCTGGAGATAATTCCTCAAAGTTTGTGGTCAATTGCGTAAAATTGGAAGGCAATTACCCAAGATTTTGAGACAATTACCCCAAACTGGGAGACAATTGCCCAACATTTGGAGAAGATGACTCAAAATAGTCTGACATTTACCTCGATTTGGGGGAAATGACCCAGGGTTTGGAGAAAATGATGCAAGATTTGGGGACAATTACACAAAATTGGTAGAAATTTACGCTTGATTTTGAGACGACTGTCCAGATTTTGCTGGCAAATACCCCAAATCTGCAGACATTTACTCTAAACTTGAGGAAAATGACCCGAGACTGGGGACAATTATACAAAAATCGAGGTAAAATCGTAAGAAATGTTGTGGCAATTACTTAAAATTGGAGGACAATTACCCCACATTTGGGAATAATTAGAGAAAGTCTGGGACATCTGCACAAAATTTGAGGAAAATGACACGATATTTGGGGACAGTTACTCAAAATTCTGAGACAACTCCCATAAACTCGGGCGCACTTACCCTCAACCCGGGGACTATTACAAGAGGATTTGGGAAAATTACTCAAAATTTGGAGGCAATTTCCCAAGACTTTGGGACAATTTCTCAAAATTTGTGGCAAATTACCCAACATTTTGCCGACAATTACCACAAATTTTTGGCCACAATTACCTGAAATATGGAGAGAATTACACAAATTGTGGCAAAATTACCCCAAATTTGGAGGCAGTTACCCCAATTTCATAAGGATTATTCAAAATCTGGTGACAATTACGCAAAATGCGTGGCAAACTACAAGAATTTTAGGGACAATTACCCAACAGTGGAAGACGGTTGCCCAACATTTTGAGAGAATGCTCCACATTTTGCGGCAGTTACCAAACCTATGAGCACAATTACTCTAAATTTCAGGAAAGTGACCCTAATTTGGGGACAATTATACAAAATTGGATGAAAACGATAAGAAATCTTGTGAAAATGACTCAAAATTTGGTGACAGTTACCCCAAATCCGGGGACAATTAACAAAATTTGGAGAAAATGTCCATTGTTTTGAGATAGCTCCTCAAAACTGGGGAGGCAATTACCCGAAGTTTGCGGATAATTTCCCGCAATTTGGAGACAGTTACCGAAAATTTGAGGAGGATTACCCAAAATTGGGAGAGAATTACTCAACATTTGAGGGCAATTACCCCAAATTTGGAGAGAATGACTCAAAATTTGGGAAAAAGTACTCAAAATTTGGTGACAATTACCCAACCAGGGGGTTACAATTACTAAAAATGTGGGCAAACTTACCTAAAATTTTGAGGCAATAACCCCAAATCGGGTGAAAATTATCCGACATTTGGGGACAATTATCCACCACTTGGGGACAAATACACCAAATTTGAGGAAAATTATTAGACATGTTGGGCCAATTACCCAAAATTTGGAGACAGTTACTCAGGATTTGTGGACAATTACCCAAATTTGGAGACAATTGCTGAAATTTGGGAAAACGACAGAAAATTTGGGGACAATTACTAAAAATTGGGGCAAAATGACCCCCTATTTAGGGACAATTTCCCCAACATTTGTCGAAAAGGACACACCGTTTGGAGACAATTACGCAAAAATTGGAGACAATTACTTAGAATTTGGGGTCAATTACCCAACGTTTGGTGACAATTTCCCTCCGCAGGAACACAACTATCAAAACTGTAGAGACAAATACACTAAACTTGTGGAAGATTTTAATGACTTGAATCACCATTGCCCATAACTTTGAGACAAATTAGAAGACAATTACTCAAAATTTGGTTACAGTTACCGAGAATTTGGGACAATTACACAAATTTTCAGGAAAATGACATAAAATTTGTGGGAAAATACACACAATTTTGAGACAATGCCTAAGAATTTGGCAAAACGCCTCAACAATTTGGCAAAACGCCTCAACAATTTGCGATGATTATTACAAATCTCGGGCTAATGACTCAAAACCTGGCGGGCAACCATTACTAGAAGTTTTTAGGCAGTTATTTCAAATTTGTGCACAATTACTGAAAACTTGGGAGTAATTACCCCAATTTGTGAGAAAATTACATAAAATTTGGGGACAATTACCCAAATTTGGGGACAATTACCCCAAATGTGGAGACAACACCCTAACCATAAAACACTAACCCGAAACCCAACTCCAATTCTTGGACACTTACCCAAAATCTGGAGATAATTCCTCAAAGTTTGTGGACAATTGCCTAAAATTGGAGGACAATTCCCCAAGAGTTTGAGACAATTACCCCAAACTGGGAGACAATTGCCCAACATTTGGAGAACATGACTCAAAATAGTCTGACATTTACCTCGATTTGGGGGAAATGACCCAGGGTTTGGAGAAAATGATGCAAGATTTGGGGACAATGACACAAAATTGGTCGAAAATTACGCTTGATTTTGAGACGACTGTCCAGATTTTGCTGGCAAATACCCCAAATCTGCAGACATTTACTCTAAACTTGAGGAAAATTACCCGAGACTGGGGACAATTATGCAAAAATCGAGGTAAAATCGTAAGAAATGTTGTGGCAATTACTTAAAATTGGAGGACAATTACCCCACAGTTGGGGATAATTAGAGAAAGTCTGGGACATCTGCACAAAATTTGAGGAAAATGACAAGATATTTGGGGACAGTTACTCAAAATTCTGAGACAACTCCCATAAACTCGGGCGCACTTACCCTCAACCCGGGGACTATTACAAGAGGATTTGGGAAAATTACTCAAAATTTGGAGGCAATTTCCTAAGACTTTGGGACAATTTCCAAAGACTTTGGGACAATTTCTCAAAATTTGTGGCAAATTACCCAACATTTTGCCGACAATTACCACAAATTTTTGGCCACAATCACCCGAAATATGGAGAGAATTACACAAATTGTGGCAAAATTACCCCAAATTTGGAGGCAGTTACCCCAAATTTCATAAGGATTATTCAAAATCTGGTGACAATTACGCAAAATGCATGGCAAACTACAAGAATTTTAGGGACAATTACCCAAGAATGGGAGACGGTTGCCCAACATTTTGAGAGAATGCTCCACATTTTGCGGCCGTTACCAAACCTATGAGCACAATTACTCTAAATTTCAGGAAAGTGACCCAAATTTGGGGACAATGATAAAAAATCCGATGAAAACGATAAGAAATCTTGTGAAAATGACTCAAAATTTGGTGACAGTTACCCCAAATCCGGGGACAATTAACAAAATTTTGAGAAAATGTCCATCGTTTTGAGATAGCTCCTCAAACATGGGGGTGCAATTACCCGAAGTTTGCGGATAATTTCCCGAAATTTGGAGACAGTTACCGAAAATTTGAGGAGGATTACCCAAAATTGGGAGAGAATTACTCAACATTTGAGGGCAATTACCCCAAATTTGGAGAGAATGACTCAAAATTTGGGAAAAAGTACTCAAAATTTGGTGACAATTACCCAACCAGGGGGTTACAATTACTAAAAATGTGAGCAAACTTACCTAAAATTTTGAGGCAATAACCCCAAATCGGGTGAAAATTATCCGACATTTGGGGACAATTATCCACCATTTGGGGACAAATACACCAAATTTGAGGGAAAATTATTAGACATGTTGGGCCAATTACCCAAAATTTGGAGACAGTTACTCAGGATTTGGGGACAATTACCCAAATCTGGAGACAATTGCTGAAATTTGGGAAAACGACAGAACATTTGGGGACAATTACTAAAAATTGGGGCAAAATGACCCCCTATTTAGGGACAATTTCCCCAACATTTGTCGAAAAGGACACACCGTTTGGAGACAATTACGCAAAAATTGGAGACAATTACTTAGAATTTGGGGTCAATTACCCAACGTTTGGTGACAATTTCCCTCCGTAGGAACACAACTATCAAAACTGTAGAGACAAATACACAAAACTTGTGGAAGTTTTTAATGACTTGAATCACCATTGCCCATAACTTTGAGACAAATTAGAGGACAATTACTCAAAATTTGGTTACAGTTACCGAGAATTTGGGACAATTACACAAATTTTCGGGAAAATGACACAAAATTTGTGGGAAGATACACACAATTTTGAGACAATGCCTAAGAATTTGGCAAAACGCCTCAACAATTTGCGACGATTATTACAAATCTGGGGCTAATGACTCAAAACCTGGCGGGCGACCATTACTAGAAGTTTTTAGGCAGTTATTTCAAATTTGTGCACAATTACTGAGTAATTGGGGAGTAATGACCCCAAGTTTGGAGGAAATGACTGAAAATCTGGGGACAATTACCCAAATTTGGGGACAATTACCCCAAATGTGGAGACAACACCCTAACCCTAACCATAAAACACTAACCCCAAACCCAACTCCAATTTTTGGACACTTACCCAAAATCTGGAGATAATTCCTCAAAGTTTGTGGACAATTGCGTAAAATTGGAGGACAATTACCCAAGAGTTTGAGACAATTACCCCAAACTGGGAGACAATTGCCCAACATTTGGAGAATATTACTCAAAATAGTCTGACATTTACCTCGATTTGGGGGAAATTACCCAGGGTTTGGAGAAAATGATGCAAGATTTGGGGACAATTACACAAAATTGGTGGAAAATTACGCCTGATTTTGAGACGACTGTCCAGATTTTGCTGGCAAATACCCCAAATCTGCAGACATTTACTCTAAACTTGAGGAAAATTACCCGAGACTGGGGACAATTATACAAAAATCGAGGTAAAATCGTAAGAAATGTTGTGGCAATTACTTAAAATTGGAGGACAATTACCCCACATTTGGGGATAATTAGAGAAAGTCTGGGACATCTGCACAAAATTTGAGGAAAATGACAAGATATTTGGGGACAGTTCCTCAAAATTCTGAGACAACTCCCATAAACTCGGGCGCACTTACCCTAAACCTGGGGACTATTACAAGAGGATTTGGGAAAATGACTCAAAATTTGGAGGCAATTACCCAAGACTTTGGGACAATTAACAAAATTTGGAGAAAATGTCCATCGTTTTGAGATAGCTCCTCAAATCTGGGGGGGCAATTACCCGAAGTTTGAGGATAATTTACCGAAATTTAGAGACAGTTACCGAAAATTTGAGGAGGATTACCCAAAATTGGGAGAGAATTACTTAAAATTTGAGGGCAATTACCCCAAATTTGGAGAGAATTACTCAAAATTTGGGAAAAAGGACTCAAAATTTGGTGACAATTACCTAACCAGGGGGGGAAAATTACTAAAAATTTTAGCAAACTTACCTTAAATTTTGAGGCAATAACCCCAAATCGGGTGAAAATTATCCGACATTTGGGGACAATTATCCACCATTTGGGGACAAATACACCAAATTTGAGGAAAATTATTAGACATGTTGGGCCAATTACCCAAAATTTGGAGACAGTTACTCAGGATTTGGGGACAATTACCCAAATTTGGAGACAATTGCTGAAATTTGGGAAAACGACAGAAAATTTGGGGACAATTACTAAAAATTGGGGCAAAATGACCCCCTATTAAGGGACAATTTCCCCAACATTTGTCAAAAACCACACACCGTTTGGAGACAATTACGCAAAAATTGGAGACAATTACTTAGAATTTGGGGTCAATTACCCAACGTTTGGTGACAATTTCCCTCCGTAGGAACACAACTATCAAAACTGTAGAGACAAATACACGAAACTTGTGGAAGATTTTAAATGACTTGAATCACCATTGCCCATAACTTTGAGACAAATTAGAAGACAATTACTCAAAATTTGGTTACAGTTACCGAGAATTTGGGACAATTACACAAATTCAGATTCAGTAGGAGGAAATTCAGCAGCAGAAAATGCATATATTTAGAAGGAGATACGTCAGGGTATATAGCAGGATATGTAGCAGCATGAGATGCCGCCGGAGATTCAGGAGGAGATTCAGCAGAAGGAGATGCAAGAACAGGAGATGAAGCAGCAAGAGATGCAGATTTAGCAGGAGATTCAGAAGAAGGAGATGCAGAAGCAGATGCAGCAGGAGGAGATGCAGAAGAAGGACATGGAGCAGGGTATCGATACAGAAAGTAATAGGGCAGCAGGAGTTTCAGAAGAAGGAGATGCAGAAATAGATTCCCCAGAAGGAGATGCACTAGCAGGAAAGGCAGCAGTATATACAGAAGCATGTAATGCAGCAGCAGGAGATGCAAGAGCAAGATATGCTGCATCAGACCCATCAGCAGGAGATGCAGCAGCAGAAGATGCAGAAGGAAATGCAGCAGCAGTATGTGCAGCAGGAGATGCAGTAGCAGGAGATATAGCATTATCATGAGATGCATTAAGAGATGCAGCAGCTGGATATGTAGCAGGAGATTTGGCAGGAGATGAAGCAGCAGCAGAGCAGCAGCAGATGCAGCAGGAAATGCAGCAGTAGATGCAGGATCAGCAGATACTCCATCAGGAAATACTGCAGCAGATGCAGCAGGAGATGACATATGAGGTGATGAAGCCACAGATGCATCAGTTGAAGATGAAGCAGGAGATGCAGCAGCAGGAGGTTCATTAGCAGATGAACCAGGAGATGAGGCAGCAAACGTAGAAAGTTATAACGTACATGTAGAAGCAGATGCAGCAGCTAATTCAGCAGGAGATGCAGCAGCAGATGCAGCAGGAAATGCAGATTCAGCAGGAGAAGCAATAGGAAGAGAATTTTCAGCAGATACAGCAGGATGTAAATCATGACGAGATGTAGCAAGACATAGAGCAGGAGCAGATGCATCAGAAGATGAAGCAGGAATTGCAGCAAGAGATGCAGCAGCAGAGATGTAGCCGCAGATGCATCAGAAGCAGATTCAACAGGAGAGGCAGCAGCAGCAGATTCTGCAGTAGATGCATCAGCAGAAGATGCAGAAGGAGTTGCAGCATCAGGAGATGAAGCAGGAAATGCAGCAGCAGGGGATGTAGTAGTAGGAGACACAGAAGGAGATGCAGAAGAAGATGCAGCAGAAGGAAATATAGCAGGAGATGCAGTCGCAGTAAATGCAGCAAGAGAGAAAGTAGCATCAGATGCAGCAGCAGATGCAGTGGAAGAGGATGCAACAGCAGAGGCAGCAGCAGGAGACCTATCAGGAGATGCAGCAGCAAATTCAGCAGATATAGCAGGAGATGCTGTAGCAGAAGATGCAGAAGGAGATGCAGCAGAACAAGATGGAGCAGTCGAAGATGAAGCAGCAGGATATGCAGTAAGAGAAGATGCAGCTGCACCAGAGGCAGCAGCAGATTCAGGAAGAAATGCAGCAGGATATGTAGAACGGGAATTCAGCAGCAGGGGATGTAGTAGGAGATGCAGTAGGAGATTCTGCAGAAGAAAATTCAGCAGGAGATGCAGCAGTAGATGAAATAGCAACATATTCATCAGCAGTTACAGCAGGAAATGCAACAGGAGATTCAGCAGGAGATGTAGCAGCAGGAGATGTAGCAACAGGAGATGTAGCCACAGATGCCTTCAACAGGATATGCAGCTGAAATGCAGAAGCACTAGATGTATCTGTAAAAGATTGAGCAGCAGATGCAGTAGGAGATGAAGCAGCAGGCTATACAGCAGGAGGAGATGAAGCAGCAGATGCAGCAGCAGGAGATGCAGAGGGACATCAAGAAGAAGGAGATGCAGCAGCAGCAAGTGTAGCAGGAGATGCAGCAGTATATGAAGCATCAGGATATGGAGCAGCAGATTAATGAGATGCAGCAGTACATGAAGCATCAGGAAATGGAGCAGCAGATTAAACAGCAGCAGGATATGCAGCAAAATATGCAGAAAGAGGTAATGCAGCAAGTGATGTATCAGAAATTGATGCAGCTGCAGATGCAGAGGCAGCAGATGAAGCAGCAATAGATGCAGCAGCAGATGCATCAGGAGATGCTGATTCAGTAGGAGATGTAGCAGCAGAAGATGCTGCAGCAGATGATGCAGCAGGAGATGCAGCAGAAGGAAATGCAGATGCACCTGCAGAGGCAGCAGATGTAGCAGCAATAGATGCAGCAGATGATGCATCAGAAGATGCAGATTTAGTAGGAGATGTAGCAGCAGAAGGTGCTGCAGAAGATGTAGCAGCAGAAGATGCAGCAGAGGAAATGCAGCAAGATATGCTGCAGGAGGAGGTGCAGTAGGATATGAAGCAGGAGATGCAGCAGCAGGAGATGCAGCCGGGGATGCATATTCAGCAGTAGATTCAGCAAAAAGTTCAGAAGGAGATGAAGCAGCAGCATATGCAACAGCAGATGCACCAGATGGAGCAGAAAGATATGCAGCAGGGGATGGATCAGCAGATGCAAAGGGAAATGGTGCATCAGGAGATGCATCCACACATGCATGAGCAGAGGATGCATCAGGAGATGTAGCAGCAGGAGATACAGGATGCCGCAGGAGATGCAGCAGGAGATGCAACACCAGAAGATGTAGCACCAAGAGATGCAGCAGGAGATGCAGCAGCACATGCAGTATCAGCAGATGCAGCAGCAGGAAATAAAACAGGAATAGATGCAGAAGGTAATTCAGCAGCAGGAAATGCAGCAGCAAGAGATTCAGACGGAGATGCAGCAGGAGATGCAGCAGCAGGAGATGCAGAAGTAGGAGATGCTGCAGCAGCCCATGCAGAAAGAGATGCAGCAGTAGGAGATGCAGCAGAAGATTCAGCAGAAGGAGATTCAGCAGCAGACAAAGGATATTCAGTAACAGACACGGCATCAGGAGATTCAGCAGCTGGAGGTGCAGCTGGAGATGCAGAAGCAAACGCAGAAGTAGGAGTGGCAGCAGGTGGAGATGCATTAGGAGACTCAGCATGATATGTAGAAGCATTAGATGTCACAGGAGATTGATAAGGAGATTCAGGAGCAAGTGATGCAGCAGCAGGAGAAGCAGCAGGAGATGCAGCAGCAGCAGGAGATGCAGAAGCAGATGCAGCAGGAAATGAAGATTCAGCAGAAGATGCAGCAGGAAGAGATTCTTCAACGTATGCAGCAGCATGATATGATGCAGCAACTGGAGATACAGCAGGTTATGGAGAAAGAGGAGATGATGCAGCAGACGCAGCAGCAGAAGATTTAGCAGGAGAACATTCAGCAGCAGGAGATTCAGCAGGAGATGCATATTCAGAAGGAGATAAGTCAGGAGATGTAGCAGGATATGTAGCAGAATGAGATGCCGCCCGAGATTCAGGAGGAGACTCAGCAGAAGGAGATGCAAGAGCAGGAGATGAAGCAGCAGAAGATGCAGAAACAGGCTATACAGCAGCAGGAGAAGCAGCAGGAGATGCAGCAGCAGGAAATGCAGGAAGACATCAAGTAGAAGGAGATGCAGCAGCAGGACATTCCGCAGGAGATGCATTGGCAGAAGACGCAGAAGGAGTTGCAGCATCAGGAGATTCAGCAGGAAATGCAGCAGCTGGGGATGTAGTAGCAAAAGACACAGAAGGAGATGCAGAAAAAGCTGCAGCATCAGGAGATGCAGCAGGGAATGCAGCAGCAGCAGAAGTAACAGGAGATGCAGCAGCACTAGGAGATGTAGCAGCAGGAGATGAAGAAGCAGGAGCTGCTACAGGTGATTCAGCCGGAGATGCAGAAGGAGGAGATGCAGCAGCAGTAGGTGCAGAGTAGTAGATGAAGTGAAGAAGATGCAGCAGAAGGAAATATAGCAGGAGATGCAGCCGCAGTAAATGCATCAAGAGAGAAAGTAGCATCAGATGCAGCATCATATGCACCGTCAGGTGCAGCAGCAGGAGATGCAGCAGCAGGAGATCTATCAGGAGATGCAGTAGTAGATGAAGCAGCAGCAGATGCAGCAGCAGCAAATTCAGCAGATGCCACAGTGCTAGATTCATAAAGAGCTTCAGCAGGAAATGCAGATGAATATGCAGGAGCAGGAGATGCATCTGCAGGTGTTGCAGAAGGAGATGCAGCAGGAGATGCAGAACGAGATTAAGCAGCAAGATATGCAGCAGAAGGAGATGACGCAGGAGGTGATTCAATAGAAGGTGCAACATGAGATACAGCATGAGATGCAGCAGCAGACGAAGCAAAAGGAGATGCAGAAACAGGAGATGCAGCAGCAGGACATGGATCAAGAGATGAAGCAGCAGAAGATCCATTAGGAGATGCAGTAGCAGGATATTAAACAGCAGGAGCTATAGCAGCAGGATGAGATGAAGCAGCAGGGGATGCATCAGGAGATGCAGAATCAGCAGATACAGCAGGAGATGCAGCAGCAGGAGATGCAGCAGCAGGAGATGCAGCAGCAGGAGGTACAGCAGCACCAGATGCTGCAGTATATTCAACAGAATGAGATGAATAATACGTGCAGCAGCAATTGATGTAGCAGGAGATGCTGGAGTGGGAGATGCAGAAGAATGAGATGCATCAGCAGGAGATGCAGCAAAACATACATCAGCAGGAGACACAGCAGCAGGATATGAGGCAGGAGATGCACAAGCAGCAGAAGCAGCAGCATATGCAGCAGCAAAGGGTGCAGGATGAGATGCAGCAGGAATTGCATCAGCAGGAGATACTGCTGGAAATTCAGTAGGATATGCAATTCAGCAGATGCAGCTGCATGAGGTGTATCAGCAGAAGATGTAGCAGGAGATGCATATTCAGCAGGTGGTGCACCAGAATATGCAGCAGAAGATTCAACAGAAGGAAATGCAGCAGGAAATCAGCCGGAGATGCAGCAGCAGGAGCTGCAGGGAAAGAAGATGCAGCCACACCAGAGGCAGGAGCAGATTCAGCAGGATATGTAGAAGGAGATTCAGCAGGATATGTAGAAGGAGATTCAGCAGCAGGGGATGTAGTAGGAGATGCAGCAGGAGATACATCAGCAGGAATTGTAGCAGGAGATGCTGGAGGAGATTCTGCAGAAGAAAATTCAGCAAGAGTTGCAGCAGGAGATGAAATAGCAACATAAGCATCAGCAGTTACAGCAGGAAGTGCAGCCGGAGATTCAGTAGGAGATGTAGCAGCAGGAGATGCAGCCGCAGATGCCTTCAACAGGATGTGCAGCTGAAATGCAAAAGCTCTAGATGTATCCGTAAAAGACTGAGCAGCAGATGCAGCAGGAAATGGAGATGCTTCTGCAGATGCATTCGCAGAAACTTCAGAAGGAGATTCAGCAGCAGGAGATTTAGCAGGAGATGCAGGAGTAGATGAAGCAGCAGCATATGCAACAGCAGAAGCACCAAATGGAGCAGAAAGAGATGCAGCAGGTGATGGAGCAGCAGATTCAACGGGAAATGGTGCATCAGGAGATGTATCTGCAGATGTATCCACAGATGCATGAGCAGAGGATGCATCAGGAGATGTAGCAGAAGGAGATACAGGAGCAGGTGATGTCGCAGGAGATGCAGCAGGAGATGCAACACCAGAAGATGCAGCACCAAGAGATGCAGCAGGAGATGCAGCAGCACATGCAGTATCAGCAGACGCAGAAGCAGGAGATGAAGCAGCAGATGCAGTATCAGTAGATGAAGAAGCAGGAAATACAACAGGAATAGATGCAGCAGCAGGAGATGCAGCAGGAATTGAAGCAGAAAATGCATCAGCAGGAAATGCAGCACCAAGAGATTCAGACAGAGATGCAGAAAGAGATGCAGAAGCAGGAGATGAGGCAGCAGATACAGCAGCACGAGTTGCAGCAGAAGGAGATGCTGCAGGAGCACATGCAGAAGGTGATGCAGCTGTAGGAGATGCAGCATCAACAGATGCAGCAGAAGATTTAGCAGCAGGACATTCAAAATGATATGTAGAAGCATGAGATGCCGCAGGAGATTCATCTCGCGATTCAGCAGCAACTGATGCAGCAGCAGGAGAAACAGCAGGAGATGCAGCAGCAGCAGGAGATGCAGTAGGAAGAGATTCTTCAACATATGCAGCAGCATGATAAGATGCAGCAACTGGAGATACAGCAGGTTATGGAGAAAGAGGAGATGATGCAGCAGACGCAGCAGCAGGAGATTCAGCAGTAGGAGATTAAGAAGCAGGAGATTGTACTGCAAAAGAAGCAGCAGGAGATGCAGATTCAGAAGGAGATACGTCAGGAGATGTAGCAGGATATGTAGCAGCATGAGCTGCCGCCTGAGATTCAGGAGGAGATTCAGCAGAAGGAGATGAAAGAGCAGGAGATGCATCAGCAGGAGATGCAGAAGCAGATGCAGCAGGAGTCGATGCAGCAGGAGGAGATGCAGCAGGAGTCGATGCAGAAGGTAATAGAGCAGCAGGAGATTCAGAAGAAGGGGATGCAGTAGCAGCAGATGCAGGAGAAGCAGCTCCAGGAGATGAAGAGGCAGGGGATTCAGCAGGAGATGCATCAGCAGGAAATGTAGCAGGAGATTCTGCAGCAGGAAACACCGTAGGAGTGTCTGCAGCAGGAATTCAGCGGAAGATTTAGCAGAAGATGCAGCAGGAGATAAAGAAGGAGATTCAGCAGCAGGAGATGTAGTAGGAGATGCAACAGGAGATACATCAGCAGGAGTTGCAGGAGGAGATTCTGCAGAAGAAGATTCAGCAGGAGATACAGTAGGAGATGCATCAGGAGATGAAGTAGCAACATAAGCATCAGGGGTTACAGCAGGAAGGGCAAGAGGAGATTCAGCAGGTGATGTAGCAGCAGGAGATGCAGCCGCAGATGCCTTCCGGAGGAAATGCAGAAGCACTAGATGCATCCGTAGAAGATTGAGCAGCAGATGCAGCAGGAAATGGAGATACTTCTGCAGATGCATCTGCAGATGCATGAGGAGAGGATGCATCAGGAGATGTAGCAGCAGGAGACAGAGGAGAAGGTGATGCCGCAGGAGATGCAGCAGGAGATGCAACACCAGAAGATGCAGCACCAAGAGATGCAGCAGGACATGCAGCAGCAGGAGATGCAGCAGCAGGAGATGCAGCAGCTGGAAATACAACAGGAATAGATGCAGAAGGTAATGCAGCAGCAGGAGTTGAAGCAGAATATGCATCAGGAGGAAATGCAGCACCAAAAGATTCATAGAGAGATGCAGCAGAAGGTGCAGCAGCAGGAGATGCAGAAGCAGATGTTGCAGCAGGTGCAGCACCAGCAGATGCAGCAATAGGAGATGCAGCAGCAGCAGATGCTGCAACAGCACATGCAGAAGGTGATGCAGCAGTAGGAGATGCAGCAGCAGCAGATGCAGTAGGAGATTCAGCAGCATGAGATTCAACAGCAGGAGATTCAGCAAAAGACAAAGGATATTCATCAGCAGACAAAGGATATTCAGCAGCAGAAACGGCATCAGGAGATAAAGTAGCAGGAGATGCATCAGGAGATGCAGAAGCAAACGCAGCATTAGGAGTGGCAGCAGGTGGAGATGCATCAGGAGATGCAAATTCAGAAGGAGATGCAAAAGGAGATTCAGCATGATATGTAGAAGCAGGAGATGCCGCAGGAGATTCATCTGGAGATTCAGCAGGAACTGATGCAGCAGCAGGATAAGCAGAACCATATGCAGCAGAAGATACAGCAGCAGATGAAGCAGCAGATGCAGCTGGAGATGTAGCATCACCAGAAGTAGCACCAGATGCAGCAGCAAATTATGCAGGATGAGATGCAGCAAGAATTGCATCAGCACGAGATGCTGCTGGAAATTCAGTAGAATATGCAACAGCAAGAGATTTGGCTACAGCAGATGCATCAGGATATGCATGAGGTGTATCAGCAGGAGATGTAGCAGAAGATGCATATTCAGCAGGTGATGCACCAGGATATGCAGCAGGAGGTTCAAGAGAAGGAAATGCAGCGGAAGATCAGCTGGAGATGCAGCAGAAGGAGATGCAGTAAAATAAGATGCAGCCGCACCAGAGGCAGCAGCAGATTCAGCAGGAATTGCAGCATCAGGAGATGAAGAGGCAGGAGATTCAGCAGAAGGAGATAAAGAGGCAGGAGATGCAGCAGGAGATGCAGCAGCAGGAGATGCAGAAGCAGATGTTGCAGCAGGTGCAGCACCAGCAGATGCAGCAACAAGAGATGCAGCATTAGGAGATGCTGCAGCAGCATATGCAGAAGGTGATGCAGCAGTAGGAGATGTACCAGCAGTAGATGGAGCAGGAGATTCAGCAGAAGGAGATTCGGCAGCAGAGACGGCATAAGGAGATTCAGCATGATATGTAGAAGCATGAGATGCTGCATGAGATTGATCAGGAGATTCAGCAGCAACTGATACAGCATCAGGAGAAGCAGCAGGAGATGCAGAAGCAGATGCAGCAGGAAATGAAGATTCAGCTGAAGATGCAGCAGGAAGAGATCCTTCAACATATGCAGCAGCATGATATGATGCATCAACAGGAGATACAGCAGGTTATGGAGAAAGAGGAGATGATGCAGCAGACGCAGCAGCAGGAGATTCAGCAGCAAGAGATGCATATTCAGAAGGAAATACGTCAGGAGATGTAGCAGGATATGTAGCAGCATGAGATGCCACCAGAGATTCAGGAGGAAATTCAGCAGAAGGAGATGCAAGAGCAGGAGATGAAGCAGCAGGAGATGCAGAAGCAGATGCAGCAGGAGATTCATATTTAGCAGGAGATGCATCAGCAAGAGATGCAGAAGCAGATGCAGCACGAGCCGATGCAGCAGCAGGACACACATCAGGAGTAGATGCAGAAAGTAATAGAGCAGCAGGAGATTCAGAAGAAGGAGATGCAGAAAGAGATTCAGCAGCAGGAGATGCAGCAGCAGGAAAAGCAGCAGTATATTCATAAGCAGGATATGCAGCAAGAGATGCAGCAGCAGAAATGTAGCCGCAGATGCATCAGAAGCAGATGCAACAGGAGATGCAGCAGCAGCAGATTCCGCAGGAGATGCATCAGCAGAAGATGCACAAGGAGTTGCAGCATCAGGAGATGAAGCAGGAAATGCAGCAGCAGGGGATGTAGTAGCAGGAGACACAGAAGGAGATGCAGAAGGAGCTGCAGCATCAGGAGATGCAGCAGGGAATGCAGCAGCAGCAGAAGTAACAGCAGATGCAGCAGCATCATATGCAGTAGGAGATGCAGCAGCAGGGGATGAAGAAGCAGGAGACGCTACAGGCGATTCAGCCGGAGATGCAGAAGGAGGAGATGCAGCAGCAGGAGGTGCAGAGTAGTAGATGAAGTAAAGAAGATGCAGCAGAAGGAAATATAGCAGGAGATGCAGCCGCCGTAAATGCAGCAAAAGAGAAATTATCATCAGATGCAGCAGCAGATGCAGTGGAAGACGATGCAACAGCAGATGCAGCAGCAGGAGACCTATCAGGAGATGCAACAGGAGATGAAGCAGCAGCAGATGCAACAGCAAATTCAGCAGATAGAGCACGAGATGCTGTAGCAGGAGATGCAGAAGGAGATATAGCAGAATGAGATGCAGCAGCTGGAGATGCAGCAGCAGGATATGCAGTAAAAGAAGATGCAGCCGCACCAGAGGCAGCAGCAGATTCAGCAGGAGTTGCAGCAGCAGGAGATTGAGCAGGAGATGCATCAGCAAGAAATGCATCAGCAGATTCTGCAGCAGGAGATTCAGTAGAAAATGCAGCAGGAGATGCAGCAGGAGATATTGAAGGAGATTCAGCAGCAGGGGATGCAGTAGGAGATGCAGCAGGAGATACATCAGCAGGAATTGTAGCAGGAGATGCTGGAGGAGATTCTGCAGAAGAAGATTCAGCAGGAGATACAGCAGGAGATGAAATAGCAACAAAAGCATCAGCAGTTACAGCAGGAAGTGCAACAGGAGATTCAGCAGGAGATGCAGCCGCAGATGCCTGCAACAGGATATGCAGCTGAAATGCAGAAGCACTAGGTGCATCCGTAGATGATTGAGCAGCAGATGCAGCAGGAAAAGGAGATGCTTCTGCAGATGCATCTGCAGAGGATGCAGCAGGAGATGAATCAGCAGATGCAGCAGCAGGAGATGCAGGAGGACATCAATTAGAAGGAGATGCAGAAGCAGCAAGTGTAGCAGGAGATGCAGCAGTACATGAAGCATCAGGAAATGGAGCAGCTGATTAATCAGCAGGAGGTAATGCAGCATGTGATGCAGCAGCAGGTGATGCAGCAGCAGGTGATGCAGATGCACCTGCAGAGGCAGCAGATGTAGCAGCAATAGATGCAGCAGCAGATGCATCTGGAGATGCAGATTCAGTAGGAGATGTAGCAGCAGAAGATGCTGCAGCAGATGATGCAGCAGGAGATGCAGCAGAAGGAAATGCAGCAAGATATGCTGCAGGAGGAGACGCGGTAGGATATGAAGCGGGAGATGCAGCAGCAGGAAATGCAGCCGGGGATGCATGTTCAGCAGTAGATTCAGCAGAATCTTCAGAAGGAGATGAAGCAGCAGGAGATTTAACAGGAGATGCAGCAGTAGATGAAGCAGCAGCATATGCAACAGCAGATGCACCAGATGGAGCAGAAAGAGATGCAGCAGCGGATGGAATCACACACAGAATCACAGAATGACACTGTTGGAAAAGACCCACTGGATCGTCGAGTCCAACCATTCCCACCAGTCCCTAAATCATGCTCCTAAGCACCTCGTCTCCCCTGACGGAGCCTGAGGGATTCCCTCTCGTCTTGTCCCCTGTCACTTGGGAGAAGAGGCCAGCACCCTCCTCTCCACAACCTCCCTTCAGGTAGTTGTAGAGAGTAATAAGGTCTCCCCTCAGCCCCCTCTTCTCCAGGCTAAACAACCCCAGCTCTCTCAGCCGCTCCTCATAAGATTTGGTCTCCAGCCCCTTCACCAGCTTCGTTGCTCTTCTCTGGACTCGCTCCAGAGCCTCAACATCCTTCTTGTGGTGAGGGGCCCAGAACTGAACACAGTACTCGAGGTGCGGTCTCACCAGTGCCAAGTACAGAGGGAGAATAACCTCCCTGGACCTGCTGGTCACGCAGTTTCTGATACAGGCCAAGACGCCATTGGCCTTCTTGGCCACCTGGGCCCCTGCTGGCTCATATTCAGTCGGCTGTCAACCAACACCCCCAGGTCCTTTTCCTCCTGGCAGCTTTCCAGCCAGGCTTCTCCTAGTTTGTACCTCTGCTTAGGGTTGTTGTGCCCCAAGTGCCGGACCCAGCATTTGGCCTTGTTAAACCTCATGCCATTGGTCTCAGCCCAGCAGTCCAGCCTGTTCATGTCCCTTTGCAGAGCCTCCCGACCCTCCAGCAGATCCACACTTTCACCCAGCTTTCACCCCAAGTTTGGAGAAAATTACATAAAATCTGGGGACAATTACCCAAATTTGGGGACAATTACACAAAATTGGTGGAAAATTACGCCTGATTTGGAGACGACTGTGCAGATTTTGCTGGCAAATACCCCAAATCTGCAGACATTTACTCTAAACTTGAGGAAAATTACCCGAGACTGGGGACAATTATACAAAAATCGAGGTAAAATCGTAAGAAATGTTGTGGCAATTACTTAAAATTGGAGGACAATTACCCCATATTTGGGGATAATTAGAGAAAGTCTGGGACATCTGCACAAAATTTGAGGAAAATTACACGATATTTGGGGACAGTTACTCAAAATTCTGAGACAACTCCCATAAACTCGGGCGCACTTTCCCTAACCCGGGGACTATTACAAGAGGATTTGGGAAAATTACTTAAAATTTGGGGACAATAACAAAAAATTTTGAGGCAATTTTCCATGGCTTGGGGACAATTTCTCAAAATTTGTGGCAGATTACTCAAAATTTTACCGACAATTACCACAAATTTTTGGCCACAATTACCTGAAATATGGAGAGAATTACGCAAATTGTGGCAAAATTACCCCAAATTTGGAGGCAGTTACCCCAAATTTCATAAGGATTATTCAAAATCTGGTGACAATTACGCAAAATGCGTGGCAAACTACAAGAATTTTAGGGACAATTACCCAACAGTGGGAGACGGTTGCCCAACATTTTGAGAGAATGCTCCACATTTTGCGGCCGTTACCAAACCTATGAGCACAATTACTCTAAATTTCAGGAAAGTGACCCTAATTTGGGGACAATTATACAAAATCCGATGAAAACAATAAGAAATCTTGTGAAAATGACTCAAAATTTGGTGACAGTTACCCCAAATCCGGCAACAATTAACAAAATTTGGAGAAAATGTCCATCATTTTGAGATAGCTCCTCAAAACTGGGGGGGCAATTACCCGAAGTTTGCGGATAATTTCCCGAAATTTGGAGACAGTTACCAAAAATTTGAGGAGGATTACCCAAAATTGGGAGAGAATGGCTCAAAATTTGAGGGCAATTACCCCAAATTTGGAGAGAATGACTCAAAATTTGGGAAAAAGTGCTCAAAATTTGGTGACAATAACCCAACAAGGGGGGGACAATTACGAAAAATGTGGGCAAACTTACCTAAAATTTTGAGGCAATAACCCCAAATCGGGTGAAAATTATCCGACATTTGGGGACAATTATCCACCATTTGGGGACAAATACACCAAATTTGAGGAAAATTATTAGACATGTTGGGCCAATTACCCAAAATTTGGGGACAGTTACTCAGGATTTGGGGACAATTACCCACATTTGGAGACGATTGCTGAAATTTGGGAAAACGACAGAAAATTTGGGGACAATTACTAAAAATTGGGGCAAAATGACCCCCTATTAAGGGACAATTTCCCAACATTTGTCGAAAACGACACACTGTTTGGAGACAATTACGCCAAAATTGGAGACAATTACTTAGAATTTGGGGTCAATTACCCAACGTTTGGTGACAATTTCCCTCTGTAGGAACACAACTATCAAAACTGTAGAGACAAATACACGAAACTTGTGGAAGATTTTAATGACTGAATCACCATTGCCCATAACTTTGAGACAAATTAGAAGACAATTTCTCAAAATTTGGTTACAGTTACCGAGAATTTGGGACAATTACACAAATTTTTGGGAAAATGACACAAAATTTGTGGGAAGATACAAACAATTTTGAGACAATGCCTAAGAATTTGGCAAAACGCCTCAACCATTTGCGACGATTATTACAAATCTGGGGCTAATGACTCAAAACCTGGCGGGCGACTGTTACTAGAAGTTTTTAGGCAGTTATTTCAAATTTGTGCACAATTACTGAGTAATTGGGAGTAATTACCCCAAGTTTGGAGGAAATTAGTTAAAATCTGGGGACAATTACCCAAATTTGGGGACAATTACCCCAAATGTGGAGACAACACCCTAACCCTAACCATAAAACACTAACCCGAAACCCAACTCCAATTTTTGGACACTTACCCAAAATCTGGAGATAATTCCTCAAAGTTTGTGGACAGTTGCGTAAAATTGGAGGAAAATTAACCAAGAGTTTGAGACAATTACCCCAAACTGGGAGACAATTGCCCAACATTTGCAGAACATGACTCAAAATAGTCTGACATTTACCTCGATTTGGGGGAAATGACCCAGGGTTTGGAGAAAATGATGCAAGATTTGGGGACAATTACACAAAATTGGTCGAAAATTACGCCTGATTTTGAGACGACTGTCCAGATTTTGCTGGCAAATACCCCAAATCTGCAGACATTTACTCTAAACTTGAGGAAAATTACCCGAGACTGGGGACAATTATGCAAAAATCGAGGTAAAATCGTAAGAAATGTTGTGGCAATTACTTAAAACTGGAGGACAATTACCCCGCATTTGGGGATAATTAGAGAAAGTCTGGGACATCTGCACAAATTTGAGGAAAATGACAAGATATTTGGGGACAGTTACTCAAAATTCTGAGACAACTCCCATAAACTCGGGCGCACTTACCCTCAAACCGGGGACTATTACAAGAGGATTTGGGAAAATTACTCAAAATTTGGAGGCAATTTCCCAAGACTTTGGGACAATTTCTCAAAATTTGTGGCAAATTGCCCAACATTTTGCCGACAATTACCACAAATTTTTGGCCACAATTACCTGAAATATGGAGAGAATTACACAAATTGTGGCAAAATTACCCCAAATTTGGAGGCAGTTACCCCCAATTTCATAAGGATTATTCAAAATCTGGTGACAATTACGCAAAATGCGTGGCAAACTACAAGAATTTTAGGGACAATTACCCAAGAGTGGGAGACGGTTGCCCAACATTTTGAGAGAATGCTCCACATTTTGCGGCCGTTACCAAACCTATGAGCACAATTACTCTAAATTTCAGGAAAGTGACCCTAATTTGTGGACAATTATACAAAATTCGATGAAAACGATAAGAAATCTTGTGAAAATGACACAAAATTTGGTGACAGTTACCCCAAATCCGGGGACAATTAACAAAATTTGGAGAAAACGTCCATCGTTTTGAGAGAGCTCCTCAAACCTGGGGGGGCAATTACCCGAAGTTTGCGGATAATTTCCCGAAATTTGGAGACAGTTACCGAAAATCTGAGGAGGATTACCCAAAATCGGGAGAGAATTACTCAAAATTTGAGGGCAATTACCCCAAATTTGGAGAGAAAGACTAAACATTTGGGAAAAAGGACTCAAAATTTGGTGACAGTTACCCAACCAGGGGGTTACAATTACTAAAAATGTGAGCAAACTTACCTAAATTTTTGAGGCAATAACACCAAATCGGGTGAAAATTATGCGACATTTGGGGACAATTATCCACCATTTGGGGACAAATACACCGAATTTGAGGAAAATTATTAGACATGTTGGGCCAATTACCCAAAATTTGGGGACAGTTACTCAGGATTTGGGGACAATTACCCACATTTGGAGACGATTGCTGAAATTTGGGAAAACGACAGAAAATTTGGGGACAATTACTAAAAATTGGGGCAAAATGACCCCCTATTAAGGGACAATTTCCCAACATTTGTCGAAAACGACACACCGTTTGGAGACAATTACGCAAAAATTGGAGACAATTACTTAGAATTTGGGGTCAATTACCCAACGTTTGGTGACAATTTCCCTCCGTAGGAACACAACTATCAAAACTGTAGAGACAAATACACGAAACTTGTGGAAGATTTTAATGACTTGAATCACCATTGCCCATAACTTTGAGACAAATTAGAAGACAATTACTCAAAATTTGGTTACAGTTACAGAGAATTTGGGACAATTACACAAATTTTCGGGAAAATGACACAAAATGTGTGGGAAGATACAAACAATTTTGAGACAATGCCTAAGAATTTGGCAAAACGCCTCAACCATTTGCGACGATTATTACAAATCTGGGGCTAATGATTCAAAACCTAGCGGGCGACTGTTACTAGAAGTTTTTAGGCAGTTATTTCAAATTTGTGCACAATTACTGAGTAATTGGGAGTAATTACCCCAAGTTTGGAGGAAATTAGTTAAAATCTGGGGACAATTACCCAAATTTGGGGACAATTACCCCACATGTGGAGACAACACCCTAACCCTAACCATAAAACACTAACCCCAAACCCAACTCCAATTTTTGGACACTTACCCAAAATCTGGAGATAATTCCTCAAAGTTTGTGGACAGTTGCGTAAAATTGGAGGAAAATTAACCAAGAGTTTGAGACAATTACCCCAAACTGGGAGACAATTGCCCAACATTTGCAGAACATGACTCAAAATAGTCTGACATTTACCTCGATTTGGGGGAAATGACCCAGGGTTTGGAGAAAATGATGCAAGATTTGGGGACAATTACACAAAATTGGTGGAAAATTACGCCTGATTTTGAGACGACTGTCCAGATTTTGCTGGCAAATACCCCAAATCTGCAGACATTTACTCTAAACTTGAGGAAAATTACCCGAGACTGGGGACAATTATGCAAAAATCGAGGTAAAATCGTAAGAAATGTTGTGGCAATTACTTAAAACTGGAGGACAATTACCCCGCATTTGGGGATAATTAGAGAAAGTCTGGGACATCTGCACAAATTTGAGGAAAATGACAAGATATTTGGGGACAGTTACTCAAAATTCTGAGACAACTCCCATAAACTCGGGCGCACTTACCCTCAAACCGGGGACTATTACAAGAGGATTTGGGAAAATTACTCAAACTTTGGAGGCAATTTCCCAAGACTTTGGGACAATTTCTCAAAATTTGTGGCAAATTGCCCCAACATTTTGCCGACAATTACCACAAATTTTTGGCCACAATTACCTGAAATATGGAGAGAATTACACAAATTGTGGCAAAATTACCCCAAATTTGGAGGCAGTTACCCCAAATTTCATAAGGATGATTCAAAATCTGGTGACAATTACGCAAATGCGTGGCAAACTACAAGAATTTTAGGGACAATTACCCAAGAGTGGGAGACGGTTGCCCAACATTTTGAGAGAATGCTCCACATTTTGCGGCCGTTACCAAACCTATGAGCACAATTACTCTAAATTTCAGGAAAGTGACCCTAATTTGTGGACAATTATACAAAATTCGATGAAAACGATAAGAATCTTGTGAAAATGACACAAAATTTGGTGACAGTTACCCCAAATCCGGGGACAATTAACAAAATTTGGAGAAAACGTCCATCGTTTTGAGAGAGCTCCTCAAACCTGGGGGGGCAATTACCCGAAGTTTGCGGATAATTTCCCGAAATTTGGAGACAGTTACCGAAAATCTGAGGAGGATTACCCAAAATCGGGAGAGAATTACTCAAAATTTGAGGGCAATTACCCCAAATTTGGAGAGAAAGACTAAACATTTGGGAAAAAGGACTCAAAATTTGGTGACAGTTACCCCAACCAGGGGGTTACAATTACTAAAAATGTGAGCAAACTTACCTAAATTTTTGAGGCAATAACACCAAATCGGGTGAAAATTATGCGACATTTGGGGACAATTATCCACCATTTGGGGACAAATACACCGAATTTGAGGAAAATTATTAGACATGTTGGGCCAATTACCCAAAATTTGGGGACAGTTACTCAGGATTTGGGGACAATTACCCACATTTGGAGACGATTGCTGAAATTTGGGAAAACGACAGAAAATTTGGGGACAATTACTAAAAATTGGGCAAAATGACCCCCTATTAAGGGACAATTTCCCAACATTTGTCGAAAACGACACACCGTTTGGAGACAATTACGCAAAAATTGGAGACAATTACTTAGAATTTGGGGTCAATTACCCAACGTTTGGTGACAATTTCCCTCCGTAGGAACACAACTATCAAAACTGTAGAGACAAATACACGAAACTTGTGGAAGATTTTAATGACTTGAATCACCATTGCCCATAACTTTGAGACAAATTAGAAGACAATTACTCAAAATTTGGTTACAGTTACAGAGAATTTGGGACAATTACACAAATTTTCGGGAAAATGACACAAAATGTGTGGGAAGATACAAACAATTTTGAGACAATGCCTAAGAATTTGGCAAAACGCCTCAACAATTTGCGACGATTATTACAAATCTGGGGCTAATGACTCAAAACCTGGCGGGCGACTGTTACTAGAAGTTTTTTAGGCAGTTATTTCAAATTTGTGCACAATTACTGAGTAATTGGGAGTAATTACCCCAAGTTTGGAGGAAATTAGTTAAAATCTGGGGACAATTACCCAAATTTGGGACAATTACCCCACATGTGGAGACAACACCCTAACCCTAACCATAAAACACTAACCCCAAACCCAACTCCAATTTTTGGACACTTACCCAAAATCTGGAGATAATTCCTCAAAGTTTGTGGACAGTTGCGTAAAATTGGAGGAAAATTAACCAAGAGTTTGAGACAATTACCCCAAACTGGGAGACAATTGCCCAACATTTGCAGAACATGACTCAAAATAGTCTGACATTTACCTCGATTTGGGGGAAATGACCCAGGGTTTGGAGAAAATGATGCAAGATTTGGGACAATTACACAAAATTGTGGAAAATTACGCCTGATTTTGAGACGACTGTCCAGATTTGCTGGCAAATACCCCAAATCTGCAGACATTTACTCTAAACTTGAGGAAAATTACCCGAGACTGGGGACAATTATGCAAAAATCGAGGTAAAATCGTAAGAAATGTTGTGGCAATTACTTAAAACTGGAGGACAATTACCCCGCATTTGGGGATAATTAGAGAAAGTCTGGGACATCTGCACAAATTTGAGGAAAATGACAAGATATTTGGGGACAGTTACTCAAAATTCTGAGACAACTCCCATAAACTCGGGCGCACTTACCCTCAAACCGGGGACTATTACAAGAGGATTTGGGAAAATTACTCAAACTTTGGAGGCAATTTCCCAAGACTTTGGGACAATTTCTCAAAATTTGTGGCAAATTGCCCAACATTTTGCCGACAATTACCACAAATTTTTGGCCACAATTACCTGAAATATGGAGAGAATTACACAAATTGTGGCAAAATTACCCCAAATTTGGAGGCAGTTACCCCCAATTTCATAAGGATTATTCAAAATCTGGTGACAATTACGCAAAATGCGTGGCAAACTACAAGAATTTTAGGGACAATTACCCAAGAGTGGGAGACGGTTGCCCAACATTTTGAGAGAATGCTCCACATTTTGCGGCCGTTACCAAACCTATGAGCACAATTACTCTAAATTTCAGGAAAGTGACCCTAATTTGTGGACAATTATACAAAATTCGATGAAAACGATAAGAAATCTTGTGAAAATGACACAAAATTTGGTGACAGTTACCCCAAATCCGGGGACAATTAACAAAATTTGGAGAAAACGTCCATCGTTTTGAGAGAGCTCCTCAAACCTGGGGGGGCAATTACCCGAAGTTTGCGGATAATTTCCCGAAATTTGGAGACAGTTACCGAAAATCTGAGGAGGATTACCCAAAATCGGGAGAGAATTACTCAAAATTTGAGGGCAATTACCCCAAATTTGGAGAGAAAGACTAAACATTTGGGAAAAAGGACTCAAAATTTGGTGACAGTTACCCAACCAGGGGGTTACAATTACTAAAAATGTGAGCAAACTTACCTAAATTTTTGAGGCAATAACACCAAATCGGGTGAAAATTATGCGACATTTGGGGACAATTATCCACCATTTGGGGACAAATACACCGAATTTGAGGAAAATTATTAGACATGTTGGGCCAATTACCCAAAATTTGGGGACAGTTACTCAGGATTTGGGGACAATTACCCACATTTGGAGACGATTGCTGAAATTTGGGAAAACGACAGAAAATTTGGGGACAATTACTAAAAATTGGGGCAAAATGACCCCCTATTAAGGGACAATTTCCCAACATTTGTCGAAAACGACACACCGTTTGGAGACAATTACGCCAAAATTGGAGACAATTACTTAGAAGTTGGGGTCAATTACCCAACGTTTGGTGACAATTTCCCTCCGTAGGAACACAACTATCAAAACTGTAGAGACAAATACACGAAACTTGTGGAAGATTTTAATGTCTTGAATCACCATTGCCCATAATATTTGAGACAAATTAAAAGAAAATTACTCAAAATTTGGTTACAGTTACCGAGAATTTGGGATAATTACACAAATTATCGGGAAAATGACATAAAATTTGTGGGAAAATACACACAATTTTGAGACAATGCCTAAGAATTTGGCAAAACGCCTAAACAATTAGCGACGATTATTACAAATCTGGGGCTAATGACTCAAAACCTGGCGGGCGACCATTACTAGAAGTTTTTAGGCAGTTATTTCAAATTTGTGCACAATTACTGAAAACTTGGGAGTAATTACCCCAAGTTTGGAGAAAATTACATAAAATCTGGGGACAATTACCCAAATTTGGGGACAATTACACAAAATTGGTGGAAAATTACGCCTGATTTGGAGACGACTGTGCAGATTTTGCTGGCAAATACCCCAAATCTGCAGACATTTACTCTAAACTTGAGGAAAATTACCCGAGACTGGGGACAATTATACAAAAATCGAGGTAAAATCGTAAGAAATGTTGTGGCAATTACTTAAAGTTGGAGGACAATTACCCCATATTTGGGATAATTAGAGAAAGTCTGGGACATCTGCACAAAATTTGAGGAAAATTACACGATATTTGGGGACAGTTACTCAAAATTCTGAGACAACTCCCATAAACTCGGGCGCACTTTCCCTAACCCGGGGACTATTACAAGAGGATTTGGGAAAATTACTTAAAATTTGGGGACAATAACAAAAAATTTTGAGGCAATTTTCCATGGCTTGGGGACAATTTCTCAAAATTTGTGGCAGATTACTCAAAATTTTACCGACAATTACCACAAATTTTTGGCCACAATTACCTGAAATATGGAGAGAATTACGCAAATTGTGGCAAAATTACCCCAAATTTGGAGGCAGTTACCCCAAATTTCATAAGGATTATTCAAAATCTGGTGACAATTACGCAAAATGCGTGGCAAACTACAAGAATTTTAGGGACAATTACCCAACAGTGGGAGACGGTTGCCCAACATTTTGAGAGAATGCTCCACATTTTGCGGCCGTTACCAAACCTATGAGCACAATTACTCTAAATTTCAGGAAAGTGACCCTAATTTGGGGACAATTATACAAAATCCGATGAAAACAATAAGAAATCGTGTGAAAATGACTCAAAATTTGGTGACAGTTACCCCAAATCCGGCAACAATTAACAAAATTTGGAGAAAATGTCCATCATTTTGAGATAGCTCCTCAAAACTGGGGGGGCAATTACCCGAAGTTTGCGGATAATTTCCCGAAATTTGGAGACAGTTACCAAAAATTTGAGGAGGATTACCCCAAAATTGGGAGAGAATGGCTCAAAATTTGAGGGCAATTACCCCAAATTTGGAGAGAATGACTCAAAATTTGGGGAAAAAGTGCTCAAAATTTGGTGACAATAACCCAACAAGGGGGGGACAATTACGAAAAATGTGGGCAAACTTACCTAAAATTTTGAGGCAATAACCCCAAATCGGGTGAAAATTATCCGACATTTGGGGACAATTATCCACCATTTGGGGACAAATACACCAAATTTGAGGAAAATTATTAGACATGTTGGGCCAATTACCCAAAATTTGGGGACAGTTTACTCAGGATTTGGGGGACAATTACCCACATTTGGAGACGATTGCTGAAATTTGGGAAAACGACAGAAAATTTGGGGACAATTACTAAAAATTGGGGCAAAATGACCCCCTATTAAGGGACAATTTCCCAACATTTGTCGAAAACGACACACCGTTTGGAGACAATTACGCAAAAATTGGAGACAATTACTTAGAATTTGGGGTCAATTACCCAACGTTTGGTGACAATTTCCCTCCGTAGGAACACAACTATCAAAACTGTAGAGACAAATACACGAAACTTGTGGAAGATTTTAATGACTTGAATCACCATTGCCCATAACTTTGAGACAAATTAGAAGACAATTTCTCAAAATTTGGTTACAGTTACCGAGAATTTGGGACAATTACACAAATTTTCGGGAAAATGACACAAAATTTGTGGGAAGATACAAACAATTTTGAGACAATGCCTAAGAATTTGGCAAAACGCCTCAACCATTTGCGACGATTATTACAAATCTGGGGCTAATGATTCAAAACCTAGCGGGCGACTGTTACTAGAAGTTTTTAGGCAGTTATTTCAAATTTGTGCACAATTACTGAGTAATTGGGAGTAATTACCCCAAGTTTGGAGGAAATTAGTTAAAATCTGGGGACAATTACCCAAATTTGGGGACAATTACCCCAAATGTGGAGACAACACCCCTAACCCTAACCATAAAACACTAACCCGAAACCCAACTCCAATTTTTGGACACTTACCCAAAATCTGGAGATAATTCCTCAAAGTTTGTGGACAGTTGCGTAAAATTGGAGGAAAATTAACCAAGAGTTTGAGACAATTACCCCAAACTGGGAGACAATTGCCCAACATTTGCAGAACATGACTCAAAATAGTCTGACATTTACCTCGATTTGGGGGAAATGACCCAGGGTTTGGAGAAAATGATGCAAGATTTGGGGACAATTACACAAAATTGGTCGAAAATTACGCCTGATTTTGAGACGACTGTCCAGATTTTGCTGGCAAATACCCCAAATCTGCAGACATTTACTCTAAACTTGAGGAAAATTACCCGAGACTGGGGACAATTATGCAAAAATCGAGGTAAAATCGTAAGAAATGTTGTGGCAATTACTTAAAAACTGGAGGACAATTACCCCGCATTTGGGGATAATTAGAGAAAGTCTGGGACATCTGCACAAATTTGAGGAAAATGACAAGATATTTGGGGACAGTTACTCAAAATTCTGAGACAACTCCATAAACTCGGGCGCACTTACCCTCAAACCGGGGACTATTACAAGAGGATTTGGGAAAATTACTCAAAATTTGGAGGCAATTTCCCAAGACTTTGGGACAATTTCTCAAAATTTGTGGCAAATTGCCCAACATTTTGCCGACAATTACCACAAATTTTTGGCCACAATTACCTGAAATATGGAGAGAATTACACAAATTGTGGCAAAATTACCCCAAATTTGGAGGCAGTTACCCCCAATTTCATAAGGATTATTCAAAATCTGGGTGACAATTACGCAAAATGCGTGGCAAACTACAAGAATTTTAGGGACAATTACCCAAGAGTGGGAGACGGTTGCCCAACATTTTGAGAGAATGCTCCACATTTTGCGGCCGTTACCAAACCTATGAGCACAATTACTCTAAATTTCAGGAAAGTGACCCTAATTTGTGGACAATTATACAAAATTCGATGAAAACGATAAGAAATCTTGTGAAAATGACACAAAATTTGGTGACAGTTACCCCAAATCCGGGGACAATTAACAAAATTTGGAGAAAACGTCCATCGTTTTGAGAGAGCTCCTCAAACCTGGGGGGGCAATTACCCGAAGTTTGCGTATAATTTCCCGAAATTTGGAGACAGTTACCGAAAATCTGAGGAGGATTACCCAAAATCGGGGAGAGAATTACTCAAAATTTGAGGGCAATTACCCCAAATTTGGAGAGAAAAGACTAAACATTTGGGAAAAAGGACTCAAAATTTGGTGACAGTTACCCAACCAGGGGGTTACAATTACTAAAAATGTGAGCAAACTTACCTTAATTTTTGAGGCAATAACACCAAATCGGGTGAAAATTATGCGACATTTGGGGACAATTATCCACCATTTGGGGACAAATACACCGAATTTGAGGAAAATTATTAGACATGTTGGGCCAATTACCCAAAATTTGGAGGACAGTTACTCAGGATTTGGGGACAATTACCCACATTTGGAGACAATTGCTGAAATTTGGGAAAACAACAGAAAATTTGTGGACAATTACTAAAAATTGGGGCAAAATGACCCCCCTATTAAGGGACAATTTCCCAACATTTGTCGAAAACGACACACCGTTTGGAGACAATTACGCCAAAATTGGAGACAATTACTTAGAATTTGGGGTCAATTACCCAACGTTTGGTGACAATTTCCCTCCGTAGGAACACAACTATCAAAACTGTAGAGACAAATACACGAAACTTGTGGAAGATTTTAATGACTTGAATCACCATTGCCCATAACTTTGAGACAAATTAGAAGACAATTTCTCAAAATTTGGTTACAGTTACCGAGAATTTGGGACAATTACACAAATTTTCGGGAAAATGACACAAAATTTGTGGGAAGATACACACAATTTTGAGACAATGCCTAAGAATTTGGCAAAACGCCTCAACAATTTGCGACGATTATTACAAATCTGGGGCTAATGACTCAAAACCTGGCGGGCGACCATTACTAGAAATTTTTAGGCAGTTGTTTCAAATTTGTGCACAATTACTGAGTAATTGGGGAGTAATGACCCCAAGTTTGGAGGAAATGACTTAAAATCTGGGGACAATTACCCAAATTTGGGGACAATTACCCCAAATGTGGAGACAACACCCTAACCCTAACCATAAAACACTAACCCCAAACCCAACTCCAATTTTTGGACACTTACCCAAAATCTGGAGATAATTCCTCAAAGTTTGTGGACAATTGCCTAAAATTGGAGGACAATTCCCCAAGAGTTTGAGACAATTACCCCAAACTGGGAGACAATTGCCCAACATTTGGAGAAGATTACTCAAAATAGTCTGACATTTACCTCGATTTGGGGGAAATTACCCAGGGTTTCGAAAAAATGATGCAAGATTTGGGGACAATTACACAAAATTGGTCGAAAATTACGCCTGATTTTGAGACGACTGTCCAGATTTTGCTGGCAAATACCCCAAATCTGCAGACATTTACTCTAAACTTGAGGAAAATTACCCGAGACTGGGGACAATTATGCAAAAATTGAGGTAAAATCGTAAGAAATGTTGTGGCAATTACTTAAAACTGGAGGACAATTACCCCGCATTTGGGGATAATTAGAGAAAGTCTGGGACATCTGCACAAATTTGAGGAAAATGACAAGATATTTGGGGACAGTTACTCAAAATTCTGAGACAACTCCCATAAACTCGGGCGCACTTACCCTCAAACCGGGGACTATTACAAGAGGATTTGGGAAAATTACTCAAACTTTGGAGGCAATTTCCCAAGACTTTGGGACAATTTCTCAAAATTTGTGGCAAATTGCCCAACATTTTGCCGACAATTACCACAAATTTTTGGCCACAATTACCTGAAATATGGAGAGAATTACACAAATTGTGGCAAAATTACCCCAAATTTGGAGGCAGTTACCCCCAATTTCATAAGGATTATTCAAAATCTGGTGACAATTACGCAAAATGCGTGGCAAACTACAAGAATTTTAGGGACAATTACCCAAGAGTGGGAGACGGTTGCCCAACATTTTGAGAGAATGCTCCACATTTTGCGGCCGTTACCAAACCTATGAGCACAATTACTCTAAATTTCAGGAAAGTGACCCTAATTTGTGGACAATTATACAAAATTCGATGAAAACGATAAGAAATCTTGTGAAAATGACACAAAATTTGGTGACAGTTACCCCAAATCCGGGGACAATTAACAAAATTTGGAGAAAACGTCCATCGTTTTGAGAGAGCTCCTCAAACCTGGGGGGGCAATTACCCGAAGTTTGCGTATAATTTCCCGAAATTTGGAGACAGTTACCGAAAATCTGAGGAGGATTACCCAAAATCGGGAGAGAATTACTCAAAATTTGAGGGCAATTACCCCAAATTTGGAGAGAAAGACTAAACATTTGGGAAAAAGGACTCAAAATTTGGTGACAGTTACCCAACCAGGGGGTTACAATTACTAAATATGTGAGCAAACTTACCTAAATTTTTGAGGCAATAACACCAAATCGGGTGAAAATTATGCGACATTTGGGGACAATTATCCACCATTTGGGGACAAATACACCGAATTTGAGGAAAATTATTAGACATGTTGGGCCAATTACCCAAAATTTGGAGACAGTTACTCAGGATTTGGGGACAATTACCCACATTTGGAGACAATTGCTGAAATTTGGGAAAACAACAGAAAATTTGTGGACAATTACTAAAAATTGGGGCAAAATGACCCCCTATTAAGGGACAATTTCCCAACATTTGTCGAAAACGACACACCGTTTGGAGACAATTACGCCAAAATTGGAGACAATTACTTAGAATTTGGGGTCAATTACCCAACGTTTGGTGACAATTTCCCTCCGTAGGAACACAACTATCAAAACTGTAGAGACAAATACACGAAACTTGTGGAAGATTTTAATGACTTGAATCACCATTGCCCATAACTTTGAGACAAATTAGAAGACAATTTCTCAAAATTTGGTTACAGTTACCGAGAATTTGGGACAATTACACAAATTTTCGGGAAAATGACACAAAATTTGTGGGAAGATACACACAATTTTGAGACAATGCCTAAGAATTTGGCAAAACGCCTCAACAATTTGCGACGATTATTACAAATCTGGGGCTAATGACTCAAAACCTGGCGGGCGACCATTACTAGAAATTTTTAGGCAGTTGTTTCAAATTTGTGCACAATTACTGAGTAATTGGGGAGTAATGACCCCAAGTTTGGAGGAAATGACTTAAAATCTGGGGACAATTACCCAAATTTGGGGACAATTACCCCACATGTGGAGACAACACCCTAACCCTAACCATAAAACACTAACCCGAAACCCAACTCCAATTTTTGGACACTTACCCAAAATCTGGAGATAATTCCTCAAAGTTTGTGGACAATTGCCTAAAATTGGAGGACAATTCCCCAAGAGTTTGAGACAATTACCCCAAACTGGGAGACAATTGCCCAACATTTGGAGAAGATTACTCAAAATAGTCTGACATTTACCTCGATTTGGGGGAAATGACCCAGGGTTTGGAGAAAATGATGCAAGATTTGGGGACAATTACACAAAATTGGTGGTAAATTACGCCTGATTTTGAGATGACTGTCCAGATTTTGCCGGCAAATACCCCAAATCTGCAGACATTTACTCTAAACTTGAGGAAAATTACCCGAGACTGGGGACAATTATACAAAAATCGAGGTAAAATCGTAAGAAATGTTGTGGCAATTACTTAAAATTGGAGGACAATTACCCCACATTTGGGGATAATTAGAGAAAGTCTGGGACATCTGCACAAAATTTGAGGAAAATGACAAGATATTTGGGGACAGTTACTCAAAATTCTGAGACAACTCCCATAAACTCGGGCGCACTTACCCTAAACACGGGGACTATTACAAGAGGATTTGGGAAAATTACTTTAAATTTGGGGACAATAATAAAAAATTTGGAGGCAATTTTCCAAGACTTTGGGACAATTTCTCAAAATTTGTGGCAAATTACCCGACATTTTGCCGACAATTACCACAAATTTTTGGCCACAATTACCTGAAATATGGAGAGAATTACACAAATTGTGGCAAAATTACCCCAAATTTGGAGGCAGTTACCCCAAATTTCATAAGGATTATTCAAAATCTGGTGACAACTACGCAAAATGCGTGGCAAACTACAAGAATTTTAGGGACAATTACCCAAGAGTGGGAGACGGTTGCCCAACATTTTGAGAGAATGCTCCACATTTTGCGGCCGTTACCAAACCTATGAGCACAATTACTCTAAATTTCAGGAAAGTGACCCTAATTTGGGGACAATTATACAAAATTCGATGAAAACGATAAGAAATCTTGTGAAAATGACTCAAAATTTGGTGACAGTTACCCCAAATCCGGGGACAATTAACAAAATATGGAGAAAATGTCCATCGTTTTGAGATAGCTCCTCAAAACTGGGGGGGGCAATTACCCGAAGTTTGCGGATAATTTCCCGAAATTTGGAGACAGTTACCAAAAATTTGAGGAGGATTACTCAAAATCTGGAGAGAATTACTCAAAATTTGAGGGCAATTACCGTAAATTTGGAGAGAATGACTCAAAATTTGGGAAAAAGTACTCAAAATTTGGTGACAATTACCCAACCAGGGGGTTACAATTACTAAAAATGTGAGCAAACTTACCAAAAATTTTGAGGCAATAACCCCAAATCGGGTGAAAATTATCCGACATTTGGGGAGAATTATCCACCATTTGGGGACAAATACACCAAATTTGAGGAAAATTATTAGACATGTTGGGCCAATTACCCAAAATTTGGAGACAGTTACTCAGGATTTGGGGACAATTACCCATATTTGGAGACGATTGCTGAAATTTGGGAAAACGACAGAAAATTTGGGGACAATTACTAAAAATTGGGGCAAAATGACCCCCTATTAAGGGACAATTTCCCCAACATTTGTCGAAAACGACACACCGTTTGGAGACAATTACGCCAAAATTGGAGACAATTACTTAGAATTTGGGGTCAATTACCCAACGTTTGGTGACAATTTCCCTCCGTAGGAACACAACTATCAAAACTGTAGAGACAAATACACGAAACTTGTGGAAGATTTTAATGACTTGAATCACCATTGCCCATAACTTTGAGACAAATTAGAAGACAATTTCTCAAAATTTGGTTACAGTTACCGAGAATTTGGGACAATTACACAAATTTTCGGGAAAATGACACAAAATGTGTGGGAAGATACAAACAATTTTGAGACAATGCCTAAGAATTTGGCAAAACGCCTCAACCATTTGCGACGATTATTACAAATCTGGGGCTAATGATTCAAAACCTAGCGGGCGACTGTTACTAGAAGTTTTTAGGCAGTTATTTCAAATTTGTGCACAATTACTGAGTAATTGGGAGTAATTACCCCAAGTTTGGAGGAAATTAGTTAAAATCTGGGGACAATTACCCAAATTTGGGGACAATTACCCCAAATGTGGAGACAACACCCTAACCCTAACCATAAAACACTAACCCGAAACCCAACTCCAATTTTTGGACACTTACCCAAAATCTGGAGATAATTCCTCAAAGTTTGTGGACAGTTGCGTAAAATTGGAGGAAAATTAACCAAGAGTTTGAGACAATTACCCCAAACTGGGAGACAATTGCCCAACATTTGCAGAACATGACTCAAAATAGTCTGACATTTACCTCGATTTGGGGGAAATGACCCAGGGTTTGGAGAAAATGATGCAAGATTTGGGGACAATTACACAAAATTGGTCGAAAATTACGCCAGATTTTGAGACGACTGTCCAGATTTTGCTGGCAAATACCCCAAATCTGCAGACATTTACTCTAAACTTGAGGAAAATTACCCGAGACTGGGGACAATTATGCAAAAATCGAGGTAAAATCGTAAGAAATGTTGTGGCAATTACTTAAAACTGGAGGACAATTACCCCGCATTTGGGGATAATTAGAGAAAGTCTGGGACATCTGCACAAATTTGAGGAAAATGACAAGATATTTGGGGACAGTTACTCAAAATTCTGAGACAACTCCCATAAACTCGGGCGCACTTACCCTCAAACCGGGGACTATTACAAGAGGATTTGGGAAAATTACTCAAACTTTGGAGGCAATTTCCCAAGACTTTGGGACAATTTCTCAAAATTTGTGGCAAATTGCCCAACATTTTGCCGACAATTACCACAAATTTTTGGCCACAATTACCTGAAATATGGAGAGAATTACACAAATTGTGGCAAAATTACCCCAAATTTGGAGGCAGTTACCCCCAATTTCATAAGGATTATTCAAAATCTGGTGACAATTACGCAAAATGCGTGGCAAACTACAAGAATTTTAGGGACAATTACCCAAGAGTGGGAGACGGTTGCCCAACATTTTGAGAGAATGCTCCACATTTTGCGGCCGTTACCAAACCTATGAGCACAATTACTCTAAATTTCAGGAAAGTGACCCTAATTTGTGGACAATTATACAAAATTCGATGAAAACGATAAGAAATCTTGTGAAAATGACACAAAATTTGGTGACAGTTACCCCAAATCCGGGGACAATTAACAAAATTTGGAGAAAACGTCCATCGTTTTGAGAGAGCTCCTCAAACCTGGGGGGGCAATTACCCGAAGTTTGCGTATAATTTCCCGAAATTTGGAGATAGTTACCGAAAATCTGAGGAGGATTACCCAAAATCGGGAGAGAATTACTCAAAATTTGAGGGCAATTACCCCAAATTTGGAGAGAAAGACTAAACATTTGGGAAAAAGGACTCAAAATTTGGTGACAGTTACCCAACCAGGGGGTTACAATTACTAAAAATGTGAGCAAACTTACCTAAATTTTTGAGGCAATAACACCAAATCGGGTGAAAATTATGCGACATTTGGGGACAATTATCCACCATTTGGGGACAAATACACCAAATTTGAGGAAAATTATTAGACATGTTGGGCCAATTACCCAAAATTTGGAGACAGTTACTCAGGATTTGGGGACAATTACCCACATTTGGAGACAATTGCTGAAATTTGGGAAAACAACAGAAAATTTGTGGACAATTACTAAAAATTGGGGCAAAATGACCCCCTATTAAGGGACAATTTCCCAACATTTGTCGAAAACGACACACCGTTTGGAGACAATTACGCCAAAATTGGAGACAATTACTTAGAATTTGGGGTCAATTACCCAACGTTTGGTGACAATTTCCCTCCGTAGGAACACAACTATCAAAACTGTAGAGACAAATACACGAAACTTGTGGAAGATTTTAATGACTTGAATCACCATTGCCCATAACTTTGAGACAAATTAGAAGACAATTTCTCAAAATTTGGTTACAGTTACCGAGAATTTGGGACAATTACACAAATTTTCGGGAAAATGACACAAAATTTGTGGGAAGATACACACAATTTTGAGACAATGCCTAAGAATTTGGCAAAACGCCTCAACAATTTGCGACGATTATTACAAATCTGGGGGCTAATGACTCAAAACCTGGCGGGCGACCATTACTAGAAATTTTTAGGCAGTTGTTTCAAATTTGTGCACAATTACTGAGTAATTGGGGAGTAATGACCCCAAGTTTGGAGGAAATGACTTAAAATCTGGGGACAATTACCCAAATTTGGGGACAATTACCCCACATGTGGAGACAACACCCTAACCCTAACCATAAAACACTAACCCCAAACCCAACTCCAATTTTTGGGACACTTACCCAAAATCTGGAGAGAATTCCTCAAAGTTTGTGGTCAATTGCCTAAAATTGGAGGACAATTCCCCAAGAGTTTGAGACAATTACCCCAAACTGGGAGACAATTGCCCAACATTTGGAGAAGATTACTCAAAATAGTCTGACATTTACCTCGATTTGGGGGAAATTACCCAGGGTTTCGAAAAAATGATGCAAGATTTGGGGACAATTACACAAAATTGGTGGAAAATTACACCTGATTTTGAGACGACTGTCCAGATTTTGCCGGCAAATACCCCAAATCTGCAGACATTTACTCTAAACTTGAGGAAAATTACCCGAGACTGGGGACAATTATACAAAAATCGAGGTAAAATCGTAAGAAATGTTGTGGCAATTACTTAAAACTGGAGGACAATTACCCCACATTTGGGGATAATTAGAGAAAGTCTGGGACATCTGCACAAAATTTGAGGAAAATGACAAGATATTTGGGGACAGTTACTCAAAATTCTGAGACAACTCCCATAAACTCGGGCGCACTTACCCTAAACACGGGGACTATTACAAGAGGATTTGGGAAAATTACTTAAAATTTGGGGGACAATAATAAAAAATTTGGAGGCAATTTTCCAAGACTTTGGGACAATTTCTCAAAATTTGTGGCAAATTACCCGACATTTTGCCGACAATTACCACAAATTTTTGGCCACAATTACCTGAAATATGGAGAGAATTACACAAATTGTGGCAAAATTACCCCAAATTTGGAGGCAGTTACCCCAAATTTCATAAGGATTATTCAAAATCTGGTGACAACTACGCAAAATGCGTGGCAAACTACAAGAATTTTAGGGACAATTACCCAAGAGTGGGAGACGGTTGCCCAACATTTTGAGAGAATGCTCCACATTTTGCGGCCGTTACCAAACCTATGAGCACAATTACTCTAAATTTCAGGAAAGTGACCCTAATTAGGGGACAATTATACAAAATTGGATGAAAACGATAAGAAATCTTGTGAAAATGACTCAAAATTTGGTGACAGTTACCCCAAATCCGGGGACAATTAACAAAATATGGAGAAAATGTCCATCGTTTTGAGATAGCTCCTCAAAACTGGGGGGGCAATTACCCGAAGTTTGCGGATAATTTCCCGAAATTTGGAGACAGTTACCAAAAATTTGAGGAGGATTACTCAAAATCTGGAGAGAATTACTCAAAATTTGAGGGCAATTACCCCAAATTTGGAGAGAATGACTCAAAATTTGGGAAAAAGTACTCAAAATTTGGTGACAATTACCCAACCAGGGGGTTACAATTACTAAAAATGTGAGCAAACTTACCAAAAATTTTGAGGCAATAACCCCAAATCGGGTGAAAATTATCCGACATTTGGGGAGAATTATCCACCATTTGGGGACAAATACACCAAATTTGAGGAAAATTATTAGACATGTTGGGCCAATTACCCAAAATTTGGAGACAGTTACTCAGGATTTGGGGACAATTACCCATATTTGGAGACGATTGCTGAAATTTGGGAAAACGACAGAAAATTTGGGGACAATTACTAAAAATTGGGGCAAAATGACCCCCTATTTAGGGACAATTTCCCCAACATTTGTCAAAAAGACACACCACTTGGAGACAATTATGCCAAAATTGGAGACAATTATAGAAATTTGGGGTCAATTACCCAACGTTTGGTGACAATTTCCCCTCCGTAGGAACACAACTATCAAAACTGTAGAGACAAATACACGAAACTTGTGGAAGATTTTAATGACTTGAATCACCATTGCCCATAACTTTGAGACAAATTAAGAAGACAATTTCTCAAAATTTGGTTACAGTTACCGAGAATTTGGGACAATTACACAAATTTTCGGAAAATGACACAAAATTTGTGGGAAGATACAAACAATTTTGAGACAATGCCTAAGAATTTGGCAAAACGCCTCAACCATTTGCGACGATTATTACAAATCTGGGGCTAATGATTCAAAACCTAGCGGGCGACTGTTACTAGAAGTTTTTAGGCAGTTATTTCAAATTTGTGCACAATTACTGAGTAATTGGGAGTAATTACCCCAAGTTTGGAGGAAATTAGTTAAAATCTGGGGACAATTACCCAAATTTGGGGACAATTACCCCAAATGTGGAGACAACACCCTAACCCTAACCATAAAACACTAACCCCAAACCCAACTCCAATTTTTGGACACTTACCCAAAATCTGGAGATAATTCCTCAAAGTTTGTGGACAGTTGCGTAAAATTGGAGGAAAATTAACCAAGAGTTTGAGACAATTACCCCAAACTGGGAGAGAATTGCCCAACATTTGCAGAACATGACTCAAAATAGTCTGACATTTACCTCGATTTGGGGGAAATGACCCAGGGTTTGGAGAAAATGATGCAAGATTTGGGGACAATTACACAAAATTGGTGGAAAATTACGCCTGATTTTGAGACGACTGTCCAGATTTTGCTGGCAAATACCCCAAATCTGCAGACATTTACTCTAAACTTGAGGAAAATTACCCGAGACTGGGGACAATTATGCAAAAATCGAGGTAAAATCGTAAGAAATGTTGTGGCAATTACTTAAAACTGGAGGACAATTACCCCGCATTTGGGGATAATTAGAGAAAGTCTGGGACATCTGCACAAATTTGAGGAAAATGACAAGATCTTTGGGGACAGTTACTCAAAATTCTGAGACAACTCCCATAAACTCGGGCGCACTTACCCTCAAACCGGGGACTATTACAAGAGGATTTGGGAAAATTACTCAAAATTTGGAGGCAATTTCCCAAGACTTTGGGACAATTTCTCAAAATTTGTGGCAAATTGCCCAACATTTTGCCGACAATTACCACAAATTTTTGGCCACAATTACCTGAAATATGGAGAGAATTACACAAATTGTGGCAAAATTACCCCAAATTTGGAGGCAGTTACCCCCAATTTCATAAGGATTATTCAAAATCTGGTGACAATTACGCAAAATGCGTGGCAAACTACAAGAATTTTAGGGACAATTACCCAAGAGTGGGAGACGGTTGCCCAACATTTTGAGAGAATGCTCCACATTTTGCGGCAGTTACCAAACCTATGAGCACAATTACTCTAAATTTCAGGAAAGTGACCCTAATTTGTGGACAATTATACAAAATTCGATGAAAACGATAAGAAATCTTGTGAAAATGACACAAAATTTGGTGACAGTTACCCCAAATCCGGGGACAATTAACAAAATTTGGAGAAAACGTCCATCGTTTTGAGAGAGCTCCTCAAACCTGGGGGGGCAATTACCCGAAGTTTGCGTATAATTTCCCGAAATTTGGAGACAGTTACCGAAAATCTGAGGAGGATTACCCAAAATCGGGAGAGAATTACTCAAAATTTGAGGGCAATTACCCCAAATTTGGAGAGAAAGACTAAACATTTGGGAAAAAGGACTCAAAATTTGGTGACAGTTACCCAACCAGGGGGTTACAATTACTAAAAATGTGAGCAAACTTACCTTAATTTTTGAGGCAATAACACCAAATCGGGTGAAAATTATGCGACATTTGGGGACAATTATCCACCATTTGGGGACAAATACACCGAATTTGAGGAAAATTATTAGACATGTTGGGCCAATTACCCAAAATTTGGAGACAGTTACTCAGGATTTGGGGACAATTACCCACATTTGGAGACAATTGCTGAAATTTGGGAAAACAACAGAAAATTTGTGGACAATTACTAAAAATTGGGGCAAAATGACCCCCTATTAAGGGACAATTTCCCAACATTTGTCGAAAACGACACACCGTTTGGAGACAATTACGCCAAAATTGGAGACAATTACTTAGAATTTGGGGTCAATTACCCAACGTTTGGTGACAATTTCCCTCTGTAGGAACACAACTATCAAAACTGTAGAGACAAATACACGAAACTTGTGGAAGATTTTAATGACTTGAATCACCATTGCCCATAACTTTGAGACAAATTAGAAGACAATTTCTCAAAATTTGGTTACAGTTACCGAGAATTTGGGACAATTACACAAATTTTCGGGAAAATGACACAAAATTTGTGGGAAGATACACACAATTTTGAGACAATGCCTAAGAATTTGGCAAAACGCCTCAACAATTTGCGACGATTATTACAAATCTGGGGCTAATGACTCAAAACCTGGCGGGCGACCATTACTAGAAATTTTTAGGCAGTTGTTTCAAATTTGTGCACAATTACTGAGTAATTGGGGAGTAATGACCCCAAGTTTGGAGGAAATGACTTAAAATCTGGGGACAATTACCCAAATTTGGGGACAATTACCCCACATGTGGAGACAACACCCTAACCCTAACCATAAAACACTAACCCCAAACCCAACTCCAATTTTTGGACACTTACCCAAAATCTGGAGATAATTCCTCAAAGTTTGTGGACAATTGCCTAAAATTGGAGGACAATTCCCCAAGAGTTTGAGACAATTACCCCAAACTGGGAGACAATTGCCCAACATTTGGAGAAGATTACTCAAAATAGTCTGACATTTACCTCGATTTGGGGGAAATGACCCAGGGTTTCGAAAAAATGATGCAAGATTTGGGGACAATTACACAAAATTGGTGGTAAATTACGCCTGATTTTGAGATGACTGTCCAGATTTTGCTGGCAAATACCCCAAATCTGCAGACATTTACTCTAAACTTGAGGAAAATTACCCGAGACTGGGGACAATTATACAAAAATCGAGGTAAAATCGTAAGAAATGTTGTGGCAATTACTTAAAATTGGAGGACAATTACCCCACATTTGGGGATAATTAGAGAAAGTCTGGGACATCTGCACAAAATTTGAGGAAAATGACAAGATATTTGGGGACAGTTACTCAAAATTCTGAGACAACTCCCAGAAACTCGGGCGCACTTACCCTCAACCCGGGGACGATTACAAGAGGATTTGGGAAAATTACTCAAAATTTGGAGGCAATTTCCCAAGACTTTGGGACAATTTCTCAAAATTTGTGGCAAATTGACCAAAATTTTGCTGACAATTACCACAAATTTTTGGCCACAATTACCTGAAATATGGAGAGAATTACACAAATTGTGGCAAAATTACCCCAAATTGGGAGGCAGTTACCCCAAATTTCATAAGGATGATTCAAAATCTGGTGACAATTACGCAAAATGCGTGGCAAACTACAAGAATTTTAGTGACAATTACCCAACAGTGGGAGACGGTTGCCCAACATTTTGAGAGAATGCTCCACATTTTGCGGCAGTTACCAAACCTATGAGCACAATTACTCTAAATTTCAGGAAAGTGACCCTAATTTGGGGACAATTCTACAAAATTGGGTGAAAACGATAAGAAATCTTGTGAAAATGACTCAAAATTTGGTGACAGTTACCCCAAATCCGGCGACAATTAACAAAATTTGGAGAAAATGTCCATCGTTCTGAGTTAGCTCCTCAAAACTGGGGGGGCATTTACCCAAAGTTTGTGGATAATTTCACGAAATTTGGAGACAGTTACCGAAAATTTGAGGAGGATTACCCAAAATTGGGAGAGAATTACTCAAAATTTGAGGGCAATTACCCCAAATTTGGAGAGAATGACTCAAAATTTGGGAAAAAGTACTCAAAATTTGGTGACAATTACCCAACAAGGAGGGGGACAATTATTAAAAATGTGGGCAAAGTTACCAAAAATTATGAGGCAATAACCCCAAATCGGGTGGAAATTATCCGACATTTGGAGACAATTATCCACAATTTGGGGACAAATACACCAAATTTGAGGAAAATTATTAGACATGTTGGGCCAATTACCCAAAATTTGGAGACAGTTACTCAGGATTTGGGGACAATTACCCAAATTTGGAGACAATTGCTGGAATTTGGGAAAACGACAGAAAATTTGGGGACAATTACTAAAAATTGGGGCAAAATGACCCCCTGTTTAGGGACAATTTCCCCAACATTTGTCGAAAACGACACACCGTTTGGAGACAATTACGCCAAAATTGGAGACAATTACTTAGAATTTGGGGTCAATTACCCAACGTTTGGTGACAATTTCCCTCCGTAGGAACACAACTATCAAAACTGTAGAGACAAATACACGAAACTTGTAGAAGATTTACCTCGATTTGGGGGAAATGACCCAGGGTTTGGAGAAAATGATGCAAGATTTGGGGACAATTACACAAAATTGGTGGAAAATTACGCCTGATTTTGAGACGACCGTCCAGATTTTGCTGGCAAATACCCCAAATCTGCAGACATTTACTCTAAACTTGAGGAAAATTACCCGAGACTGGGGACAATTATACAAAAATCGAGGTAAAACCGTAAGAAATGTTGTGGCAATTACTTAAAATTGGAGGACAATTACCCCACATTTGGGGATAATTAGAGAAAGTCTGGGACATCTGCACAAAATTTGAGGAAAATGACAAGATCTTTGGGGACAGTTACTCAAAATTCTGAGACAACTCCCATAAACTCGGGCGCACTTACCCTCAACCCGGGGACGATTACAAGAGGATTTGGGAAAATTACTCAAAATTTGGAGGCAATTTCCCAAGACTTTGGGACAATTTCTCAAAATTTGTGGCAAATTGACCAAAATTTTGCTGACAATTACCACAAATTTTTGGCCACAATTACCTGAAATATGGAGAGAATTACACAAATTGTGGCAAAATTACCCCAAATTGGGAGGCAGTTACCCCAAATTTCATAAGGATGATTCAAAATCTGGTGACAATTACGCAAAATGCGTGGCAAACTACAAGAATTTTAGTGACAATTACCCAACAGTGGGAGACGGTTGCCCAACATTTTGAGAGAATGCTCCACATTTTGCGGCAGTTACCAAACCTATGAGCACAATTACTCTAAATTTCAGGAAAGTGACCCTAATTTGGGGACAATTCTACAAAATTGGGTGAAAACGATAAGAAATCTTGTGAAAATGACTCAAAATTTGGTGACAGTTACCCCAAATCCGGCGACAATTAACAAAATTTGGAGAAAATGTCCATCGTTCTGAGTTAGCTCCTCAAAACTGGGGGGGCATTTACCCAAAGTTTGTGGATAATTTCACGAAATTTGGAGACAGTTACCGAAAATTTGAGGAGGATTACCCAAAATTGGGAGAGAATTACTCAAAATTTGAGGGCAATTACCCCAAATTTGGAGAGAATGACTCAAAATTTGGGAAAAAGTACTCAAAATTTGGTGACAATTACCCAACAAGGAGGGGGACAATTATTAAAAATGTGGGCAAAGTTACCAAAAATTATGAGGCAATAACCCCAAATCGGGTGGAAATTATCCGACATTTGGAGACAATTATCCACAATTTGGGGACAAATTCACCAAATTTGAGGAAAATTATTAGACATGTTGGGCCAATTACCCAAAATTTGGAGACAGTTACTCAGGATTTGGGGACAATTACCCAAATTTGGAGACAATTGCTGGAATTTGGGAAAACGACAGAAAATTTGGGGACAATTACTAAAAATTGGGGCAAAATGACCCCCTGTTTAGGGACAATTTCCCCAACATTTGTCGAAAACGACACACCGTTTGGAGACAATTATGCCAAAATTGGAGACAATTACTTAGAATTTGGGGTCAATTACCCAACGTTTGGTGACAATTTCCCTCCGTAGGAACACAACTATCAAAACTGTAGAGACAAATACACGAAACTTGTAGAAGGTTTTAATGACTTGAATCACCATTGCCCATAACTTTGAGACAAATTAGAAGACAATTACTCAAAATTTGGTTACAGTTACCGAGAATTTGGGACAATTACACAAATTTTTGGGAAAATGACACAAAATTGGTGGGAAGATACACACAATTTTGAGACAATGCCTAAGAATTTGGCAAAACACCTCAACAATTTGCGACGATTATTACAAATCTGGGGCTAATGACTCAAAACCTGGCGGGCGACGATTACTAGAAGTTTTTAGGCAGTTATTTCAAATTTGTGCACAATTACTGAAAACTTGGGGGTAATGACCCCAAGTTTGGAGGAAATGACTTAAAATCTGGGGACAATTACCCAAATTTGGGGACAATTACCCCAAATGTGGAGACAACACACTAACCATAAAACACTAACCCCAAACCCAACTCCAATTTTTGGACACTTACCCAAAATCTGGAGAGAATTCCTCAACGTTTGTGGACAATTGCCTAAAATTGGAGGACAATTCCCCAAGAGTTTGAGACAATTACCCCAAACTGGGAGACAATTGCCCAACATTTGGAGAACATGACTCAAAATAGTCTGACATTTACCTCGATTTGGGGGAAATGACCCAGGGTTTGGAGAAAATGATGCAAGATTTGGGGGCAATTACACAAAATTGGTGGAAAATTACGCCTGATTTTGAGACGACTGTCCAGATTTTGCTGGCAAATACCCCAAATCTGTAGACATTTACTCTAAACGTGAGGAAAATTACCCGAGACTGGGGACAATTCTACAAAAATCGAGGTAAAATCGTAAGAAATGTTGTGGCAATTACTTAAAATGGGAGGACAATTACCCCACATTTGGGGATAATTAGAGAAAGTCTGGGACATCTGCACAAAATTTGAGGAAAATGACACGATATTTGGGGACAGTTACTCAAAATTCTGAGACAACTCCCATAAACTCGAGCGCACTTACCCTCAACCCGGGGACTATTACAAGAGGATTTGGGAAAATTACTCAAAATTTGGAGGCAATTTCCCAAGACTTTGGGACAATTTCTCAAAATTTGTGGCAAATTACCCAACATTTTGCCGACAATTACCACAAATTTTTGGCCACAATTACCTGAAATATGGAGAGAATTACACAAATTGTGGCAAAATTACCCCAAATTTGCAGGCAGTTACCCCAAATTTCATAAGGATTATTCAAAATCTGGTGACAATTACGCAAAATGCGTGACAAACTACAAGAATTTTAGGGACAATTACCCAACAGTGGGAGACGGTTGCCCAACATTTTGAGAGAATGCTCCACATTTTGCGGCAGTTACCAAACCTATGAGCACAATTACTCTAAATTTCAGGAAAGTGACCCTAATTTGGGGACAATTATACAAAATTGGATGAAAACGATAAGAAATCTTGTGAAAATGACTCAAAATTTGGTGACAGTTACCCCAAATCCGGCGACAATTAACAAAATTTGGAGAAAATGTCCATCGTTTGAGATAGCTCCTCAAAACTGGGGGGGCAATTACCCGAAGTTTGCGGATAATTTCCCGAAATTTGGAGACAGTTACTGAAAATTTAAGGAGGATTACCCAAAATTGGGAGAGAATTACTCAAAATTTGAGGGCAATTACCCCAAATTTGGAGAGAATGACTCAAAATTTGGTGACAATTACCCAACAAGGGGGGGAAAATTACTAAAAATGTGAGCAAACTTACCAAAAATTTTGAGGCAATAACCCCAAATTGGGTGAAAATTATCTGACATTTGGGGACAATTATCCACCATTTGGGGACAAATACACCAAATTTGAGGAAAATTATTAGACATGTTGGGCCAATTACCCAAAATTTGGAGACAGTTACTCAGGATTTGGGGACAATTACCCAAATTTGGAGACATTTGCTGAAATCTGGGAAAACGACAGAAAATTTGGGGACAATTACTAAAAATTGGGGCAAAATGACCCCTATTGAGGGACAATTTCCCCAACATTTGTCGAAAACGACACACCGTTTGGAGACAATTACGCAAAAATTGGAGACAATTACTTAGAATTTGGGGTCAATTACCCAACGTTTGGTGACAATTTCCCTCCGGAGGAACACAACTATCAAAACTGTAGAGACAAATACACGAAACTTGTGGAAGATTTTAATGACTTGAATCACCATTGCCCATAACTTTGAGACAAATTAGAATACAATTACTCCAAATTTGGTTACAGTTACCGAGAATTTGGGACAATTACACAAATTTTCGGGAAAATGACACAAAATTTGTGGGAAGATACACACAATTTTGAGACAATGCCTAAGAATTTGGCAAAACGCCTCAACAATTTGCAACGATTATTACAAATCTGGGGCTAATGACTCAAAACCTGGTGGGCGACGATTACTAGAAGTTTTTAGGCAGTTATTTCAAATTTGGGGACAATTACCGAGTAATTGGAGAGTAATGACCCCAAGTTTGGAGGAGATTACTTAAAATCTGGGGACAATTGCCGAAATTTGGGGACAATTACCCCAAAAGTGGAGACAACACCCTAACCCTAACCATAAAACACTAACCCCAAACCCAACTCCAATTTTTGGACACTTACCCAAAATCTGGAGATTATTCCTCAAAGTTCGTGGACAATTGCCTAAAATTGGAGGACAATTACCCAAGAGTTTGAGACAATTACCCCAAACTGGGAGACAATTGCCCAACATTTGGAGAACATGACTCAAAATAGTCTGACATTTACCTCGATTTGGGGGAAATTACCCAGGGTTTGGAGAAAATGATGCAAGATTTGGGGACAATTACACAAAATTGGTGGAAAATTACGCCTGATTTTGAGACGACTGTCCAGATTTTGCATGCAAATACCCCAAATCTGCAGACATTTACTCTAAACTTGAGGAAAATTACCCGAGACTGGGGACAATTATACAAAAATAGAGGTAAAATCGTAAGAAATGTTGTGGCAATTACTTAAAACTGGAGGACAATTACCCCACATTTGGGGACAATTAGAGAAAGTCTGGGACATCTGCACAAAATTTGAGGAAAATGACAAGATATTTGGGGACAGTTACTCAAAATTCTGAGACAACTCCCACAAACTCGGGCGCACATACCCTAAACCCGGGAACTATTACGAGAGGATTTGGGAAAATTAGTTAAAATTTGGGGACAATAACAAAAAATTTAGAGGCAATTTTCCAAGGCATTGGGACAATTTCTCAAAATTTGTTGCAAGTTGCCCAATATTTTGCCGACAATTACCACAAATTTTTGGCTGCAATAACCTGAAATATGGAGAGAATTACACAAATTGTGGCAAAATTACCCCAAATTTGCAGGCAGTTACCCCAAATTTCATAAGGATTATTCAAAATCTGGTGACAATTATGCAAAATGCGTGGCAAACTACAAGAATTTTAGGGACAATTACCCAACAGTGGGAGACGGTTGCCCAACATTTTGAGAGAATGCCCCACATTTTGCAGCAGTTACCAAACCTATGAGCACAATTACTGTAAATTTCAGGAAAGTGACCCTAATTTGGGGACAATTATACAAAATTCGATGAAAATGATAAGAAATCTTGTGAAAATGACTCAAAATTTGGTGACAGTTACCCCAAATCCGGCGACAATTAACAAAATTTGGAGAAAATGTCCATCGTTTTGAGACAGCTCCTCAAAACTGGGGGGGCAATTACCAGAAGTTTGCGGATAATTTCCCGAAATTTGGAGACAGTTACCGAAAATTTGAGGGGGATTACCCAAAATTGGGAGAGAATTACTCAAAATTCGAGGGCAATTACCCCAAATTTGGAGAGAATGACTCAAAATTTGGGAAAAAGTCCTCAAAATTTGGTGACAATTACCCAACCAGGGGGTTACAATTACTAAAAATGTGACAAAACTTACCTGAAATTTTGAGGCAATAACCCCAAATCGGGTGAAAATTATCCGACATTTAGGGACAATTATCCACCATTTGGGGACAAATACACCAAATTTGAGGAAAATTATTAGACATGTTGGGCCAATTACCCAATATTTGGAGAGAGTTACTCAGGCTTTGGGGACAATTACCCAAATTTGGAGACAATTGCTGAAATTTGGGAAAACGACACAAAATTTGGGGACAATTACTAAAAACTGGTGCAAAATGACCCACTATTCAGGGACAATTTCCCCAACATTTGTCGAAAACGACACACCGTTTGGAGACAATTACGCCAAAACTGGAGACAATTACTTAGAATTTGGGGTCAATTACCCAACGTTTGGTGACAATTTCCCTCCGCAGGAACACAACTATCAAAACTGTAGAGACAAATACATGAAACTTGTGGAAGATTTTAATGACTTGAATCACCATTGCCCATAACTTTGAGACAAATTAGAAGACAATTACTCCAAATTTGGTTACAGTTACCGAGAATTTGGGACAATTACACAAATTTTCGGGAAAATGACACAAAATTTGTGGGAAGATACACACAATTTTGAGACAATGCCTAAGAATTTGGCAAAACACCTCAACAATTTGCGACGAATATTACAAATCTGGGGCTAATGACTTAAACCTGGCGGGCGACGATTACTAGAAGTTTTTAGGCAGTTATTTCAAATTTGTGCACAATTACTGAAAACTTGGGAGTAATGACCCCAAGTTTGGAGGAAATGACTTAAAATCTGGGGACAATTACCCAAATTTGGGGACAATTACCCCAAATGTGGAGACAACACCCTAACCCTAACCATAAAACACTAACCCGAAACCCAACTCCAATTTTTGGACACTTACCCAAACTCTGGAGATAATTCCTCAAAGTTTGTGAACAATTGCCTAAAATTGGAGGACAATTACCCAAGAGTTTGAGACAATTACCCCAAAATGGGAGACAATTGCCCAACATTTGGAGAACATGACTCAAAATAGTCTGACATTTACCTCGATTTGGGGGAAATGACCCAGGGTTTGGAGAAAATGATGCAAGATTTGGGGACAATTACACAAAATTGGTGGAAAATTACGCCTGATTTTGAGACGACTGTCCAGATTTTGCTGGCCAATACCCCAAATCTGCAGACATTTACTCTAAACTTGAGGAAAATTACCCGAGACTGGGGACAATTATAGAAAAATCGAGGTAAAATCGTAAGAAATGTTGAGGCAATTACTTAAAACTGGAGGACAATTACCCCACATTTGGGGATAATTAGAGAAAGCCTGGGACATCTGCACAAAATTTGAGGAAAATGACAAGATATTTGGGGACAGTTACTGAAAATTCTGAGACAACTCCCATAAACTCGGGCGCACTTACCCACAACCCGGGGACTATTACAAGAGGATTTGGGAAAATTACTCAAAATTTGGAGGCAATTTCCCAAGACTTTGGGACAATTTCTCAAAATTTGTGGCAAATTACTCAAAATTTTGCCGACAATTACCACAAATTCTTGGCCACGATTACCTGAAATATGGAGAGAATTACCAAATTGTGGCAAAATTACCCCAAATTTGGCGGCAGTTACCCCAAATTTCATAAGGATTATTCAAAATCTGGTGACAATTACGCAAAATGCGTGGGAAACTACAAGAATTTTAGGGACAATTACCCAAGAGTGGGAGACGGTTGCCCAACATTTTGAGAGAATGCTCCACATTTTGCGGCCGTTACCAAACCTATGAGCACAATTACTCTAAATTTCAGGAAAGTGACCCTAATTTGGGGACAATTATACAAAATTCGATGAAAACGATAAGAAATCTTGTGAAAATGACTCAAAATTTGGTGACAGTTACCCCAAATCCGGCGACAATTAACAAAATTTGGAGAAAACGTCCATCGTTTTGAGATAGCTCCTCAAAACTGGGGGGGCAATTACCCGAAGTTTGCGGATAATTTCCCAAAATTTGGAGACAGTTACTGAAAATTTGAGGAGGATTACCCAAAATTGGGAGAGAATTACTCACAATTTGAGGGCAATTACCCCAAATTTGGAGAGAATGACTCAAACTTTGGGAAAAAGTACTCAGAATTTGGTGACAATTACCCAACCAGGGGGTTACAATTACTAAAAATGTGAGCAAACTTACCTAAAATTTTGAGGCAATAACCCCAAATCGGGTGAAAATCATCCGATATTTGGGGACAATTATCCACCATTTGGGGACAAATACACCAAATTTGAGGAAAATTATTAGACATGTTGGGCCAATTACCCAAAATTTGGAGACAGTTACTCAGGATTTGGGGACAATTACCCAAATTTGGAGACAATTGCTGAAATTTGGGAAAACGACAGAACATTTGGGGACAATTACTAAAAATTGGGGCAAAATGACCTCCTATTTAGGGACATTTTCCCCAAAATTTGTCGAAAACGACACACCGTTGGGAGACAATTACGCAAAAAATGGAGACAATTACTTAGAATTTGGGGTCAATTACCCAACGTTTGGTGACAATTTCCCTCCGTAGGAACACAACTATCAAAACTGTAGAGACAAATACACGAAACTTGTGGAAGATTTTAATGACTTGAATCACCATTGCCCATAACTTTGAGACAAGTTAGAAGACAATTACTCAAAATTTGGTTACAGTTACCGAGAATTTGGGACAATTACACAAATTTTCAGGAAAATGACACAAAATTTGTGGGAAGATACATACAATTTTGAGACAATGCCTAAGAATTTGGCAAAACGCCTCAACAATTTGCGACGATTATTACAAAACTGGGGCTAATGACTCAAAACCTGGCGGGCGACGATTACTAGAAGTTTTTAGGCAGTTATTTCAAATTTGTGCACAATTACTGAAAACTTGGGAGTAATGAACCCCAAGTTTGGAGGAAATTACTTAAAATCTGGGGACAATTACCCAAATTTGGGGACAATTACCCCAAATGTGGAGACAACACCCTAACCCTAACCCTAAAACACTAACCCCAAACCCAACTCCAATTTTTGGACACTTACCCAAAATCTGGAGATAATTCCTCAAAGTTTGTGGACAATTGCGTAAAATTGGAGGACAATTCCCCAAGAGTCTGAGACAATTACCCCAAACTGGGAGACAATTGCCCAACATTTGGAGAACATGACTCAAAATAGTCTGACATTTACCTCGATTTGGGGGAAATTACCCAGGGTTTGGAGAAAATGATGCAAGATTTGGGGACAATTACACAAAATTGGTGGAAAATTACGCCTGATTTTGAGACGACTGTCCAGATTTTGCTGGCAAATACCCCAAATCTGCAGACATTTACTCTAAACTTGAGAAAAATTACCCGAGACTGGGGACAATTATACAAAAATCGAGGTAAAATCGTAAGAAATGTTGTGGCAATTACTTAAAACTGGAGGACAATTACCCCACATTTGGGGATAATTAGAGAAAGTCTGGGACATCTGCACAAAATTTGAGGAAAATTACAAGATATTTGGGGACAGTTACTCAAAATTCTGAGACAACTCCCATAAACTCGAGCGCACTTACCCTCAACCCGGGGACTATTACAAGAGGATTTGGGAAAATTACTCAAAATTTGGAGGCAATTTCCCAAGACTTTGGGGCAATTTCTCAAAATTTGTGGCAAATTACCCAACATTTTGCCGACAGTTACCACAAATTTTTGGCCACAATTACCTGAAATATGGAGAGAATGACACACATTGTGGCAAAATTACCCCAAATTTGGAGGCAGTTACCCCAAATTTCATAAGGATTATTCAAAATCTGGTGACAATTACGCAAAATGGGTGGCAAACTACAAGAATTTTAGGGACAATTACCCAAGAGTGGGAGACGGTTGCCCAACATTTTGAGAGAATGCTCCACATTTTGCGGCCGTTACCAAACCTATGAGCACAATTACTCTAAATTTCAGGAAAGTGACCCTAATTTGGGGACAATTATACAAAATTCAATGAAAACGATAAGAAATCTTGTGAAAATGACTCAAAATTTGGTGACAGTTACCCCAAATCCGGGGACATTTAACAAAACTTGGAGAAAATGTCCATCGTTTTGAGATAGCTCCTCAAAACTGGGGGGGCAATTACCCGAAGTTTGCGGATAATTTCCCGAAATTTGGAGACAGTTACCGAAAATTTGATGAGGATTACCCAAAATTGGGAGAGAATTACTCACAATTTGAGGGCAATTACCCCAAATTTGGAGAGAATGACTCAAAATTTGGGAAAAAGTACTCAGAATTTGGTGACAATTACCCAACCAGGGGGTTACAATTACTAAAAATATGAGCAAACTTACCTAAAATTTTGAGGCAATAACCCCAAATCGGGTGAAAATTATCCGACATTTTGGGGACAATTATCCACCATTTGGGGACAAATACACCAAATTTGAGGAAAATTATTAGACATGTTGGGCCAATTAACCAAAATTTGGAGACAGTTACTCAGGATTTGGGGACAATGACCCACATTTGGAGACAATTGCTGAGATTTGGGAAAACGACAGAAAATTTGGGGACAATTACTAAAACTTGGGGCAAAATGACCCCCTATTTAGGGACAATTTCCCAACATTTGTCGAAAACGACACACAGTTTGGAGACAATTACGCAAAAATTGGAGACAATTACTTAGAATTTGGGGTCAATTACCCAACGTTTGGTGACAATTTCCCTCCGTAGGAACACAACTATCAAAACTGTAGAGACAAATACACGAAACTTGTGGAAGATTTTAATGACTTGAATCACCATTGCCCATAACTTTGAGAAAATTAGAAGACAATTACTCAAAATTTGGTTACAGTTACCGAGAATTTGGGACAATTACACAAATTTTCAGGAAAATGACACAACATTTGTGGGAAGATACACACAATTTTGAGACAATGCCTAAGAATTTGGCAAAACGCCTCAACAATTTGCGACGATTATTACAAGTCTGGGGCTAATGACTCAAAACCTGGCGGGCGACGATTACTACAAGTTTTTAGGCAGTTATTTCAAATTTGTGCACAATTACTGAAAACTTGGGAGTAATGAACCCCAAGTTTGGAGGAAATTACTTAAAATCTGGGGACAATTACCCAAATTTGGGGACAATTACCCCAAATGTGGAGACAACACCCTAACCCTAACCATAAAACACTAACCCCAAACCCAACTCCAATTTTTGGACACTTACCCAAAATCTGGAGATAATTCCTCAAAGTTTGTGGACAATTGCGTAAAATTGGAGGACAATTCCCCAAGAGTTTGAGACAATTACCCCAAACTGGGAGACAATTGCCCAACATTCGGAGAACATGACTCAAAATAGTCTGACATTTACCTCGATTTGGGGGAAATTACCCAGGGTTTGGAGAAAATGATGCAAGATTTGGGGACAATTACACAAAATTGGTGGAAAATTATGCCTGATTTTGAGACGACTGTCCAGATTTTGCTGGCAAATACCCCAAATCTGCAGACATTTACTCTAAACTTGAGGAAAATTACCCGAGACTGGGGACAATTCTACAAAAATCGAGGTAAAATCGTAAGAAATGTTGTGGCAATTACTTAAAATTGGAGGACAATTACCCCACATTATGGGATAATTAGAGAAAGTCTGGGACATCTGCACAAAATTTGAGGAAGATTACAAGATATTTGGGGACAGTTACTCAAAATTCTGAGACAACTCCCATAAACTCGGGCGCACTTACCCTCAACCCGGGGACTATTACAAGAGGATTTGGGAAAATTACTCAAAATTTGGAGGCAATTTCCCAAGACTTTGGGACAATTTCTCAAGACTTTGGGACAATTTCTCAAAATTTGTGGCAAATTACCCAACATTTTGCCGACAATTACCACAAATTTTTGGCCACAATTCCCCGAAATATGGAGAGAATTACACAAATTGTGGCAAAATTACCCCAAATTTGGAGGCAGTTACCCCAAATTTCATAAGGATTATTCAAAATCTGGTGACAGTTACGCAAAATGCGTGGCAAACTACAAGAATTTTAGGGACAATTACCCAACAGTGGGAGACGGTTGCCCAACATTTTGAGAGAATGCTCCACATTTTGCGGCCGTTACCAAACCTACGAGCACAATTACTCTAAATTTCAGGAAAGTGACCCTAATTTGGGAACAATTATACAAAATTCGATGAAAACGATAAGAAATCTTGTGAAAATGACTCAAAATTTGGTGACAGTTACCCCAAATCCGGGGACAGTTAACAAAATTTGGAGAAAATGTCCATCGTTTTGAGATAGCTTCTCAAACCTGGGGAGGGCAATTACCCGAAGTTTGTGGATAATTTCCCGAAATTTGGAGAGAGTTACCGAAAATTTGAGGAGGATTACCCAAAATTGGGAGAGAATTACTCACAATTTGAGGGCAATTACCCCAAATTTGGAGAGAATGACTCAAAATTTGGGAAAAAGTACTCAAAATTTGGTGACAATTACCCAACGAGGTGGGGACAATTATAAAAAATGTGGGCAAACTTACTTAAAATTTTGAGGCAATAACCCCAAAACGGGTGAAAATTATCTGACATTTGGGGACAATTATCCACCATTTGGGGACAAATACACCAAATTTGAGGAAAATTATTAGACATGTTGGGCCAATTACCCCAATTTTGGAGACAGTTACTCAGGATTTGGGGACAATTACCCAAATTTGGAGACAATTGCTGAAATTTGGGAAAACGACAGAACATTTGGGGACAATTACTAAAAATTGGGGCAAAATGACCCCCTATTTAGGGACAATTTCCCCAACATTTGTCGAAAACGACACACCGTTTGGAGACAATTACGCCAAAATTGGAGACAATTACTTAGAATTTGGGGTCAATTACCCAACGTTTGGTGACAATTTCCCTCCGTAGGAACACAACTATCAAAACTGTAGAGACAAATACACGAAACTTGTGGAAGATTTTAATGACTTGAATCACCATTGCCCATAACTTTGAGACAAATTAGAAGACAATTACTCAAAATTTGGTTACAGTTACCGAGAATTTGGGACAATTACACAAATTCAGATTCAGCAGGAGGATATTCAGCAGCAGAAGAAGCATATATTTAGAAGGAGATACGTCAGGGGATGTAGCAGGATATGTAGCAGCATGAGATGCCGCCGGAGATTCAGGAGGAGATTCAGCAGAAGGAGATGCAAGAGCAGGAGATGAAGCAGCAAGAAATGCAGATTTAGCAGATTTAGCAGGAGATGCAGCAGTAGGAGATGCAGAAGCAGATGCAGCAGTAGGAGATGCAGAAGAAGGACATGCAGCAGGAATCGATGCAGAAGGTAATAGAGCAGCAGGAGTTTCAGAAGAAGGAAATGAAGAAATAGATTCACCAGAAGGTGATGCAGTAGCAGGAAAGGCAGCAGTATATACAGAAGCAGGTAATGCAGCAGCAGGAGATGCAAGAGCAAGATATGCTGCATCAGACCCATCAGCAGGAGATGCAGCAGCAGAAGATGCAGAAGGAAATGCAGCAGCAGTAGGTGCAGCAGGAGATGCAGTAGCAGGAGATGAAGCATTATCATGAGATGCATTAGGAGATGTAGCAGCTGGATATGTAGCAGGACATTTGGCAGGAGATGAAGCAGCAGCAGAGCAGCAGCAGATGCAGTGGGAAATGCAGCATTAGATGCAGGATCAGCAGATACTGCAGCAGGAAATACTGCAGCAGATGCAGCAGGTGATGACATATGAGGTGATGAAGCCACAGATGCATCAGTTGAAGATGAAGCAGGAAATGCAGCAGCAGGAGTTGCAGCAGAAGGAGATGCTGCAGGAGCACATGAAGAAAGTGATGCAGCTGTAGGAGATGCAGCATCAACAGATGCAGCAGAAGATTTAGCAGCAGGACATTCAAAATGATATGTAGAAGCATGAGATGCCACAGGAGATTGATCAGGAGATTCAGCAGCAACTGATGCAGCAGCAGGAGAAGCAGCAGGAGACGCAGCAGGAGATGCAGAAGCAGATGCAACAGGAAATGAAGATTCATCAGAAGATGCAGTAGGAATAGATTCTTCAACATATGCAGCAGCATGATAAGATGCATCAACAGGGGATAAAGCAGGTTATGGAGAAAGAGGAGATGATGCAGCAGACTCAGCAGCAGGAGATTCAGCAGTAGGAGATTAAGAAGCAGGAGATTGTACTGCAAAAGAAGCAGCAGGAGATGCATATTCAGAAGGAGATATGTCAGGAGATGTAGCAGGATATGTAGCAGCATGAGCTGCCGCCTGAGATTCAGGAGGAGATTCAGCAGAAGGAGATGCAAGTGCAGGAGATGCATCAGCAGGAGATGCAGAAGCAGATGCTAAAGGAGGAGATGCAGCAGGAGGAGATGCAGCAGGAGTCGATGCAGAAGGTAATAGAGCAGCAGGAGATTCAGAAGAAGGGGATGCAGTAGCAGCAGATGCAGGAGAAGCAGCACCAGGAGATGAAGAGGCAGGAGATTCAGCAGGAGATGCATCAGCTGGAAATGTAGCAGGAGATTCTGCAGCAGGAAACACCGTAGGAGTGTCTGCAGCAGGAATTCAGCGGAAGATTCAGCAGAAGATGCAGCAGGAGAGATAGAAGTAGATTCAGCAGCAGGAGATGTAGTAGGAGATGCAGCAGGAGATACATCAGCAGGAGTTGCAGGAGGAGATTCTGCAGAAGAAGATTCAGCAGGAGATACAGCAGGAGATGCATCAGGAGATGAAGTAGCAACATATGCATCAGTTGTTACAGCAGGAAGGGCAACAGGAGATTCAGCAGGTGATGTAGCAGCAGGAGATGCAGCCGCAGATGCCTTCCGTAGAAAATGCAGAAGCACTAGATGCATCCGTAAAAGATTGAGCATCAGATGCAGCAGGAAATGGAGATACTTCTGCAGATGCATGAGGAGAGGATGCATCAGGAGATGTAGCAGCAGGAGATAGAGGAGCGGGTGATGCCGCAGGAGATGCAACACCAGAAGATGCAGCACCAAGAGATGCAGCAGGAGATGCAGCAGCACATGCAGTATCAGCAGATGCAGCAGCAGGAGATGCAGCAGCCGGAAATACAACAGGAATAGATGCAGAAGGTAATGAAGCAGCAGGAATTGAAGCACAATATGCATCAGGAGGAAATGCAGCACCAAAAGATTCAGACAAAGATGCAGCAGGAGGTGCAGCAGCAGGAGATGCAGAAGCAGATGTTGCAGCAGGTGCAGCACCAGCAGATGCAGCAACAAGAGATGCAGCATTAGGACATGCTGCAGCAGCACATGCAGAAGGTGATGAAGCAGTAGGAGATGTACCAGCAGTAGATGGAGCAGGAGATTCAGCAGAATGAGATTTGGCAGCAGAGACGGCATAAGGAGATTCAGCATGATATGTAGAAGCATGAGATGCTGCATGAGATTGACCAGGAGATTCAGCAAAAACTGATACAGCATCAGGAGAAGCAGCAGGATATGCAGGAGGAGATACAGAAGCAGATGCAGCAGGAAAAAAAGATTCAGCAGAAGATGCAGTAGGAAGAGATCCTTCAACATATGCAGCAGCATGATATGATGCAGCAACTGGAGATACATCAGGTTATGGAGAAAGAGGAGATGATGCAGCAGAAGCAGCAGCAGGAGATTCAGCAGCAGGAGATGCATATTCACAAAGAAATACGTCAGGAGATGTAGCAGGATATGTAGCAGCATGAGATGCCGCCTGAGATTCAGGAGGAGATTCAGCAGAAGGAGATGCAAAAGCAAAAGCTGCAGCAGCAGGAGATGCAGCAAAAGACTCAGCACGACATGCAGCAGGAGGAGATGGAACAGGAGATGCAGTAGGAGAAGATTCAGCAGAAGATGCTGTAGCAGGAGATGCAGAAGGAGATGTAGCAGAATAAGATGCAGCAGCATGAGATGCAGCAAGAAATGCAGCAGTAGGAGATGCAGCAGAAGATTCAGCAGCAGGACATTCAGCAGCAGACAAAGGATATTCAGTAGCAGAAATGGTATCGGGGGATTCAGCAGCTGGATGTGCAGCAGGAGATGCAGAAGCAAACGCGGCAGTAGGAGTGGCAGCAGGTGGAGATATCTGAGGAGATGCATATTCAGAGGGAGATGCAGTAGGAGATTCATCAGGAGATTCAGCAGCAACTGATGCAGCAGCAGGAGAAGCAGCAGGAGATGCAGCAGCAGCAAGAGATGCAGAAGCAGATGCAGCAGGAGATGCAGATTTAGCAGGAGATGTATTAGCAAGAGATGCAGAAGCAGATGCAGCAGGAGCCGATGCAGCAGCAGGACACGCATCAGGAGTCGATGCAGAAAGTAATAGAGCTACAGGAGATTCAGAAGAAGGAGATACAGAAAGAGATTCAGCAGCAGGAGATGCAGCAGCAGGAAAGGCAGCAGTATATACAGAAGCAGGATATGCAGCAAGAGATGCAGAAGCAGAGATGTAGCCGCAGATGCATCAGAAGCAGATGCAAGAGGAGATGCATCAGCAGAAGATGCAGAAGGAGTTGCAGCATCAGGAGATGAAGCAGGAAATGCAGCAGCACGGGATGCAGTAGCAGGAGACACAGAAGGAGATGCAGAAGGAGCTGCAGCATCAGGAGATGCAGCAGGGAATGCAGCAGCAGCAGAAGTAACAGCAGATGCAGCAGCATCATATGCACTAGGAGATGTAGCAGCAGGGGATGAAGAAGCAGGAGACGCTACAGGCGATTCAGCCTGAGATGCAGAAGGAGGAGATGCAGCAGCAGGAGGTGCAGAGTAGTAGATGAAGTAAAGAAGATGCAGCAGAAGGAAATACAGCAGGAGATGCAGCCGCCGTAAATGCAGCAAAAGGGAAATTATCATCAGATGCAGCAGCAGATGCAGTGGAAGAGGATGCAACAGCAGATGCAGCAGCAGGAGACCTATCAGGAGATGCAGCACTAGATGAAGCAGCAGCAGATGCAACAGCAAATTCAGCAGATACAGCAGGAGATGCTGTAGCAGGAGATGCAGAAGGAGATGTAGCAGAACGAGATGCAGCAGCCGGAGATGCAGCAGCAGGATATGCAGTAAATAAATATGCAGCCGCACCAGAGGCAGCAGCAGATTCAGCAGGCGTTGCAGCAGCAGGAGATTGAGCAGGAGATGCATCTACAGGAAATGCATCAGCAGATTCTTCAGCAGGAGATTCAGTAGAAAATGCAGCAGGAGATGCAGCAGGAGATATTGAAGGAGATTCAGCAGCAGGGGATGCAGTAGGAGATGCAGCAGGAGATACATCAGCAGGAATTGTAGCAGGAGATGCTGGAGGAGATTCTGCAGAAGAAGATTCAGCAGGAGATGAAGCAGGAGATGAAATAGCAACATAAGCATCAGCAGTTACAGCAGGAAGTGCAACAGGAGATTCAGCAGGAGATGCAGCCGCAGATGCCTTCAACAGGATATGCAGCTGAAATGCAGAAGCACTAGGTGCATCTGTAGATGATTGAGCAGCAGATGCAGCAGGAAAAGGAGATGCTTCTGCAGATGCATCCGCAGATGCATCTGCAGAGGACGCAGCAGGAGATGAAGCAGGAGATTCAGCAGCAGGAGATGCAGGAGGACATCAAGTAGAAAAAGATGCAGCAGCAGCAAGTGTAGCAGGAGATGCAGCAGTACATGAAGCATCAGGAAATGGAGCAGCTGATTAATCAGCAAGATGTAATGCAGCAATTGATTCAGCAGCAGGTGATGCAGATGCACCTGCAGAGGCAGCAGATGTAGCAGCAATAGATGCAGCAGCAGATGCATCAGGAGATGCAGATTCAGTAGGAGATGTAGCAGTAGAAGGTGCTGCAGCAGATGATGCAGCAGGAGATGCAGCAGAAGGAAATGCAGTAAGATATGCTGCAGGAGGAGACGCAGTAGGATATGAAGCGGGAGATGCAGCAGCAGGAAATGCATCCAGGGATGCATGTTCAGCAGTAGATTCAGCAGAATCTTCAGAAGGAGATGAAGCAGCAGGAGATTTAGCAGGAGATGCAGCAGTAGATGAAGCAGCAGCATATACAACAGCATATGCACCAGATGGAGCAGAAAGAGATGCATCAGGGGATGGAATCACACACAGAATCACAGAATGACCATGTTGGAAGAGACCCACTGGATCCTCGAGTCCAACCATTCCCACCAGTCCCTAAATCATGCTCCTAAGCACCTCGTCTACCCTAACCTTGAACACCTCCAGGGACGGTGACTCAACCACCTCCCTTGGCAGACCGTTCCAATGCCTAACCACCCTCTCCGGGAAGAACTTTTTCCTAATCTCAAGCCTAAATCTCCCCTGGCGGAGCTTGAGGCCATTCCCTCTCATCCTGTCCCCTGTCACCTGGCAGAAGAGGCCAGCTCCCTCCTCTCCACAACCTCCCTTCAGGTAGTTGTAGAGAGTAATAAGGTCTCCCCTCAGCCTCCTCTTCTCCAGGCTAAACAACCCCAGCTCTCTCAGCCGCTCCTCATAAGATTTGTTCTCCAGCCCCTTCACCAGCTTTGTTGCTCTTCTCTGGACTCGCTCCAGAGCCAAAACATCCCTCTTGGTGAGGGGCCCAGAACTGAACACAGTACTCAAGGTGTGGTCTCACCAGTGCTGAGTACAGGGGGAGAATAACCTCCCTGGACCTGCTGGTCACGCCATTCCTGATACAAGCCAAGATGCCACTGGCCTTTTTGGCCACCTGGGCACACTGCTGGCTCATGTTCAGTCGGTTGTCAACCCACACCCCCAGGTCCTTCTCCTCCTGGCAGCTTTCCAGCCAGGTCTCTCTTAGTTTGTACTTCTGCTTAGCGTTGTTGTGCCCCAAGTGCAGGACCCGGCATTTGGCCTTGTTAAACCTCATGCCGTTGGTCTCAGCCCAGCAGTCCAGCCTGTTCAGGTCCCTTTGTAGAGCCTCCTGACCCTCCAGCAGATCCACACTTCCATCCAGCTTGGTGTCATCTGCAAACTTGCTAAGGGAGCACACAATGCCTTCATCCAGGTCATTGCTAAAGACATTAAACAGGACTGGACCCAGCACTGAGCCCTGGGGAACCCCACTTGTCACTGGTCTCCAGCTGGATTTAACTCCATTTACCACCACCCTCTGGGCCCCGTCATTCAACCAGTTTTTCACCCATGAGAGTGTGCACCCGTCCAGGCCAGAGGCCGACAGTTTCCGAAGCAGAATACTATGAGAAACTGTATCAAAGGCTTTACTGAAGTCCAGGAAAACCACATCCACAGCCTTTCCCTCGTCCAAGAGTTTAGTCACTTGGTCATAGAAGGTGATTAGATTAGTCTGGCAAGACCTGCCTTTCACGAACCCGTGTTGACTGGGCCTGATCACCCGGTTCTCTTGCAAGTGCTTCATGATCGCACTCAAGATCACCCGCTCCATGACTTTCCCCGGTACCGAGGTCAGACTGACAGGCCTGTAGTTCCCCGGATCCTCCCTGCACCCCTTCTTATAGATGGGCACGACATCAGCCAGCCTCCAGTCCAGCGGAACCTCCCCAGTCATCCAGGACCGTTGGAAGATGATGGAAATGGCCAGCACATCTGCCAGTTCCCTCAAAACCCTTGGGTGGACTCCATCCGGCCCCATAGACTTGTGGGCGTCTAGCTGGGCAAGCAAGTCTCTAACCACCTCCTCTCAGACCTTGGGAACCT
>JAUNZM010001564.1:0-65910 GCA_033459285.1 Clamator glandarius
GCCGCACTATCAGCAAGAACGTGACCCTCTGATCAGCCGTTGTTCACTTTCCCAGAGCAGATCTCCATCTACCAAATTAACTATGGCCATTCATTTTCTCTGTTGTAAAAATGTGTTTTCAATCACCTTTGGGACTAATACAGATGATCTGTATTAAATGAAGAGCATTGCCTTGTAGTACTTTCTATCACCCCCTCCACTTGTAAAGCCAGAGAGGAATGTGGGCACCCTTGCCACAAACACAGTTCTCCTGGCACATGGAGCCAACCTTGTCACAAAACACCCTCCAGAAACACTCTCTCTGTTCACTCAGTGATGTGTTGTGCCACTTGTACCAGGCTGACAAAAAGTCACTTCTCATGCTACCAAGTGGAGAAAAAGAAAATTCCATAGTCTAGCATTTCCATACTGAGCCAATCAAAGTTCTATGTAGTCCAGTCTCATAACAGCTACAAGAAAAGTGTATACAGAGTAATTCTCTGCAGTTTCCACCCAACTACCTGCAAGGTACCAGCTTAGATATTTCTGAACTGAGAGTTTGCCCCCACACCACCATGTTTCACAGGTACAAACCAACCCATCCTCCTCTAATCTGCCTAATCATTTTCTAAACCTGCTCATGCTTTTGTCCAGGACAACATCCTGTGGCATTGAGGTCTACAACTTCATTGCACTTCCTTTACTTGTTTAAAATTGGCTGCCTTAACTGACTGCAATAATTCTTGTTTAGTGAGTAACAACGAATAGAGAAATAGCTCTTAATTCACCCTCTCTATCCTTCTTCATTCACCCTCACTCTTTTTAAAGATACTGAACATCTTTCCCACACAGTCACTCTTTTGCAACCTACAAAGTCCATCAAGCTCTTCGTCATGTAGAAGGCATCCTATGGCATCCTTATGATCCATCCTTCCAGTTTTTCTTAAAATCCTAAGTATTTTTAAATTACAGTGTTTCCAGAGTATCACATAGTAGACCACGTGTGAAACCTCTGTGGCATGAGGCTCTATACATTGATTTCTATTCCCTTCTTGCCAGCTCCTACCATTCTAGCTGCCTCTGCTATTGTTATGAGGTGACATTGTCAGAGCTAGCCATAAAAGATATCTGAGGCTCTTTCCTCCAAGTTGGAATAGCTATTTCCTTCTGGTCATGACATATATATATATAATTTATGTTCGTTTCTTCACTCTTCATTTACAAAGATTAGAAAATAACCTGAGAAAAAGAGATGGGTTTGTGTCATTAGCCTATCTTGTCATTTTACTGCTTATCCTCTTAGGTCGGGAATAGTTTCAATAAGCCTGATCAGATTTTTGTCAGTAACTTCCCCACCCTTTGATCACCGTTCCTTCTATTACATCATTGCAATGTTCTAGCTTATTCGGGAAGTGTTTTCTACAGGTTTTCCACACATCTCTAGGAGCCTTGCCACATCCATCCTCATAAAAGTATGAAATACCTCTTAAGTGACATGGGTTATAAGTTAATAAAGCAATATGTTTCTCTTTCTTACCTCCTTGCAGTGTCTCCATCAATGCCATGATACATATTAGTTCTTCAGGAAAAATCCTGATACAGAAAGTTCAGCTTCTTATATTTTTGTTTTGTTTTGTTTTCCCAGTTGGCTTTAAGTTTTCAGGTTTTTTCAATTTAGGTGACTTCAGTGCTGATCTAGGGCTTACCTCCTATCACCATCGACTCAAATTATCCAATATCCCCAACAATGTTCTCAGGTTTTTAGCCCTGCCCCTCCTCCTGCACTGCAAGCCCCAGGCCTGCTACAATTTCACTCCCTCCAGAAAAACCTACCAGTTAAACTATCAGCTGAAACTCATGTTTGCTGCACCCTACTAAAGAGACATGTCCCATGGGGTCTGTTCAGCTGCTGATGAAAGGCAGGCTCAAGCACGACATTCACTGCAGCTCCAGCAGCAGCTCTGTGTTGCTGACGCTGGGGGAAGAGGAGGGGCACACCACACATGTGTAGGCTGGCACACACAGTACATCTTCTTACCAGACAGCGTATCAGACCTGTTGGAGCTTAACTTTTAATTAAATGAAGGGCCACATTCTGTCACAGAATCGCTTTCCTCCAAAACAGATGCCTGCAAGATACCACAAAAATTGTATTCACGTGAGTCCGAATCCAGGTTGTGGGTGGCCGCTGTCCAAACCTCATATACCATCTCTGTCAGAACAGGAAGTCTTCTCCAGCAGTGAACTGATAGCCTTTTTATTCTGGGCGACCATGCCCTGAAAGCCTTCTCTATCCTGCATGGCACCTGTGAAACCAACACTCCTGCAATGTGTTGCTGTTCCTAACCAGGCATAGAAAACAACCTGATAGAAAACACTCTGTAGTGTTTACCCAAAGCTTCCCAAAGCTGCATAATTCTTGCCAAGGCATTCAGTAACTGTGCAGAGTATGCATAGTTAACTTAAGTTTTCCCAGCAGCTCAGCATGCTGACCAAGATACCCTCCGTGCTGAAATCCCACATGTGCACTGTAGTCCTGGCTAAGAGCAAACTGGCAGAAGGAGTCTAAATCGGTAAGCCAACTAGGCTTTTGGAAAGTAATCTATGAAGCCTTCAAAAGCTCCCAGATAACATTTGCAGTAGGCAGACATAAAGAAAATGAAAAAGACCCAGGCCAAGTTGCATGGCAGCCCTACATCTTTCCTGGAGTCCTGCCTCTAGATCCCTTTCAGCGCCATACGACAATTTTAGAGAAGTGAGGTCGTCCATGAGATTCCAAAGAAGCAATAATGATTTAATTCATGTGGTTAAAATCTGAAGCCAACATCCTACCTGTAATTTTATTTGTCAAGCAATGGTAACAGAGCAGTACAGATTTTTATAGCCTGGGCATTGACTCAGTGTCAAATATTCAATGAAAAAAAAATAAGAAAAATAAAAAGTAGCTGATCCAAGAAGTCAAGGATCCAATCCGCCTCTTGCCTCCAGTACCCTCCCCATACTTTGCCCCAGCATTCCTCTCCCTCTCTGCCTTTCTCACTTGGAAGATGTTATTGTTTAACATGGCACATTACCAAGCTGCTAGACCAGGACAGTAAAATTATTCACTGACTTTACTGTACTCTTCTACCAGTCACTCATTTTTTAAGACTTTAGCCCTCCTTCCCTCCACCCTTACCTCCTCTGGTCCAATGAAATTCTCCTTTTTTCCCCCTTCTCTCCCCCTCCCTGTGCTAGGCAGAATCTGGAAAAAAGAAAATAAGGCCAAACTCAACAAAACTACTGCTGCGTAATAGCAGTCTTTTTTCACACACAGATGGTCAGTCAGAAGAATGAGCGCTTTATAAGACAGAGATCATTCTGGTCTTTGCAATCTTGTTCTCCTGAACCTCAGCAGGAGTTTTTCATCAGCGAAGTGGATAATAACTCTGTCAGACACCTCATACACACAGGTATTAATAAAAAAAAGAAAGTACTGTAGTGACTGATTTTACAAGAAACTGGGAATCTTAATGTGATAGTTAAAAAATGTGCACGATAATTACATTCAACCAATAGCTATGTCAACAGAGGTTTATAGCAGGTTGCTAATAAGCAAGGAATATGCTTATGTACACATCTATGGTTTTGCACTTGACAATATTTCTGTGGCTGAAGTCCCTGTACCATTCTATACCCATAAACATGCACACATTGTGTGCTTGCAAACACCTAAGTGGCCACAGACTTCTCCATGTTTGCTTACAGAAATTCCATTTGCATGGGTGATTGCAGTTGATAGCATTGCTGTCTGATATACCACAAGATGCTAGCAGCTACTCAGGCCTTTTAACTGAAATTTGGCTGAATCTATTAATAGCCTTAAATGTGCTATTTTCTAAGAAAATTTCTTTTTCCCAAAACCAAATTTTTATGACAAAGAAGATAGATGCCTGTCATCATTAATTAGATGCCAAACCCTCAGTTTTCTTGTGATAGATCCAAAGTGGCAAGATCTCAGATGACAATAGCATTTGCTAACCCAGAAACACACCCCTCCTGTTTAAAATGGGAAAATATTTTGAGACGCTCTACATTTTCCAAAAAAATTATGAAGCAATGCTAAAGAAAATAACTGCTGCAAGTTTGAAGTAGGAGCTGTGTTCTGATAGTCATCCTATTCTTTCTTCCACAAATGGAAATTCTTAGCACTTTTATGTCTCAGCATTTTCAAATTCAAACAGAATGAAATTATGTGTGAACTCTTGCACTCTCACTTCATTAGTCATTCCCTTCATTAGTCAAATGAGAAGGAGCAGCACTTAATGCTTCTGCTCATGAAAGAAATTCTTGCAATAACATATTTGGGAGCTATTCTAACATTATTTTTTTTAAATTGTACTTTGAACTTGATGTGACTCAGCTATGGCATAAAAAGAGAAATTACACTATACTGGAAGCTTAAAGATTATTGAGATCCCAAAAAGAAATGAATTTGCTGACATCGTTTTGTTACCAGCAGACCATTGTTCACTAAGCACTACGCATTTACAGTGTATGTAGAAGGACAAATCCCTGCTAAGGACACAAGCTTCCCATAGGCTAAGCAGTACCCAGTCTTCAGGCCTTGATCTCCATTCTACCTTGGACACAGTGGTCAGAAATATCTTCTTTTCCTACTCCAGCTAGCCCATTTCTCCTGTTCTCCCTCCCCCAGCCTGTGTTTCAGAATCATTTCTTTGCACTACTAAAGTTTCTGAAAAATAAACACTATCAACGGCATCACACTGATCATTTGTATTCTCCTCTGTGTGCAAAATTAAGTCAGGATTTTGTTCAGGAGTTGCCAGAGAACAGTATTACCTAACATTAAAGAGATGCATGGATAAAGTTGTCAGAAGATTGCCAAGAACTGGGCTTTGCTGTGCCCACCTCAGTTTGGTGCTGTCAAGCCTTCAGCTTCATTCTCCAAACGTAATGAAACAAATTAAGTCAGCCTTTTCAGCATTATTCTCATCCATCATAAATTAATTTTTAGTGGCATTTTCCCATGGATTCAATCTGACTGACCTAGATTCCATGTTTCTCTTATAAACCAATCATAAAAATTAACAATAAGTGTTCAAAATGAGATCTTGTAAATGTGCAGCACAGAGTAGGATTTAGGGAAGGGAAACTAAAAGTGCTTAGCCACAGAGAAAAAAAAAAGTAAATAGAAGACAGCTTAAACAGTAAGTATTTGAAAGTAGCAAAATGTTATTTTAAACAAATGTATATTATACTGTAGTAAAGAACAAATAGATCATCTATTAAATTTGAATGCACAAAAATCCGGTTTTCTATCAGGCTTCTCAAACTTGTAGACAGCTTTTTTTAATTATTGTGAATGACAAGGTCTCAGGCTTCACCACATCACCAAAACTCTTATTAAAGGGGGTGACAGGAAAGAAGAAACTTACCCTAAAGACAGGGTTTTTTATCAACACCTATCTCAGTTACTCGTGAAATCTCTGGTATGGATGGTGCTGGCCTCTGTGGAACATTACATATGACTGGGCTGAGGATGAGATTAGCAGGCCAGTCCCAACAGTAAGCAAACCAAATATTTAATTGAGGATTTAAACAAGATTGGAGAAAATAAAGAGGATAATAATTTTTTTCTTAGACAAGGAAATACGTGAAGAAATGGCACACGCTGGGTTTCTATATACATTCTCACCTTCTCTTTCTAGATACCTCGGTCTGACAAACTGAGTTTCCACTCCTCAGAGCATTAGTTGCAACAATTACTACAGTAAACAGTTCTGATGGCTAGAGGTAGGGAAAGTCTAAAAAGAGATAGTGTAATGTATACTCAATCTCTCTTATCAAGCCTACACAAGCTCCAGAGTATTTAACAGGAACTTCTGTGTTTTCTTTCAGAATTTTGCTTTTTCTGAGTTGGGCTTCAAAATGTTTCCCTCTTAGCATGAAAATAAGGGAGAGTATAAACCAAACCTGCAATGCTCTGGTAACCTTGTGCAAGCCAGAAATACCCATCTGTGAATCATCTGCCAGGGAACAAAACTTCAGGCTTTCAAAACCAATCTACACACTTCATTGTCCTCAGTGGAGGCAGGATCAATCCCCACAATCCAGAATTATTAATGCTGCATTTTTAAAAATAGAACAGAGAATGTATTTCAGCTGGATTTTTAATCCATGAAAACTCTTCTGATTATAATGATTTTACTACCTTTCCCCCTTCACACGTTCCTTGCTTAGTTCTCTCTGCCAGCAGCTCCCCACCTTGCCCTCCAACAAATAATGCTCTTTCTCCAACTCAGCCTCAGACACATAAATTGCTGTGAAAGGCAGGATCCCCAGGCTCTCATGAAGCTCCTGCTGAAGTTAATGAGACTTGGCACAAGATCGTCTTAGAGAGAATGATTTGCAAGAGCAGCACCTTCCTTCCTATAGGACACAACACAAAAATCACTTCTCCACCTACACTTTTCAACCTCAGCTCTAATTTCTACTCAAGTCAGAAATATTTTTCACTTTATATGTGACTTGACAGTTATTAATACTACTGTGAGTACATACCACCTGACTTTATATGATTTACAAAGAAGACAGAGAGCAAAGATAACAGTTTCATTATAAGTTTTAAGTGCCCATAAATCTTTCTACATCAAACCATTCCTGATCTCCCAAGAGGGACTCTCCAAACACTGAAGCCATGCCTATTTGGCAAGCACTACAGACAGGGATTTCTTTTTTAGCCTCCTCCGTCTCTACAGAGGGCAAAAATCTTGGATAGAAAACTTCAGTCCAGAAGCCTTTTTCTTTTCCTGCAACAGTTAAAGGCACAATGATGGTTTTAATAGAGTTCTCCAGTGACTCTACTGCTACTTTTTATGACTATTTCTTGGAGCAATAAAGTGGCAGAGGCAAGAATATTGAGACAGTGATTTTTCTGCAGCAAAGAAGGGAGCCTATTGAGTCCATGAAGTTATTCCCCTTCAAAGCCCAGCATCCAATACATTCCTAGCTGCTGCAAAACAAAGACTAAAAATTCCTTCTCACCTGTCCATTTTCCTGTTTAACATCAGGAGGCAAGATCACGCTACCCAGTTACCTTGGGGCTAGTTTCCAGTGTCCCACTTTGACTTCTGTTTTGTGATATTCCAGCGACTGTTCCTTGGAGGTCCTGTGATAGAACAGATCAATGCCCCCTTGCGCACCTGAGGATCTCTCACACTTCAGTGAGGCACAGAAGTAATGGGCATCTCCCCAGCCTAGCTTATCTCATCTGTGCTGAGGCCAAGGCAGCTCCCTCCAGAGTATGAATCAGATTTCAGGTGGGATGAATTGCTCATCTTTCTTACCTGACCTTGAAATGGGTCAAGGACCCTAATTCAGGCACTTTAATTTGATGGCAAAAGCAGAACAGGATGGTTCTAGACCATCACACAAGTAGTTTTTCTAATGTCAGGGACCTTGCAAAATAAAATAAAGTGAATCCATTTTCACCACAAAATTTTACAAAAAGGCGGTCTGAGATCAGGGGACCCATGCAATGGCTGTAAGATAAAATAAAAGTTCCACTAAAGGAAACTGACAAAATTTTTACCACACATTTCCATGACACTGGGATTTCACTCCTACTTGTGCCCAAATGGCTAGGTTTACTAACATGATATCCCCCTATCTATTCAGCAGAAAACTTATTAACTTTACAAGAGTGTATCTAAAATTGCTATCTAAACCAATCGCGGCTGAATACATGTACCTCATTAACTGAAACCAAATGTGTTTTCCTCTGCAGTTCAGTTCTTGTTACAGCTGTATTTGCTGGGCTGGTGCAAACTTGTTGACATGGTTCTGTATTATGCTGTACTCTAGCAAGGCATGTCAAAAATGCAGACTGAAGGGTAAAACTATTTCATTGCATAAATAAATAATGCCTTTGGTCAACACTAGTTACACAATAGGCAGGTAAATTAAATTAAGGGACCCACAGGGAAATGGTTCCTCACAAAGTTTGAATTAGCTTTCAAATTATCTCTCTCAATTTATACAAATATTCCCAACCAAACTTCACTGAAAAATAGATTCTCAATACTTTTATTTACCTAATAGTTAACACAAGTATAACAACATACATGCAAATCTAAAATAAAAACATATGTGGGGATTTTTTTCCCCAAATAAGAATTTGAAACAGATGCGCTCTTTAACTGTATTTCTTCACCCAAAGCTTTTCTCTTCACTGTTTGTATTTTTAATGTATTTTTTCAAAGGTACAGTAAAATATAATCCTAATAAATTATTCCCCCTTTTATCTGACAAGTATGGCTTTCAAATAACATATTCTGTCTTTATTTCTTGCTGGCATAACTTATTCATATCAACTGGTGTTTTGCACAAAGTCAGCTGACTGCGGTTCAGCTCTAAGCAGGAATACTATTTTCATTAGAATTGTATTTAAAAATCAACATAACAAAGCTGCAGGATGAAAACAATACAACATTCACCCCTGTTTCCACCAATTCTGTATTCTCCTGTCTTCACTAAACCCATGCTTTTATCAGGCACTGCCACCCTACTTCTCTCATCATGTTTTCAAATAGCAGCACTTAAGAGGGATAAGTAGTCTGTAGCAGCTTTTCAGTCCCAGAGACAGAAAATATTAGAAAATATATTTGATGTCTCCTTTTGTCCTCAAAACTTCACCTGTAAGTTTTCCAGAAAAGCATCAGACATCTGGTAAAGCAAAATTCGATGTAGTAGTGAAATATAAGAGGTATTTATGAATTAGCTCTCTACCAAACGTACCAAATATGAAAGTCTTAGAGAAGACCCACATTTCAGGGTATGCTCATCTGCACTGCTCTCAGCTCAGGTTATTCAACAGATTATTGATACCAAAATACATTCCCATCAGGAAAGAGTAACGTGGATTTCTGTAACAAAACAGCTCCAGATTCTCTTTTATAACAAATGGTCTTCAAATTTTTCAGGGACATTTAATCATGTTAAGCTTCATTAGCAGTCACCAAGTCATGAGATGTTTTGGCCCATCTTTATGATACAAATTGCTACTGCACAAAAACATCTTGGTTCAGCCTAATCCAGTTCCAAAAAACACACCCAGGCATTGGAACGGTCTGCCAAGGGAGGTGGTTGAGTCGCCGTCCCTGGAGGTGTTTAAGGTTAGGGTAGACGAGGTGCTTAGGAGCATGATTTAGGGATTGGTGGGAATGGTTGGACTCGACGATCCAGTGGGTCTCTTCCAACCTGGTTATTCTGTGATTCTGTGATTCTGTGAATTTCATATTCAGATATTCAGGTCTGAAAATAGATCGATGACAAGCCCTGTATTTACCAGAAGGACAGCTAAAGTGTAAAGCTAAGAACTGGTAAGTTAGGAAATTTTCTTAAATATCTACTGGGCCTAAGTGGCAGGGTAGAGGTATCCAGGGGTGGCAGGGACCCTGTGTGGAGGGGGCCTGGGGCTGGTCACCACAAGGCCCTACTAACTCCAACATCACTGTGAGTACCCCAAAACTGCAGCCTGTCAGGGGAATCCCCAGCGTCTCTGCTCAGATATAGTTAAAGAAAGAAGCCACGGAGGGAGGAGATGTAGTTAAAGAAAGAAGCCACGGGGGGAGGAGATACGTGAGGAAGAGATCTGTTTTTGAGAAAGAAAAGGAAACAAAACAGAGGGGTCATGTGGAAGATGGCATCCTTGGGGACATGGCTAGACACTCTCCTGGGAAAAGGTGTTCCCTGCCAGAGGAGGGACACCACCACGGACTGAAATCACCCCACACCAGGGCGGGTGCAGCTCACCTGCATGTGCCTGTGAGTACATCACGCACAAACAGAGACACCCCTTAGGGAATGCAGCTATGGGTCACCCACACTGCTGCAAAGGAAAACAAGCAAGAAACAGCAGAAAGACATCAAGCCAGTGACTTCAACCTGGTGCACCACCTGTCACATGACAATGGACAGGTTTTCTTTCTTTTGTGCCATCTTTAATGAATCTCTTGCAGAAAAAAGAATTTGGAGTGGACTTCTTGGCATCTCCAATAGCACTCCAAGTAGCTTCAAAATACAATATCCAAAAGTATTTTACCAGAAAGAATAAATTGACTTGGTATCAGCTGAGCAAAACTAAAATTTTCAGCATCCCCGAAACATCAATGCATCATATGATAAGCTAAAATATTTCAAAAAATATATATATTTGAATTCTGAATTCTAAAAAAAAGGGGAGATAATTTCATCAAGTCAGGTAAGGTAATTTTAGTGTAGATGTTTCTATATTTCTGGCCGAAATACTGAAATGTTTGGCTTTGGCAGGTCTCTGATTCAAAATGTTTAACTACAAATACTTTATTTATCTTTTTAATACTTAACAGTCAAAATATAAATGAAACAGTGTGGTGTTTTCCTATATATTACCCTGAAAAATGCTAGAATATGTTACTGTATTTTCTGTCCAAGTAAACACATTCTGCTTGACGCAGACACCTGAGAAAGTTTAAATCTAACAGTTAAAGTCTGGCAAAGCTGAAGTAACTTAAAACAGGTTTTATTTCATGGAGTCTTAGAAGAATAGTTTTATGAAAATGGACAGAAGAGTCAGGCAAATTCAATAACTTATCAGGACCATGATTAATTTGGATACCAAAGAGTAAATTAGAATATTTTGGGAGCTTTGACATCCAAGTTCACAATGATCAGACAGAAAGGGAAAAAAAGGAGACCTGGTACATCTTGCTATAAGTTCATGATAGAAAACCAAGCTGCAATGACCCTAAACCAATCAAAAAAACCTATAAAGACTGAGATTTGGAGATGGCACTATAAAATTGTAATCGGGCTCAGGAACCAGACTGAGTGAATTATATGTTGGCTTTTGAGCAGCAAATCAAAGCAATCAGCAAGAGAAACCTCAGCAGCAATTGAACATTGACCATTGGAAACTAAGAGCAGCAATTCAGTGAAATTTTTCATTTTTATTTAAAGTGAACTCAAATAAAGCCAGTAAAACTCAGCAACTGCTAACATACCACATACAGGTTTAATAATGTCCTATAAATGTTAAGAATTTGAAATTCATTGCTGTGGAGCAGCTTATGCATTAAGTTTGCAACACACCAATTTTCACACTCAAAGACATCAGAAAAGCAGATGAAAGTTTATTTTTCTTTTGATAAGGAAGTTAAGCAGATTTTGGCAGCTTGCCATCAATTTGACCCCATCTCTTAACTTCCCCCTTGCCCAAACACTATAAATTAATCTTTCAGTGGTTGAGGAAAAAAAAAAAAAAATGAAAAACTTTCAACATGCAAGTCCTTTGGCTGAACCTCTCTGGGGCATATCCCATGGTGACATTCTTTAGCCTTGACTGTCTCAGCTGGCTTCTTCCCCAAAACTATGCTGGGGACAAATTTCTCCTTTAAACTCCAATTCCATTTTCTCTTGGTCTTGATATTACCATCAACCACAATTTCTTGTTCTGACTCTCCAGCAATATCCACTATAACTCTCTTCTTCTGGACTAGCTGCTGGTCTTCACAAAAGCACATTTGCAGAGTAACCTTGTTTGGCTGAAGTCTCTCCAGGATTCCACCTAAGAACAGAGTACGGACCCTACAAATATAGTTCCATAAATTAGCAATTAAATACAGGAATTATGCAAGGAGGAACAAGTTTAAGTTGATTCTGACTACAAGACAAATTAGATGAATATTTTTATGACTTGTCTGCATAGCAATGAATATACAAACACTGAGCAAATAGTACAAGGAGACTACCACTTTACAAACACATGAATGTGCACTGCATGCAGGTTATCCTAGGCCAGATTTTAACTTAATCCAAAGAATACTGACATCCCAATCTTCCTTCTGAAAGTTAACCTTTTTTCTCTGATAGAGATGCAATAATTGCCTACAATGCTAAATCCCTACCTTCCTCACTTTTACACAAGCAACCATCTGAAATGATTTTTCAGGACAGACCAAAAATGGAGGAAAGTTTCAAAGTTTCTAATAAGTCTGAGTTTTGTGAAACAAAAAGCTGGTTGTTACATCACTCTGTAAAAAAATATTTATATTGGCTCTGGCCTTAAGGTTACATTTCTCAGTTCATGGAAGTGGGAGGAAGCATGCAGAATCTAATCAAGAGATAGTCCACAAGGCTCCATAAATGAAATGTTAAATAAAGACTTGTTATGAAAACAAGAAGATGCAACTCAGGAAATTAGCTTGGTCATCTCACAATTCTCTGTTGTTCCTCAGCCAAGCATTGGCTAAACAATAGCTTATCATCCTAAACAACATACAGGGGGAAAAACACAGTCAGGATTTACCCTAAAAGTAAATATGAAGATCACGTAAGTGACTTATGAGCCTTAGCTTTATTTTCAAATGTGACTTAAAAGACTAATTCAGATCTTAATGAAAACCAGGGAATGTAGGCTTCCAAGTAGTGCATTTTTGAAGCATTTACCTAAAATGCAGTTTTATGCACAAGCCAGAAAAATCTTCAAAAAAATATATTTACAAAATGTGAACTCATCAACAAAAAAAACTTTTGACATGGAAGGGTCCTTCTTTGAGAAGGAAGCTTTTTATTTTTCAGTGCAGAAAGTCAGTGTTACTAGAAAATAAATAACATGAAAGAGACAGAAGAGGATGGGGGAAATCGCTCTGCAGAAGAAAAACAAAGAGCAGCAGTCACAAACTTCTCATGAACTCCTGAACTACCAAGTTAACCAAGGTAATCCATTGCTATCTTCCACATTTCTGATCCAGTCTGTCTTTCATTTCTTTGGCTTTATTGCTGTAACTTCTGTACATTTGTAAGGATCATCTGTGTAACGGCACAGGCAATATGACCTCTGAGATTCCAGTGTGGTTCTCCAACTTGTATACACCAGTCTCAGACCAAGCATTTCTTCATATTACACAAGTGTTAAAACTTTTGCCTCTGTTTTTATTTGACAGCATGATTGCATTTACATTTTGGGGCAAAGCCTGTACAAAGGTATGGCTTTTCAGCCTGGCTCCTGTATGAGCTCTTAGCTCCTAACATGGTGAAATTAATAGCTATTTTTGTTTCATCTGGCAGGGAGTCTTACAGCCAATGTAGTACTGCATCTCCTGTGACCACAGGGTTTCTCAGATGTCCCAAAAGTTTAATCGCTCTATGCTACATGAGGCTGCATTTTCAGAGAGAAAGTTATATCTTCTACAGCCAGAGCTCTACAAACCAGCCAGAGTTCATGAAATGAAGTATTTGTTCAGTGACTATTATGAAAACAAAATTAGTAAAGTTTTGTTGGATGAAGAACCATAATCAAATAAAGATCTTGTGCTTAAAAATTATTATCAGTATGATAAAATTAAACTAATGAAGCTCAGGAAATTTAAAGTAAAACCAAAATTTTCAGTGAAAACTTGACTATGATGGAATGATCTGTTTAAGTGGCTTCAGTATTTTCATTGCTGAAGTTAAAATTCCACGGTCATTTGAGTTTTAGAAAGGGAAAAAGAAGAAAGGGAAAAAAGATAACTAAGAGAGTTGGTTGTCTGGACAATCAATGAAACCTAGACAATCAATGAAAACAAATACTTGGTTTGTTTTTACTTTCCTCTTTTCCTGAATGAATTAATGAAACTGTTGAACTCTGGCCTCTTCTTCAGACAAAAGCAGCAAGGAGACTGGCTGACTTAATATCCCCCACAGCAATGTTGATGGAAGATTTTAATGTGAGAACACTGTGTGCTCGTTTGGCATTGCATTCCCTAGAGGGAATTTAGTAGACAGTGTATAGATTAAATTTAGCTAGAATTAGACATTAAGAAACAAATACTTAGTGCCTAGATAGTAAAGATCAAGAAAAGTCACTTTATACTTGGTTTCCTTTGTAGACTTATAATGCTTTTGCTTCTCTCATTCCTTTTTTTTTCTTTTTATGGCACAGCCGTTGCACAGTAGACAACCATTTTGTCTCTCTTAGTGATGCTAGTTAGACAACATACGGAGCTTGTGTCAGGAAAGTAATCGAGATTCTCTGAAGCATTCTTGAAGTACTTTCATCATGCCACATAATTGATTTCAAGTGTTTGATGAAAAGTCAGGCCCTGTGACACAATTATTCTTTGGCTTCAAAATCAGATGAAGAAAAATTCCCACCACAGGAAAATCAAATCTTCATGTCTGAAATTAGAGTTTTCGTGGATTTTGTCTATGTACATGAAATGCAACTATTCAGAGGCATCCTCAGCATTGCTCCAGCTAATAACAAAACAAGGATAGTGATCTGTTGCAGCTACTTTGCAGACAATAAAATTAAATGCTTTTAAAGCATGATGCCAACAACAGTTTCAGGTCATTTCCCAACTGGCTTTTCCTGTCTGGTATGCCTTTCAGAGTTTTGACTCTGTTGACACTGCGAGTTAAATGAAACAAAAAATCCAAACAGAAGCCACAAAACTCAGCAATTCAACCTTTTTGATCTACTTAAGTGTTTTTAAGCCTGCTCATCACCATGGGATCCAAGCGTCCTTTTTCACATTTCAGTGTTTCCTAAAGGATCAAGCCATGGTAAGACCATAATGCTTGTGTGATTGTTGAAAGAAAAGATTGTTTTAGAGAAGAAAAAAGTCCTCTTCTCCAGAATTAAACCTGAACAGGACAAATTAAAGATGGAATAGGACAGAAAGGAAAGAGCTGTTTTTCCTTGATAAAAACATTAGTAGAGCTGGAAGCATATGGAAGCAGAGTTGTAAAGAGTTGGAAGAAAACACCTCCCTCTAACTTACAAGAACAGAGGTAACTTTTTTAAAAGGCTTCCCTTGGGATAATGTGAATATAGACTGTCTCATACTTCACATATTGCATAACCATCTGAAAATACAATAATTTGAGACAAACTGAGATTATTTCTTGCGTTGACATCTGCTTGGAAAACATAATGAAAAAATCTAGTGCAAGGGTCATTTGGCTTGCTATGTTAGTGATAATGCTGCCAATATCCAGTACCAAAACAATGAGCAATTTGTAAAGATTTGGCTTATTACATTCTGCTTAATAAATTCAAAGGTTTGAACATGAGAGCATATTGTAATGTAGTAACATAATATTGTAACTTTGCAGAGCCAGATTCAACCCGTAAGCAGACCCAACATTGATTACAATATTCATGTGTACTGAAGCTGAATGAATACTCTGAATACATACTTGGCTGAATACATCCTAACTCCACTATATACACAATAGCAAAAAATTAGTGCTGCTTTTTTCTAGTTGTTTTATATAGTCATGCAGTAAATGTATCTTTCATACGTATATGGATCTCATTTTGGCAATGAGAAAAGTATACATTTAAATGCAAGGCGATGTAACTGGTCTTTAACAAAGGCCTGGCAGGCATGATGCTTTAGTTAGCAGAGGCACAGTCAAGGCATCCATTCAAAAAAAGGCACAGCACCTTTTGTATGAAGGGAAAGTGGTTAAATAAAAGAGAAGACCTGCTTTGGTAAACCAATATAGCCAAATAATAATGGAGGATACTAACTGGTCAAGGGGCCAAGGGAGATAGGAGCAGGATAACCAAGCACCAACTATGGCAATGGGGAGAGGCAAGTTAGTACAGATTTATTGATTCCCTCTGGCAAATTCCTAGACTGATCACCCACTAGAGTCCCTAAAGAACATCTCTCTGCCCAGCTTACACTGTTACCTAAGGAGTCAAAAGGAACACGCAGGATAAAAAAAATTTGCACTGAGACAGGCCAACCACCACTGTTGCCTTCTACCTCCTACAGAACAAGTGATGAGACTGCAGTCAGAGATGGAACTCATCTGCAAGGACTTCCAACTGGGCGTAACACTGGACAATCTCTACACTTTTACAAGATACAAAAGCAGAGGCGCTAAAGAAATGAACATAGACTAACAATTCCTGCTTTTGCTCAAAAAAAAAATGGGCTTATTTGCTGTGTGAAGAGTGAAAGTTTCCTCTAATAACAGTGTTCTTCTGTCAGGAGCAAACATGAGAGAAGTACCCAATGCTATTTTTCTATCCAAAGACCCAAATACGCCTCTCTGGCCACATAGAGAGAGCTGGTGCAGGCAGAGCAGGAAGCTGGGCAGTGTGGAGAGATGGCTCACTAAACCTGTCAGGAGAAAAAGTGTTTCATGTCACTCAACAGCATCTCCACAGAGCAGTTACAGAAGTGCTGACAGCCTCTGAAAGGAATCGCATCCAGTCGTCCTCCAGCAGGAAGAGGTTGGCTTTGACACGAAGCTTATAGGGTGGGTGAGATGAAAGTGGGGGGGAAGGGACCTCTGGGCTCCATGTAGGATTTTGCCTTCCTCTGCCACATGAGGAGATGGAAGAGGAGTGCATTAGCTGTCCCAACTGCTTTCAGCTAGCCTGTTCTTTCTGACCCCTTCACCAAGCAGTTCTGTATCTCTCTCATTCTCCACCTTTCAAAATTTAAACTTGCTAACCCTGCTGCCAAAAAACAAAGATAGAAATAACATCAGGGTTGAAAGCAATTTCAACATAAGGAATAGCTGCAAGGACAGATAGGGGATCCTTGCCGCTTGACATGGACTACATACTATACCACAGCACACATTGGTAAGTACATTTTGCAAACAATTTTACAGACTTGTCCTGCTTTTCTCTAGAAAAAGTTTAGTCAGGCGCTTTCAGTCACTGGTGCACTTGGATGATTTTCAGCAGTACAAACAGTAAATAAATGTAGACAAAGAAGTGAAACATCTACAGAAGGGATGAAATTACCCAAAACATCAATGTGATTAAATAAGAATGCACTTAAATCACACAATAAACGTCTGAATTGGCACGGAGTTACCATCTCCAGTGTATGGATCAGAAAGTGTAAAAGAATGAATGTAATTTACATCCTACCCAAGAGCAACAATTCCTTACAGAGTGCATTGGATTCACCATTCCCTCACCATGCCTGAGCAATGAGGGACAGGACATTTAGCTGTGACGAAGAACCTAAATCCTCGTCTTAGAAGACATTTTGAGAGTCATGTTTTTAAAACACTTAGGTGTCTAGTGTTATTGTTGAGCATCTGGATTTTTACACAAGATACTTTTAACTGTCTAGGAGGTTTATTGTAGCACTTTTGCTGCAGCACTGCAGCACATTGCCTACTTTCTGCCATTCCCTCTATGGCAGCAGCCGCACATCCCTGTCAGAGACTCTTGTCCTTTTCTTCCAGGCCGTCAGCATGTCTTTAAAGAGGCAATAATTCTTGCCTCAAAAAACAAGTGGAAAGTGCTTTTTACTGATACTGAATGACAACATAGACAGCAGTCCCTTGCCCATCAGTACAGAATAAAATTCAGAGGTCCAGCTGCTCCTTTGTTTCATTTACTCTTCAACATCACATTTTTTTCCTCCTCTAGTGGATTAAAGCTGAAAGGCTTTACAGGAGACATGTCTGTTACAGTAATGTAAACAATAAATAATAATAGAAAAGAGAAAGAAAAACTGATTTATTAAAGGCTATTCACTTCTATAAAGTAAATAACTGAACTTCCAATTTAAGTGGACATTTTTACTGCCAAATAAATCTCCTTGCACAGATATGAGAGGATTAGAGACTTTGCGTAGTATAGAAAAAAGGAAGTTAGAGAAGTTCACATAATGCAAGCAAGCAAGTGCAGCAGGCCAAGCTCTTGATAGATGCTGCTGGTTTACACCAACCTAGGATTGGTTATATATTCATCTGGCATTGAACATATTATGCACTAAGATAAAGTAGAAATAAACTGCTTTTGAGAAAAAGAAGAAACAGTCACGTGTGTATTCATCAGCTTTCGCATTATGGAAACTCTGCAGAAGTTGATATTTTCTTTGCCGAAATAAGAACTATATAGGCTTTCAAAATGTGGCTTTCAAGTTAGGCACTGCATCTATTTTTGTGCTTCTAATGGTCCTGCTCTGAAAAACATTTCAGTACCCAGCAGTTCCCCTGAACCACAAACAGAAGTGGCATTACAGCACCAGGCAACTGATCTACCTTTGCAGGTTCTGGTGGAGAGTGTGGACTGAGAGGGAGATGCAGAACCAGAGTACCAGAGTTCAGTTATGTTCAGTGTTGACCACTACTTGCCTCGCAAGAACTGTCCCAAAGGACCAGGGGCCAAATTATTGTTACTGTTCAGAGAACCCTGCTGTAAATGAGAATGGATTGATGGACCACCACAAGAACAATATTTGCACCTCGGCTTAAGTTTCTAGTAAAGAAGACAGAGACCTGAGTTTCTTATCTCTTCTGAGAAATATTCAGGCCAAACCTTAAGGGGTCCTTAATACTCTTTGCTGATTTCTGCCCTACAGTTTCCATACAGTGCAGTGGTAGTAATAATCCCGTTTCCTCAGTCTATATGGATTCTTTCAACAACCCAGAGGAAGAGAAATTAAAATCTACGCTCCTGAATTTTCACCAGATCAACTTTCTCTAACTGTCCTTTTCCAATGAACCGAATCTTATTTCTTTTTCATCTCATTTCCCACAAAGTTTAAGTACAGTTGACACTCCCTGAAGTAACATAACAGATGCGGGTATGCCTAAAACATGGGAACTCAGGAGTGATTTGGAAACTTTTATATATGTGAAATAATAGAATACACACACCAGTGATTTTTATCTCAAAGGATGGCCACACAAAATGCTGAGTGGTGAGATACGACTGCAGTTATTAGATTTCCATCTGATCTGATGGACAGCCTTAACAATTCTATGGAATGTGATATATCCCTCAGGCTTAGAGTGAACTTTGACAGGTCACAACTTTAAAGGTCCAAAACTTGAATTTGCAGAACAGATTTGCAAATCTAAAAACTTTTTTGATAAACAAAACAAGAGAATAAGATAACTATGGGGGAAAGTTCTGTAAAAGATAGAAATACTTCGTGCAGGTTTTTTTATATTTGTTTTACTGATTTACTTAATCGTATTTCAGTTATCTTAAACACATATCTCTGAGATTTCTTCTATTTGTTTCCTTAAAATTAGTAGTCCTTACTTTAACAGTGAAGAGCTAGTTAAGACTATTCATTATCCATGTCCACATACAATACAATGAATCTTTCAAAATACATAGTAGCCTTATTATTCTCCGCTGATGTATTTCAAGAGCTGTCCCTGGTTTTGTGACCGCACACAAATTTACATTTCTGTAGCCAAATCAAATGGATTGTGAACTTTTCTCTAGAACTGGAGCAGGCTTTGAAGTCAGAGAGTCAGAGTGATGACATTAAAATGCAATAGGACATTAGTTCACAGAGTTCACGTACCAGCAAAAATCTGTTTTAACATTTGAAACTGAAGTTAAAAGCACAATAAAGATACAAATTCCTGCTAATCTGAAACCTTCTCTTTCTCACCTTGTCATAAAAGCATTTTGTTCCTGTAACCACAGACCCTTATCTACCCTCCAGACTCCACCAAAAGGAAGCTGACACCTCATCAGAAGATATCTGGGGAGAATGGTACTGCTTGAATCCTGCCTCTATCTTCAGAATGATATTTTAGTCTTCAAGGGATGGCAAAGGATTTCCACAGGCACATGGATCAGCAGAAAACATGACCAAACAGCTCATAAACAATGTTCTCCTCATAACCAACTAGTGAGTTTTCTGTTCAATGTTCTTACTTTTGAGAATTCAGCTGTGACTCTATCATTGACTGATACCTGTAAATTTCATTTCCCTAGCTGCTAGCCTGCAATTAGGACTGACTTAGTAATTATTGTAAATGAAAACTGGTTTTCCCTTTGTTGCCAATATCACTCTGGTTTTGCTGTGGTAGTTGCATAATTTACAGTATTAAATGTTAGCTATCCCTCTTAGCAGAAGCTGAATAATATAGTTTTTCTAAGAGACTGGAGTAGGCAAAGTCAGTCACTGCTGAGTGTAAGAGAGTTAAGACTTTTAGCTACTGTGCAGTAGAAATCTGTAATGCCTGTAGGATCTTGCAGGTACACGTTATGTTGCAGTAAAAAAAATATTCTCTTTTGTAGGAAGACCAGAACAAAATATGCATATAGTCACTTAGAATCATAGAATCACCAGGTTGGAAGAGACTCGCCGGATCATCGAGTCCAACCATTCCCACCAATCTCTAAACCATGCCTCTCAGTACCTCATCCACCTGCACCTTAAACACCTCCAGGGAAGGTGAGTCAACCACCTCCCTGGGCAGACTGTTCTATTGCCTAATGACCCTTTCAGTGAAGAATTTTTTCCTTATGTCGAGCCTGAACTTCCCCTGGTGGAGCTTGAGGCCATTCCCTCTCGTCCTGTCCCCTGTCTCTTGGGAGAAGAGGCCAGCTCCCTCCTCTCCACAACCTCCCTTCAGGTAGTTGTAGAGAGCAATGAGGTCTCCCCTCAGCCTCCTCTTCTCCAGGCTAAACACCCCCAGCTCTCTCAGCTGCTCCTTGTTCTTCAGCCCCTTCACCAGCTTTGTTGCTCTTCTCTGGACTCGCTCCAGAACCTCAACATCCTTCTTGTGGTGAGGGGCCCAGAACTGAACACAGTTTTCAAGGTGTGGTCTCACCAGTGCAGAGTACAGTTTCCTGCTTTCTTATTTTTTAGCTGTATTTTGTATTTTCACATGTTTACATAGCATTTTTTCAAAAGAAATTTCTGCTCAGTCATTGGCTTTGACTACTTCCTATATCAAAGAGCAACTTTTTACTGATGCTTCTTTACTCCAGTTTTAGATCCAAGACAAATAATTCAGCAGGAGCTTAGGTAATGATGAATATATAATAATGGAAAAATAATGTCAAATAATAATGATCTTTATTCAAGAACATCTTTTATGGCACAGACATTAAAAAATAAGATTCTCCTAAACAGACAGTAAAAATGGGACTTGGAGTTAGAAAACCTCTTAAGCATGCATTTACCCTTAAGTCTGTAGAAAGTCTTACAAATGTTAACTGGAGCGGTCATATGCCTGGAGGTAAGTATGCTTAGAAATACCTCAATTAACCTGGAGCCAAAACCTGTTTGCATTATGGTTTGGGAACAGCAAAGGACAGAGAACAAATGGAACAGTTATTCAGAATTTGGACAAATAACTGCAAATACATTTTTTGGTATTATTAAGCCAGTATTGGCCCTGCTCAGAATGCACGGACTGAACAGTCCTAATAATCACAGCTGAAAAATACAGACCATGGATGTTTATTGATTTAGACAAGATCACTCCTCACAGGAGAGCAAGCCTCTAGTTTTACAGACCTTTTAATTCCCTGTACACCATTCCTTTCCCTTTTACAAATCTCCTGCTGTGAAACTCTAATGCACTCCTGAGACACTAGGAATCATGGAACTAACTCTGTAACTTGCCCATCAGCCAGGGGGGGAAGCAACATCCAAGACCAAGGATTTTAGTTGTTGCTATCCATGCTATATTTTCATCCAAGGCATAAAGCAAAAGAGTCACCAAATACCCCCAGAAACTGAAATGCTATTGCAATAGAGGTAATAGCTGCACATTGCTGTTGTTTCTATTGGTGTTACTTTTAGCCACCTCCCACCACTCCCACTAAAAAGATATTTATTATCTGGTGTGTCTACTGGCCAAAAATGTCATTTCTTATTTTAAGCAAATCCAACATTCCATGCAAATGGAATTAATTTCTGCAGTACAGAAAGTCCTTTCAGAAAATGCTGAACTGATTAGTATTATGGAAAAGTGGAATTAATTACTATAGTGATATAACAAAAAACAAAGCTAGAAATTAAAGCCGTCCAATTCTTGCAAAAAAATGGCATATTTCTTACATACACAGTCTTTATACACACTCATTAATCATGCATCCCCTATCTAACCCATAGACGTATGCCTCTGCAAATCCTTAAGGACTAGGAATGTATCAAAAGCCTGTACAAAATGTTTGCACTTATCTAGGCTTGATTGCTCTTAAGGAACAAAAGGTCTAGTTTACTCCCTAAAAATGAGGTTTGCTAGCACAAGGCTTATCTATCAGTTAAGCACCACATGAGCCTGAGGCAGAGACCTTTCACTGGCCATTCACTCCATGGTAAATTTCACGTTGGAAAATAGAGGCCACGGGCTCATTTGAACAACACGTGCCTCCCTTTTTTGAAGAAAGACTGTCAAGGCCACAGGGCCAACTCATTAACCTACCCCCTGGCAGTCCCATCTGGATGGTCTTATCTGTAGGAATTCAGTTCTTCATTTATTTTTTCAGCCACCGTTTGTGACAGAGTTTCTTAAGAAGCAGACTCATGACTTATTATTAGCACATGGGCAGGTCAGCACACAGGTTTATTTGCTGTTAACCAACATCCTAACATGCTGTGTTTAAAATTTCCAAGGGGACTATGAATAGGTTGTAAAAGTAGGAGGTTGAATTCCTGAAGATAAGAGCTTATGATGGTACCACTGTCAAAGCAGGTCATAATTTGCTCTGATAACCCACAAAAATTGCTACACAATGACATAAGTTCATACACATGTGAATTCCTGACAATTCCCTTTTTAAAGGTGCTTTGATGACTGGCCTGTAATACTTCAGCTGTGCCACTTAAGGAATAATTGGAAAATAAGCAAGCATTAAACTCTGAAAAAGTACAATCCATCCAGAAAGGGCAAAAGAAGAGGAGAACCTAGGGTCGGGAGGGAGTGAGGGAGTGGAAAGAGATAAGTGAAAAGAGAATATTCCCACTAAAGCACATGCAGCATAGTTCCTCCAGGCTATCAGGAAGAATAAATACTTCCATCATTTTTGTCAGGGTCAAGCCTCAAGCACAGGGATGTGACCTGTAGGAACTTGGCAGGAATGCTCGCAAGGGAAGATCCTATTTTCTACCTGGGATGTTTATCAGATCTTAGGTTATTCAGAGCTTCACCACTGGAAACACCCACCAAAGTACCTGTGTTCTTTATTGTTGACATACACTGTATGCGCACAGCTGGACACCATACCCCAGGAAATTATTTCCAGGGAAAGAAAAAAACTATAGAATCACCTCCAGAAAAATTATCCACTTGCTTGCTTTCAACTTGTGTAGAACACTGAAAAGTCTGGAAAGAGATGAATATCTGTTATACAGGAATTTACACATTTCATCCAGACAATTGACTTAAAATTTAAGCATGAGGCCACAACTGATCGTTTATCAAGTTAATCTTCATGATGTATTTAATGTCTAACCAAAATATCTTCAGATTGCTTTCACAGTCTGCAGAGCACTGAGCAGGGAGAGAGCACCTGTTAAGAATCAAGAACTGAAAAAGAGCTATGCAGTAGGCTGAGGTTATAAATATTGGCTCCAATCCTACAGTCACTTGGCATCCACTGAGTGCCAGTGTGAATGATGCTACAACTGGGTGTCTTAGTGGTCTGAGGATCATCCATCTATTTTAAGCAAGAGCCATCTTCTTAGTTCATTGAGAGGCATGCAAAAAGATTATATGCTCAGCGTGGTCTACTACTTCTATCCTAATGAAACAAAGGAGCAAATGAAGGTAATTTGATTACAGCATTAATTTAAATTGTTAGGATATCCAGCAGCTTCCTTTCACCACTAGTGCTTTTATGCTTAATCAACACTAAGTAATTTTTTGGTTTGATTGTCATTTTTGCAATGTTCCTGCCAAAAGCGAGTATTAAAAGAAGATTAAAACCCCACAGACATCTCTCCATCCTCGCATACAAGACAGCTTTTTAAGTCATGAATTCTTCCAGACAGTTGAGTCAAAATCTTATTTTCTTATTTGAACAAATGAAAGGAAATATAATTTCTCAAGTAATATTTCAACTTCAGCAGCACTATTAAAACTGCAAAAGGTTTGATCAAAACCAAAGATTTAGGAAATAAACATCTTTAAAGCTAAATTAGTCATTTCCCAGTCAAATTTCTGCATATTAAACTTCAAAACTAAACATTTAAAATACATTTTCTTTTTGTTAAACTGAAGTACAAGTAATATACAGAACACTCAAACCACTGTGTGGTGTTTAGAATACAAATCCCATGGACTTTCAATACAATCTGTGCTCCTAAATCTCTTGAGTATATTTTCAAATTTTGCCTGTTTTGTAAATGACCACTGTCCATTTTTTACATCTGCTTTGCCTTTCCATCTGTCCTTTCTAAACATTTGCTCTAATATCCTTTTCAAGGAGTCTTTTATCTAGATCAGTTTAACTGTCAACAAAGTGGGCAAAATAGTTTTTTAAAACAAAGGGTTCTGTCCCTGCCGTTATAAGTCTAGAAGAGTATCTTGGCCGCCTGTAAACAACACACGTCAAGAGATGTCACTGGAAAGGAGCTGAATTACAATACTGCAATAGTGGTGGGGAAAAAAATGACCCTTTAGATCTCTAATTAAATCACCATCTTCCCTCCCTCTAGCTCTACTCTTTCATCTGATGGCCAGTTCCAAAATGAGTGGAAGTATGGAGGAGGCTTGTTGAGTAATTTTCCAAAATCCATGACAAGAAAGGTGAATTTTCACTCTGATTTTGTACATCAACTTAACACAACAGAATCTTGGTTAAAGACAAAGGCTTTTCATCATTCCTGTAATCTAGTAATTCAATTAATGGAGTCAGAGGTCATTGAAGTTATTTTTTGTTATCAATGTGCAAAGAGTTGATGTGCCATAGCCCTATGGTCACAGATCCAGAATAACAGAATTATGTCCATTCCAGATTTCAAAGGTTTAGCATTTATATACTGAAAGATTGTAATGGAGTGTTTTAATTACTCAAATGACTGAGATGCTCACGTTAAAAATCATTGTTGCATGGATTGTTTAAACTGTATTTACATGTGACATTCTGTTATCAGTTCAGTTACCCCAAGTACACTAACATGTCTGAATGTCAAAAACCGCAGAGGGACCAAACCTGTAAATTTGCATTCGTACATTTTTTAACTCTCCAGGGTTGGTTCTGGATTACATCTTATAAAAAAAAAATAAAGGAGGGGGGGGAAATGGTTACATCAGAGTGAAAATTCACACTTGTGTAGCAGGGAAACATTGCTATTTTATCCATTTATACTCAACAATGAATTTTATTTCAAAATCAGAAGAATATATAGGATCTATATTAATTACTAGTAATTTGAAAAATAGCGAGGACTACAAGCTAAGCTATGCAAGGTAGATGAAAGCTACTTTGGCTTGACTTTTGCTTTGTTTTCTGAACTGCTGCTTTACTAAGTGGCAAGCAGCGGAGGTCAAAGGCCAGACAAAAAGGATAAGCGTCAATGGGAGGCCCTGTGGTGTGACACAAGTGCATAGTGGTATATTGTCCACAGCCCATGAAGAACTTGTCAGCAGCTCAGTGAGAATCCCTCAAAGGAGTGTCTACAGTTTCACTCCATCCTCCTCCCTGGAGGCGGTGGCAGATACCCAGGGAAGGAACAGCTATATAAGCAAGATGGCTCTCTAGGAGCTCTGCTGTCTTATAGTATTTGTTTTTATTTATCAGCATAAAGATTATTAATAGAAAAAGTTTCCAAATAACTGGAAGGTGTTATACAAGCAAGAACTCCTTGAAACAGGTTCGACTAAAAATTAATTCTGCCAAAGAAAGCTAGTTGTGAAAAATAAATACAAATTATATTTGTTAAATTGGCTCACGTTGCATTAAAATTCTATAAAATCTTGTGACAACCCAATGTCTGGTCTTTTGTTCTCCTGTGAAACCTGAACTTACTTAAGCAGCAGATGAGGATTTGCAGAACCAGAATTTCCTGCAAGGGAAATTACTAAGATATAGTGTCCTCTTCAGGAAAAATTAATTATCAAGTTATCCACTGAAATGCAACCTCTTGCAACAGGCAAGCTCTCATTTAATTCATTCTGTTAAATTAAATTGGTCAGATTTTTCAATCCTGTATGTAGAGCTAATGGTGTTGAACAGAATTGAATTTATCTCATGGTTATGAAGAAATTTTGCATTTCTGGGACAACCAGTTAAAAAAATATACAATACGCACACACATTGGTTTTGCTCTGGTTTTATACAGCTCCTAAAACAACTGAGTAAGAGCCCAGGAAAAGGCTTTAAGGCCTTACATCACACAAGTAATAAGTCATCATCCATGTTCTATTTCGAAAAGAAACCAGGATGTAAATGGAAGAATCTTGAACTGTGTCTGTAACAATACAGGCAATGAAGAGGCTCATCGGGAAAAGGGACCAGAAGAAATTAAACAGCATCTGTTTGCCAAATGAGGCACATCACCAAAGTGTGTGTGAATGGACGTGCAGCCAGGTTTATTCATACAGAAACAACAGGGCTAACCAGAGAGCTAAAGTCTTGGGGGGGAGGGAGAAGAAGTGAAAGTAAGCAACATTTAGTTCTGTTAGAGATGAGTCTTCAAATTAGTTATAAGCACTCAAAGTTAAAAAACCAGACCCTTAGTCCTTTCCTCCCCCTACTTAAACACAATTCCAGTTTACCTAGAAACAAACTGGCTAGAGTGCTGCTGCTTGCTGAGAGCTGCTGCCTTCAGAGAAGAGGAGCAACACAGCAAGCAGGCTTACTGGGAAGTGTAGGTTAGCTCTCAGCCATGCTACTGCTTCTACGGAAAAGCAACTTAATCTGGGGACGTGAGAAGCATGTTGTACGCTCTGCACAAAGCTATGCTTTGATCAGTTGCCTTTAGAAACCTGGAGGAAGCCTCTTTTAAGCACAGTATTTGAACATTTGGCAATAGGAAGCTTTTTGTCTTTTTGCTTGAAAGTTTCCCAGTAGGATCCAAAGGCTCAGAAAGTCACAACCGTACTCATCCTCCGAGGCCCTACTGGATTTTTGCCTTGTGAGTCCATTCCCCATTAACATCAACAGGAGATGGACAAGGAAGCTTGCAATCTCTAGGGATTACTCCACTTCTCATCGCGTAACACTCATACTTAGATAATAAATAGAGGCAGCTTTCCAATCAGTTTTCAAAACTGTCTTTGGTCCAGCTTCAACCCTCCTTAAAGCCAAAGATGGCTCCAGCTTGTGCATGCAGAATTGGGCTGTTTGTCTATCCCCACAAAGATGGCAGAGGTGTCGGCTCTCCTGTTGTGAAGCATTTTAAAAGGTGCTGCTTTCTACTTGCACAGGACATGACATAGTTCTTGTTTCAAGTAAGAAGTCAGGTTTATTTTTCTGTTTTCCCATAGGGGATTAATCTCTCAGAGGAGAGAACTTATTTTTAAAAAGCCAGACTTCTCTCCCTCCCTTGTGGTGGCACTCTATTGTCAAGCTGCACCTCCCTACTAGTCCAATGCTTGAGGAGCTCTTCACACTGTAGCACAACGGCATCGTTGTGAATCCGCTTCACATGTGGCACTCCTGGGGCAATTCCCCATGATCATGCTGTGCCTGGCTGCATGACACACCAGCACGTCATCATTGGTTCCAGGTTGTGTTGTGGTTCTGAACACAGCTGAAATCACTCCCTCAGATATTCAGATCATTAATGGAAGGAAGGAAGAGGAAAACAGAAACTTGCTTCTGCAGATCCCACAGTGTTCCATAGAATTTTCGTAAATTATAGAAATAGTCATTAATAAGTCTCAGCAATCATCAAGGAATCACAAAATGGAAACAATAAGCTTTTCAGACTTCTTTGCAGAAAATGAGTGAAAACTGTTTTCTGAACAAAAAGATAGTTATCCAGCCTCTGAACATATAAAGTTGGCTGACTTCAGAGAAAACCCAAACAACTTTCAAGATCCTGCTAAACTTCTCCTCTCTCCAATAAAGGCTACACAGCTATCTTACACTATTGAAGGTAACTTGACTTCATTGGATCATGGGCACTGCAAGGAGATGCAGAAGGGAGAGTGACTAAGCAGAAAGAGAACAAAATTTATGTGAGTTTTACTCACTGATCTGCCAATCCCTGGACAATCATAGTGTGGGAAACCAGAATAATGCAGCTCTTAAGATGAAAACCATGTTGAAAGGACTAGATATCAGGGTAAAATTAAAAGATAAACATCATCTTTCCCTTCAATGGCACCAGTACCATGTGACTGTTAAAAAATTATGTGAAAACAGATTTACAGGCTCATGCCCTAAACTTATTTCTCCTTTGATAAGAAAACATGCAAACATAATGATCTGGAGAAGAAAATTAAATCCCCAGGACTGGATCATATTCAGAATAAAAACAAAGAGGTTCTTCAAAAGCTAATCTCTCAGAAGTCTCGATACAACATGATACTCTCTCAAGGTACAGATTTCTGTACCTTGCTGCTTAAGGATGCTTTACTATGCAGAGCATAACAATGAAGAGCACTCTTTAAAATTCAGTTAAAATGTAACAAATTGTCTTAAATGACAAAAGAAGAGAAACAAGACCCCAGAGCATGAAATTAGAAGTGGTAGGAATCAGATTCTCAGACAAAAACAGAGATGTCACTCTGATTATTGGATATTATATTTATTTTATAAAAATCTTTCATAGTGTTTTCTTTATTCACTACTATGTCAGGCATTTCTGAATAAACATATTCAGATATCCAAAGCAATCCCTCCAATGAAAGGGAGCAAACTTTATCATTACACTAACGTGTAATTGAAGCAAACTGCCAAGGTTGTTTCAGGGAACATCACCCTAATGAAACCAGAGCTAGCAATCACCTTCCTGCTGATTTCTCAATATCCAGAAATCCTGTCCCCCAGGACTTACAGACCCTCCTACCCATAAAATCTGCCTGCAGAAAGGACCCCTTAGTTTATGCCACCACCCCATTACAAGAGGCCACCAGTGTAGTCTGAAATCTGGTCCAGTTAAAGTTGCCACTGTGGAAATAGAGAAACCTGGCTCCTGAGAATAAAGGGCTACACAGGAACCCCAGTGGCAACAAAGTCACTAGCTTATGTTAGCCAGACTGAGACTTTAGGACCAATAGTGAAGAGAGACATAGGAGAGAGCTGTCGATATCATATGTTCTTATAAACAAAGGAATTTTAAGTTCGTATCCCTCTGAGGAGGATTAAAGTCCATGGCACAGGGAGAGAGCATGAGAGTTAGTAAAGCACAGGAAGAGAACTCTAGACATTACATGGTGACGAGCTCACTCTTCTCGTGCATTGTCAGAAATCTAGGTCCAACATTTTGGGGCAGCAAGGAACCCACATTTCTTCTGTAACTCTGGGTTCATAATTTGCAGTTCCTGTTCTGGCAGGGTCAAGGACAGAACCAAGAACTCAGATTCCAAATCTCCAGCTCCACCAAGATGCCATTTCTTTCTTATTTTATCTTCCTTTATACAGATCTAAGAACAAAACACCACTACAATCTCTGTTCCCTAACATAATTAGGGGAAAAATGTAGGTCATCTTTCTTCAAATGCTCTATTTCATGTGATGTAGCTTAACAAATTATAAAGACAGTAGGCAGGCAGTCACACTTTTGCATGGATGACAGTCATGCCTTGCATGCTCACACTTTACTATACATTTTCTGTGATCTTCAGTGTGGAAATTTTGCCCAACCCTCTACCTTTAGACTGTCAGCTGCCATGTCTCACAGTTAAAGACCAGTCCTATGAAGCGCTGAGATTATTAAATGTCTTTCAGTGTAGTTCTTTGGGCATTCATTGAGCAAAGGGGCTGCCCTGGAAGCCTCTTGAATCAAGATCTACACATTAAACCCATGGTTTATCACCTTTTCCACAGTGTTTCTTTCAATCATCCAATATTATCTCCAAAAGGCCACAATGGGACCTTTAGGGAAAAAAAATTAAATACTTGGTTCCCAGGCTAACTTCTTCCTACAAACTCCATGTGGAGCAATTCTAGTTTCTGAATCAGTAAGGAAGGGTTAGATAGGCACGTTTTGCTTTTTAGAGTCATCAGGTCAAGCACATGATTGATCTTACTCTAGCTGGTCACTTTAGGCGAGTTACTAAAGTGCAAACAGAATTTATGTTAGTGAATAATGGTGTTTGTAGATTAGAAACATACATTTTTAACATACTCACATTTTCTTCCCTTGGATCTGTGGAAAACTTAAGGATATGTAAAATATCTGCAGGCTAATACCCCAATAGCCCACACATCCTATTTTTTCCATAGAGAGACTGTTCTTCAGGAGGTAGCCACTAATTACTGAGAGTTCCTAGTACTAAAAACTGACTAATCTGGTAAATGAATGAATCTAGAAATCTATATATGGGACTAGAAGAAGGGTTTTTTTAAACAAAATATGTTTTTTCACATCACGTCTCTTATATGCATTTGTACCAAAAACTTCTCTATCCTGGGACATGCTGATGACTGCTCTTCAACTCACCTTCAAAAGCTAAAATTGTTTTTTGATATTTTCTTATTTAGCCAGTACATTTATTGGTAACAATCCCACATTGTTCTAAGGAAGTTCTCAAATAATCAAACATGAATGAAAAAAAGACTAACACCACATTTACTGTTTCAAAAATAAAATTGCATATACATGATGCGAAAAATATATTAAGTAATCCAGTGTAATCTGGATTATTATTTTAAATGCATGCTCCAAAAACCCTGAATGTGTCAGTTTACAAGTCCACTTCCTATGTTTTTCTATCTGCAAGATCTGCAAGTAATTTAGTCTTGTTTTCACAAAGCGCAAAGACATTCCGTTTGTTTACACTAGAGACAAATTTTACTCAATTGACGCAATTCCATTGATTAAATAATGGCTTTCTTCCTCATTTTAGGCAATTTCGGCCTTATATCATGACATAAAAGAGGTAAGTGATTGTCATCTGCGTTCATATTATATGACAGGCAGATTACCAGGTACGAGCCTTACTGCCTAACAATAGGACCTTTTCAAGGACTGATTTAAAGCTGAATGTTCATAACGTATTCTGAAAACGAGGCAGATGATTAAATAAGTCAACAAAGGGTCAGCTGTGGGACAACTACAGGCGATTTAACTGGAGGGACCTCTAGTAGGTCAAGTGAAACAAAGCAGATATAATTTGTCCAACTTGTGCATTAAAGACACCCGTGAAGAGCAGCTTCTGTTTATCTGCCATCTTTGTGATAGCCTTTCTTTAACAAGGTAATTGAGCCTCCAAGTTCATTTTACGGGTTTTTTTTAGCAGTGGAAAAATATACAAAATTCTGCACATTCTTCATTAGCATGGAGTTTTATCTTAGAATTAGCTCTTGCATTTGGAAGACAAGAAAACAAAATCCTTAGCAGTCCTAGTAAGTAGAGTTCCATTGAAATACTTTCATAAGAGATATATTTACCCTAATGCTCTTGTACAGAGCGAATCCCAAAAGCGCTACTGTACGCATTCACAAGCTCTTCAAAACCTTGAAATATAACATAGTCCTATTATTGGTCTTAAACTTGTGCAAGGTATTAGCCACTACACACAAGCCCTGGAATGGGGGGAGGCACAATGATGATGGTCACCTGTGCATTGGGTCTTTAAAGACCACCAGAAAAGGCTTTTAAAATATTATTTCAGTGAAGTACCAGTGACATCTAGTGGATGGCTCTTCTACAGTAATGTATCCAATGGGATAAACCCGGGTAACTCCAATTTTTTTGAGGGAAGCTACAGAGCAAGGCTCAGAAAAAGAACAGTAGATTTTAAAGGAAACTTCAAAATTTTACTGATGCAGAACCAAGTATATCAGTGTCATTCCTAGCAAACACTCACACAAACACATCTTTGTGATGGAGCCACAGCCACACCAGCCATTCTTCCTCCTGAGCACTCCATCAACAAGTTAGGCAATTAATTACTTGCTGCACTTCAACATCCTTTCTTTCCCCCTCATGTCCTGCTCACAACAGGCATGGAGAGCTGTGAGTGCTTGTAACTGAGCTACTTACCTGGATAAGAAAGTGAGCACAATACATAAATGGTATGGATAGGTTAGTTACCTGCCTGGCAAGTCTCTCTGCAACACATGTAACCTCAGCTTTTCACAAATGCATGGTTTGTCCAAAACTGGGTGAAATTTCACAGATGGGGCAAAAAAAAAAAAAAAAAAAAGATGTCCCTGGCAACAGGACATTGCCCCAGACAAACTGCAATACCTAATTCCAAAGGGCAAAGTACAAACCCTCATTTCTCAATCCTGTTTTCAGCAACAGTTTCAAAACCAGCCTACTCAAAATGATCTGCTGACATTAAAGCTTTTAGCTCGAAAAGCTAAGGCTTAGCAGACACGTGCAAAAGTAGTAGGGATTTTACATGGGACAGTACAAGACAGTTGCAGCTCCAAGTATGCCTTACCTGCATTTGCCTGTCTATAACATATAAGCAACTAACCCTTTCCTAAATAACACTGCCCAAATGATACTTCATTTCTTAAACTTGTTAGTTTTCAACAGCAATACCAGGCACTAAAATCATCTAAAATATGTAAAAACAAGAGTAATTTATTTTCCGAATAAGATTCCACATAAGCACTTTATAGGCGTTCCTGAAACTTGCTTGAATAACATAATTTTTTTTTTCAGAGTCAGTATCCAGACCTTGGGAGTTTAGGCTGCTGTGTGTGCTTCACACCACACAGCAACATCTGCTAGTAGTTAATTTGGAAAATGGGAGACTGTCACCACAAAATGTAGACCTTTTAAAATAAACACAAGAAAAATATTACCAAGCAAAAATAAAACTGGATAATAAATATAAGTGGGTGGTAGCTACACACTGGTATAGAGGATTTTTTAATAGATCAAACAAATCACCATATTGAAACTGCCCACCACAGTGCTGCTTTCAAGAGACTGCTGTTGTCAAGCTGAAATCTGGATCTCTCTCTCATCCTGCCTTGCTAGTCCTTCCCCTGTAAAAACAAAACAAAAAATAACCCTTATTATCTCTTTACTTTCATGGGATGGTAATATTAAAAATATAAACCTCAAAACCTAAATTTCCAAAGTACTCTGTCAGCAAGAAAAGCTCAGTCTTTCTTCTTTATTTATAGTTTTTACAGCCTTTAGTTATAGACGAGGAGAGAAGTAAGCTCCCTCCTAAGATTACACGAAACATGGCTTAAAAGCAAAGTCAGAGCTCAGTTACAGAGCCTCAGTGGAAGTGTTGTTCTCAAATGGACAAAACTCTTTGCATTAAATAATGGAGTCTAGAGTAAAACTAGTTTTTCCTTATGCCTTTGTAGTCCTTGGTAATAAAATAATAATTATGCTATTTTCAAGCAGACGAAAAAAAATAAGATAGTGAATAGATAATTTTAAAGCATAGAGCAAAAATTCCAGTGGTCCATGTGATATCAACTGGAAGAAGTTATTTCGCGAGGCTTGCCAAATGGGCCTTAGTAGATGTTATCATCAGGATCATATTGAAAGAAATGTCCCACTCTCGTATGCCATTAAACCTCAGCGAGGAATCACAAGCTCTCTTTGCAATAAACTGGGAAGCCCATTGGCAAAATGAACTTTTCAGCTACCACCATCATTGTAAGTACGGGATCCTCCTGTACTGATTTTTCTTACAATTCCATCCTTTTTGGGAGTCTCCCCCAAGTTTTCAGGAAGACTGTAGCTTCCTTAGCCTGAGATCATATTGCCTTACCTGAGTCAGGCTTGTGCTTGGTTCTAACAGTTCAGCCTTGTTGGCTGATCACATGGGAGTCTGTATCATCAATGTTTAGGAAGAAGGGTTTTCTGCAAAGCTCCCCAGGAATCACACTAAAAAGAGGATACGTTAAAAAAAAAGAAAGACACAGCATTAAGTCTCTTGACTTGAGCATTCAGAGTGTTTTGTTGCACAAAATGACCCGAATTTGGCCAGAAGGTGTGATAAAGTTCCAGCTGAAGATAGTGGGGGAGGAAACTTGCATTATCATCAGTGGGGCTGAATAAAATCCCCATTGAATATCAATGCTACAGGGGTAGATTTAAAAAAAAAAGACACCAAGATGAACTGCCTATTTACCATTTGCAAGATTTTACATCTCTTTCTTCCTCATTCTGCCTTTTTGCTGAGAAGACTGGAAGATGCAAAGTGAGTTCAGGGAGAGCCATTTACACGGCTCCAGCACATGCCGCTCTCAGCAATTCAGGTTTAGTCTTGTCGATGGGTAATGCTGTCAGGTAGCTCTAGCCAGTGCAGGTACTCCCAAGTCCTCACAGATTGTCACCAGTTCTGGGAATCTCACTGAAGGGTAACAGTCTGAACCAGTTTTGCCTAGAGTGCCAGTCTCTCACAAAACCAGCTGCAATTACTGGAGACTCTGGCATACCTGTTGCAGTCTTAATCCCCCGTACCACTGGTTTGGACCATTTCCTTACCTCACAGAGGCAAACTGAAAATCAATGCATTGATATGAAAATCTCAGATAACTTCACGATAAACACTATGGAAAAGCCCACAAAAAAGAAAGAGTTTTATATATAAAGGATACTTTGGAGATGCATGTGACCCAAAACATCTGGCAAAAAATGTGGAATCATAAAGTGAGACACTGAATAACACTTCATGCATTCCCTGTGTGCTATCCAGCCTGTCCCTTGTGCAAGGCTGAGCTGCCCTAAAAGGTGCAAGCTACACACAAGAGGAGAAGGCCTCTTCTTCAGTGGGAACAGGCATTTCAGGCAGAATCAAAGGGAGAGCCTTGCCCAGTGAGTTCTCTGGCCCTCTGGGTCTGCCAGGAGCTACAGGAAATAGTATTCCCTACAGCAAAAATCTGGCTTTTGTAGGCAATTGAATGTACTGCAACTGATAGTACTCAGGTCAGATGTCAAAGGAGGACTGGTGCCAGAACAGTGATATATGGCTGGCATGAAACAGCTCGGGACATCACTATCACCTTCCATCTGAAGATATCAAAGACGCAGTCGGACATGGACAGATAACATTCACTCGCACTTGGAGAAACAGGAATTTCATTGCTTCCAAATATTTCTATCCCCACGGTAGTCCCAATGAATCAACTCCCTCAGGACTTGTAAATATGCAAGTATATTTAGTGATCCTCAAGGTGGAGATAGGAAAATGGGAAAATAAGATTCTGACAAGCACTTTCACGTGTGCTTACAACCAATTTTGCTGTTTGATCTGATGAGGTATATTAGTCTAAAGTTCCTCTTCCTTCAGTAAGGGCAGATAGCAGACACAGCTCCTTTTGCTAGAGAGAGTGAAAGCAGCCACTGCCACCCCCATCCCACCACCATCTCCAGCCTGTTTCTCAACACCCCAGACAACCTCTGATCTACTAAGCCTAGGTTAACCACATTAGACCTATGCTCTTTCTTTCCTCCCATTCCTCTGGTGCCATGAACGTGGCTACTCATCCGTCTTCATCTGTGTGCTCACAGGTGAGGCAAGGTCATAGCGCAACATCCCCTTGGGTCCCGGGGCACTGGAAAAGTTTAAAAGCACAAATCACTGCCGTCAGACCAAACAAGATTAGAGCTCACGTGCCTGAGACTCTTGTGTTTATTTCATAGCCATGATTTTTAAACTAGATCTGTTCACGTGGGAAGTGTGCTTTGTGTTGACTGTGTCTATGCCCATAATCCATAGGAATCACAGGCTGGAAATAGCACATCATCTGACTCTTTTACTGGAAGTTCTCACTATGCTTTTGTTATTACAATAGAAAGCTAACAACATAGCCAGGCATTTAAATTTAACGATCTAACTGTAATTGTCCAAGGGTCTCAGCTCTATGTGATTAGGCATGGATGTTCATATCCATACTGAGGATGGGAGTCTTCTCACTATGGTAAAAACGAATCCCGGGTGACTCCCTTGCAGGCTTTTACAGCTCCAGATCTCCATCCCTGCATTGCACTCTTTCTCCAGAAATTATTTTACACTTCATAGTTAGAAGATGTATATCACATTTCTCTTCAGTTATGCAAAGCAGCCAGTTCTCCCAAGATGCATTTAAAGCACTAAACTTACATTGTCTGTTTTGAAACTGGGCAGCAACAATGAAGACATACACACAAGTCAGTGTGGCTTTTGCTCACATGCTTGATTTGCTGTTCAGATTCCAGTGCTGTTTTTTCACATCTGTCGCAGGGTGTCTGTCATCACTTCTCTTCAGAAGCCCAGCAGGGTATCCCAAACAATACCAGTGCTGCAGTGGGGAAAGAGGTTCCTTTCTTCCCAAGGTTTTAGTGGCAGAGTCTCAAACAACAGAGTGAAACATTGTGTGTCAGAGCCCAAATTGGAGAAATGAAAAAAAGAAGGCAAACAAAAACAGCTTTTCCACCCACCCATCTTTGCTGTGAGCCCAAACTCTCCCTGACTTATGGCAAGCACCCTGGAAAATATAAGATTTTTCCAAATTACAAGACCATATGTCCTGACCACAGTTCTTTTTCAGAGAAAATCATAGAAAGTCATCCTGTGTTCATGGTCTGCTCCAGTGGAAACAAGAAATTCTTGCTTACTCTTTCTCTGAGGGTCCTATGAGAAGAAAAAACAGGGAGGACTACATGGTACTAAGCCCCAGACATCAGCAGCACTAATTGGTAGCAGAGATTTTACTGTCAGTTACATTCCCCTGATACCTGCCTTTTGTCTGCAAAAATAAAATAAAAACTAAGATCTGCTTGGTTTCAGAGCTGCTCGCAGCTCTGGGTACACACCACCACACTTTTGATGGCTTGTTGATCACACTGACATTGTCCCAGCTGCTGGCCCCTCGGTTACAGTCATCCCAGGATCCTGAGAACCAGAGGGCCACAAGTACCCATCTCCTCCACACGCAACTGTGGTCATGGGACCAGCTGAACTTCAGCTAAGCCTTCACATCAATCGCTTCCCCTATTACCTTTTTGTCTTTCAGCTCCTGCTGATGGTACCTGTCCCACACAAAGAGGAAAAGACGCTGCAGTCATGAAGAGGCCTCTGACACAGAGCTGACACCACACAGGCCAGAGGGAACAAGAGCCACATGCGGGTGGTTCATGAGACCAGAGTGCAAGCATTCCAGCTGAGGACCATTGCACAGTTGTGATCCCTTCTCAGAAAGTCATTTTGTGCCTTCATTGTTGTTGCTGCAGCTCTAGGTGGAAGATAAAAGATGTCTCCTAAAAGCTCCTTTTCCTAGATGCATGTCCCTTGCAGAAGCTTTCTCATTAGCTGTACACGCAGGGTCCATTTAAAGTCTCCTTGCACCATTTCTTAATGACACCCGGTGTCTGCTGCATTGTGTCTGGGAACTGATACAATAGATCTCAGGTTCCTGAACTACAATAGTTTCTTTACAGTCATTTGAGGCTGCCTCAGCAAAGCCTTTTTTCAGGAAGACTGAGGAACATCATATTCATCTGTGGGCTCCTAATCTCTTCAGACTCCAGACTATTTTCAAGAGGTTTTTTCAAATTACTTTCAACTTCTTTGGTCAGATCTTGCAGGAAAGAATTCACAGAAGATCTTAACTGAACCCCATCATGCAATGACCTTGTTGCTCTATTTCATCACTAGTTGAATAATACTGGGAATTATGGGATTATTTTAGACTTTTAGGTACATTTTACACTGCCTAATTTATTAGGTCTTCCCTTTCATGAATGCTTGATGGAATATATGAGACAGAGGGTTTGTAAGACTCTAAAGGCATTAGGCTTTCACCTACACTATTGTTTGAGGTCTTCTGGAAAGTCAGCCGGATCTGCAGCTGGGTATTACTAGTATCTGACCCAAGACTTGTGACAGTACACTAAAAGTCCTAGTAAAGTACCCGGTCAGCAGATTCATTAAGACAAAGTTAACAAACTAGTACTAAATGTACGCTGCTGTGCATGTAAGTTATATCTGGCTGCCATGTGTGCCCAGAAGCAGTTCTTTCTCAAAGTATGCTGAAAAGCTCTGTCACCACAAGTCAAGCACACCCTTGATACTTTTCATAAGTCTCCAAAGGAAATTAATGTTGGTTCTTCCAGGTTATAGCTTTTATATGATAAAAAACCCTACACCAGCTGTATCATATAGAAAACAGAAACAGATCAGAACAGAGACAGGTAACATAATTCAAGCACAGGTCCGATGTTTGGAATTTGACAAAATGATAGATGATACCTGGATTTAACTCCTTAAAATATCCAATATCAGTGGGAGAACTGAAAGCAGTGTAAAAATGTGCAAACTGAGGGTGAGCTGTAAAAACAGAATAATTGTTAACGAAGGTGAACTTGCAGTCTGTAGTGAAGTCCCTAGTTATTTCAGTGTGCTTTATGCTAGGACATATGTGACCAATTTGCAGGTATTGAGATTTTCTGTGTACCACTGAGTTCTGCATGATTTGGTCCTGAAGGTGTAGTGGGTATACAATAGCAACACATGCACCCAACCTTGTCAGAGTTGTCAGCCTTCTGCACAGAACTGAAAGGCACTCAGTTAATAATACGACTGGATGCCTCAATGCGATATAGAGATAAAAAGGTTGGAGGTCACTCCCATGGTGTCACATCATCATAAAAGTGGAATAACATCAGCAAGTAAATCGAGGATAAAAAATCCTCTAACATGAGGACTCATTTCTAGACATGCTGCACATGAGACTGCTGAGAGATATCAAACTGAACCCTGCAGACAGCATTTTGGGCGAATCATCCCTTCTACCTCTTAGTTAGTCGCTCACAGACTTTTTTGTGGAATAAGGCAAGACAGACTGTATACATACAGAGACAGGCGGTATTTTATAGGAACAGAGGAGGTGTCCTTACAGTGAAATCCATCTCGTGCCCAAAATTCAGTGTCAAATTTTTTAGCCATTGTATGTACCAGTAGCTCATAACCACACCCTTTATATCTTAACTTGAATGTTAAAACTATTCAAGTATAGCTGTACAGAATTTGTCATTGCCCACACAAAAATTCCTCTTCAGGATCCATCATTTCCCCTGTATACTAATTTGCTCTTTGCAATATCTCTGGGATTTTCTCATCAGAATAATTCTTCTTTTAACCTGTTTTCATAAAAAAGCAAGTTCTATCTTCATTAACACACAGTTATTCACAGAGAGAACAAACATCTGATCTCCCCTTAAAAGGAAATATTCTACCTCAGGATCTCCATTATATAGAAGACCCCATACATTAGTTATAAATTTATTATAACTATCTTACGAGTCTAGTTTTTGCATGGCTGAACTACCTCACAAACACAAAACACAGGCCTTGAACCAGGGCTCCAGTATTTCAAACAGTAAATGAATTGTTGTTCTCAGATAACTACAGCAATGAGCATGGTGGATACAGCTGTTTTGGTAAGTAGATATCAGAAAACAAAACTTAAATTCCCAGTATTTTGACTTTTGGCTGTTTCTTGTCACCCAGTGCAGTATAGCTTGAACCTTCTCCCACGTGCACGAAGCAAGCCAGCTTGGTCATAAGAAGACCAGGGCAAAAATGAGCTACCAGACTGCCATGCAGGCAGGTCCTTGGTGTCAAAGTAGAAACTGGTTCTTTCCAATTCCCTTCTGAGTAAAGGAATGGGGAGGGTAGAAACTCTCACAAGGAAGATTAGCATGTTATTGACTCTGTGTGCTCCTGTCACAATCCATAAGGTATCTGTGACAGGAGCTGAAGCATCGTAAGGTGACTAGTCCAGGGAACCTGCTTATCACCTGTTTCACCAAAACCAATTTTGTTTGTGGAAGAGTGTCTACAGAGTTAAAGGTGAAATAGAGCAATTTGAAGTGATCAAGGCTCTCTATATCCACATTTTTTGAAAGGGATTTTGAAATGCTTAAGGAATTGAACCTGCTAAAAGCCTCGGAAACACTCTTGATTCAGAGTGGTGACAACGAAATTCCAACTCCAGATTTCAAACTGAAAACAATTCATAGGCTTTATGCCTGGCTTGACGCATGCTTTCATAAATGCATCACATGTGGCATCTAGGAATAAAGCATTCAGACTCAAAAAGGAAGAGGAAATACATACACATGAGACCTTGTGTGGGAACAGTCTGTGCTGTTCTTCCCCGCTTAGCAGTCTGAAAATGCTGCTTCAGCTTTGGCTGTGTTTTCTCAACTTTAGCTGCACTATGACCTCAGATGACCCAGACTGCTATGAATCTGGCCACTGTACATTTGATCCAGAATACAAAACAACTGGTGTCATTTTCAGTCAGTGCTAAATCTAATCTGACCTGGATATAAAGCCCTTACATCCCATTGCTAATCTCTTTGGTTCCATCCAAGCAGTGAAGCCTGTAAGTAAGCACAGCACTTTAAGAAAAGCAGGCAAACAAATCGAGTTTCATAGAAATCTAAAAACTCAGACTTCAAGAGATCAGCCCAAGTAATACCAGTCTCTATGTTCTCTGGAAGCCTATTTCCCTGTATTGCTCAAATGTTTTCGGGCCATTCTGTGACAGTGAATAGATTTTTATCTGCCTTCAGTGTCTGCCTCTTTAGGACCATACCGGAACAATATTATATTCATTATCTCTTTATGTTCTTCTCAAAAGGTACAGCTTGTATGAATCCTGCAAGAAGTTAAAAACAATGACAGTTTTAAAATATTTTGCTTCAACGTGCTAGACATTCCATTTCACATTTTCCCCTTAAAATCACGATTCTCAGCCACAGCCACTTCATCAGTATAGAAATAGCTGATTTTCCCACAGTCTTTCCAACAGTCAGACAACAAATCTGCACTAAGATGGTTCAATTTCATTGGAGTCAGCACCTACTGAGCAATGTGGTTTAGGTTTCTTCTAAGTATTTAAGAGCGTCTTTCATAATAAGACCAGATGGCCTTGCAATCAAAACCTTCACTTTCAGACTTTTACCTCCAAATTCCCTGCCGATACTGTATGGATTTTAATCTCAATATAGAATACAGAAGCGGTTTGAGATTTTCTCAAAATAATGAAAAAAATTACCTCTGCAGGGACAAATTTTCCAACTGCATTAAGTGTTTTCTGACTTCCACACACCTTTCCAAATATTATGTGAAGAAAAGAGAAAAGAAAGAAGAATTTCTTGACTACCATCACAAAAGAAATTGTTCCTTAATTAAAAACAGGACACCCGTAAGCTAAGAACTGAAGAAAGGGGCAATCTATATGACCTTTCCCCATCATTTTGCTTTGAAATAGGGGTTAGGCAGAACGAATTGATATGAACAGGTTTAGTAAGATAAATACTAATAGCAACTTTTTTTGTTTAACAACAATAGGCCTTTGCCAGGACAAAGAATGGGAACGAGAATATTTGTTATGTACTCTTGCAAAACATACTGTGTATTTAAAAAGAAAATATTTGCTTATCAGTTGTGGCTGTATGATGTCAAACATACAGTAGCTACATGATATTTTAACCTTACCCCCAAGCTACAAAGAAATTGAGTAGATAGTTAGCTTTCTAGTGTCTTTAAAGTAACTAAACATGAAAGGTCAGACATAGGGAGACCAGTAGATAAGCTGCCCAACAAAGCCAGCAGAGCTGAGGAAACATGTTCACATCCAATGGATATCCCAATGTTTGCTTAGAAGTGTGTCATAAATGTAACACTTAGTGATGGTTTAACATACCCCACATGAGTAAGTAATGGAATTGACAGAGGGAAAAAAAAGGATATAAGAGACTGATTCAGAGAATAGAGAGATGGCTGCATTAACAATCTTAGATCAATTTTAATTAACTTTATGATATACTACCATAGTTTCTGGTCTTTTGATCATGCACTGTTAATGTAATTGCTTCCCATAGATGGCCTGCAGAGCATCACCCAGCATCTGAACAATATCCTGCACATATTTTAGCCACTATGTATTAGCCCTTTGTGATGACAAAGTGATGAAAGGCGGAAATTGTGGCTGGACCTGCCTGGGCTGGTTGGACCCAGTGACCTCCAAAATCAGTTGAAATAAGTTTTCCACAGACTTTGACATAAGAAATATCAGCTCAACTTGAGGTGCTCACTTTTGGAATTTGTTAAAATTTATAATAAGTGTAGATAGGAACCACGTCACAAGTTTATTTTATGACAAGGCAGAATGTTTTGGAGAAAGAGACATAGGCCCATTCCTATCCAGGATTTAAACTATTATTCAGTGATAGCTCAGAGTGAGCAATGAGTCTTACCATGGTCACCCACCACCAGTATATAGGTAGGATGTTGCAGTGAAAGAGTATCATTCTTCAAGCAGGTAGGTATCACACAACAGTAGAAACCTCAACAAATATGGTCTAGTCATGAACTGGAGATTCAGTAGAATTCAAAGAGGATGCCTTCCCCTCATTAGATTATTTTTAGAGCATTGGATCCCGCACTGAAACTCACACCACAGAGAGGTGGTGAAATATTTCAGAGGAAATATTTCCACTGAAAAAGATAAATATTGTTCTTTTTCTTTGCAAAAATATAGAGATGTGAGTACAGACCTGTCACAAAGTTTCCTTAAAGCTAATTACATTTTTTTTATAAAAATCCCATAATATCACTGATAGTCATACATTTGACTGCTTTGTTCTGAGATAAGTTGAAGCAATAGTTGCTAACTGTTTCAGAGTTTGGAAATACGCAGTGGACAATACAACTACTGTTGCAATTTGGAGTTACAGCTTTCATTCAAACAAATCACTCACTGATAATGCTATTTTCTTTCTGATTTCCATGGAATCAAAAAAACACATCTCTCACCTTGGTACAGAAAACACTCCAAAAACAACACTGCTTGTCAAATAAGCTCAGTAGGACTGCATCTGCAATTTCCACGTCCCTCTGCAGCTGCTCTTCAGCAGCAACAAGCAAAGCCACACAGGAGTTTGGCAGGACTGCAGAGCTAGCACTTGGCAGTGACACAGTCCCTGTTCCCAGCCATGCTCCAAAATTGTCCTGAGACCTTTCCCATGTGCCATTCCAGGCCAGCAACATTCACAGGGAGACAGGAATGGGAATCAGAGGACAGAAACATCACATGCCTCTTTTGTCCTGAGACAAAGCCTCTGTATAACACAAAGCCTGTGTTACACTTCTGACAAACAATGGTGAATGGATGTTGGAAAATCACTAATTTAATGGAGGTGCAAGTGCCAATTTGAATAAATTCCATTTAATCCAATATTCCCTCATTGTAGATTTGTGGTATAGTGCTTCGCCTTATTTTTTATGAAATTTTATTTAACTGAAATTTTGAGTGTTCCCCTTGACTTCCATAAGTTTGAGGTTTATTGTACACTAGTCAATTCTCTCACATCCAGCATACAGTGCCCATAAATTTCAGGTTAATTAACTCACATCTGGTTTTCCACAAACAGAAATACTAGCTTATTCAGCCAGCTATTACTAGCCTAAGTGCTTTGTGATCTCACTTGTCTGGGGATGAAACTAGTACATCTTTGATTTTTAAATCTATATTCTTAACGTCTGATGCCTTGTTCGAAGCCCAAGGGTTATTAACTTCAAAAACAGAAGGTAGAGTTTAATGAATAATGAATAGCAGCTGTTGGAAACAAATCTTTGTAGCCCTGGGACCATCTTTCCCTATGTTACAATTACACTTTGATTGACCTCAACAATAACTAACAAGCATGCCCAGCTGGATCATAAACCAAGTATATACTATGTCCAGATATGGTGTGAAATTTCACATCAATGAAACACTCACTGTCAGTCTAACTTTTTCTCATCATATGTCAGTCAGACTTACAAATAAACTTATTAGAGCTGGGACATGCATTTTTCTAAGGAAAAAAATTTTACTGGCATGAACACACAGTTTAGAAAAATCAAGAGTACACAGGGATGGCTCTACTTCTGAAGAAAAGCCTTTTCTCATGATAGACGTGTGGGATTTCTTCACTGTGTGAGTATGTAAAGGCTTTAAGAAGGAGAGACAATTTTCCAGGTTGTCTAAAACAACTATATCCCCATAGCTGGGAGACTGAAAGCAGAAAAAATATTAAGTTTAGGCTGATCAAGCATCTGACATATTTCTCTATGAAGGAATGGCCTGTACCGGGAACTGGTGCTCTCAGGGGTCAGTGTATGGGAGGCCCATGTAGTTCACGGGGCGTTGAGTGCTTCTCTCCTGTGGACAACCACATAGTGCAACACCTAAATTTGAGATTTGTCAAAACAAACTGGAACAAAAATGCTGGGGCAAACTATTTACACATGAAAAACCTGGATTGTGCTGTGTGGAGGAAGGATTACTCAGTTTTACATCCTGTCTTATCAGGTAGGAACTTTGGTCTATAGTCAAACAAATCAGGGATGAGCCACTGGTGAATAAAATACTCCGGCCTTAGAATTTATATATCCTCATAGATTTCTAATGCCTTATCCTCCCACTCCTGACAGTTCCAGGTGAAACAAACATAGATGCAACAGATCTTTCTCTCATCAAGTGATTGGACTTCTCTTAGGCTTCCCATTTAGAACAGCTATGCATTATTATATGTATTATTATTTCTATTGCTAAATACAACAAAATCATTTGTCATCGTTTCTTCCTGTTCACGGACTACACTATTACAAGCCCCAAGATATTTTTACAGGCTCTTTCTTAAAAGGCACAGCACAGCCATGCAAAATTACTTAGATGCCCAAATATCCCAAATTTAGTTTTCCAGCTTTAATTTCCTTGATGTGCCCTATGAGACCACATCATGGCCCCTCATACAATCTGCACTGAACAGGAGTCGGCTCAGGTGGCCAGGTATGTGTTCTGTCGCATGTTCTGCATTGCAGAACTGTAACTGCAATTCCTACCTCTCCTCAGCAGAAGTCAGTCAAGCAAATATCACCTTTTTGCAGCTTCCCCTCTTCTGCACTTTATTTAATGAGATGAGAATAAAACAGGTTGCATGACAACTATCAATACAGATTTTTGCCTCCTCTTATACTATTGCTTGTCTTTGCTTTGCTGCCTCCAGCTGACATTTCTGCTCTATAATGGCACATCACTGACCTCAGTCTTAAAGAGAAGTCCTATTCTCAAGGTTTCTTGATCTCATCCATCTTTACATAGAACTCCTTTAAAGATTCTTATCTAATCTCAAGAGTTTTGCCCGAGGGAATAAATTCATGACATTAATTGTATACTCCACCACTTCAATGGAATCAGAAATGTAATTAATTACATGCAGTTGCCAGTGCCTTGGTTCCAGCCACTTGATTGTGGGTACGAACTGTAGCTATGGTACCATTTCAAAAATAATATACTGTTCTTTCTAGCAAAAAGAGAAAGGAAAACAGAAACCAAAACCCACACTCACCAGTAGGTAAAATTACACATCACCACTAGCATAAAGCAAATGCCCAGTACCTTACATCATTCCCTACTAGGTCATCAGGCAGACAAGCTGAACTTAACAGCACACTAACTTTTGACAGACCCCAGTCCAGGTGGATGGATTTGGGAAATGAATTCTAAAGCCAAGGTCAATTGTCTCTTGCTGATCCCAGTTGCAGGTGCTGTGCTGCAGGAAGGGAAGAAGCCTCCTGGGTAACCATTTGGAGCTTTATAGGTTCAAACTAACACCCTGAATTCTGCCCAGGAACTTATTAATGACCAGCAGGGCTGATCTAAAATGTTCTTGGCATGAAGTTCCACATTGAGCACCAGCTCCAGTTTCCAGGGGTCTCAGCACACAGCCCCATATACAAAGTGCACAGTAATAACATAATACAGCATCAAGGTGTCAGAGGCATGGATAACTATTACAAGGTTTCTCCACCAGACAGAAAAGGTATATCTTTCTTAATAGTAACATAGGGTAGAAAAGACAAAGATATTTTGTCAAAGACTTTTCTCAAAGTGTTTTTATGCCCTGGACACCACTAATCTTGGAGCCTTTATGGAAGTTTGGTTACAGACCTGCTCTTGCTTTGAGAATTTCCTGATCTCACCCTCATGAGATTAATAAATGTACCTAGGTGCGAAAGCAGCACAGGGGGTCACATCAGCCCCAAAACACCTCTGGTATGACAATTAGCTAGGATACACTAGAGAAATTTTAGTGGATAAAATGCCTGTCTCTGTTATCCACAAAGCTTATTTCTGCCATGCCCCACTGAAGTTTTATGGAGATCAGTTAATTTCTCTTCATTCTCAATTCAGGACTGAGTTGTAACAAGTAGTATCTTTTGGAAAATCTATTTAAATCATACACAGTGGAGCTTATTTTCTCTGCATTTCATCTTTTGATACTTACTTTCTGACTGTAATTACATAAACAATTAAAATTACTTTAGTACTGGCGAAGAATCTAAAGTAATACTTTGCTTTGCTCTAACAGACTTGCTGGACCAAAAGCAGAAATAAGCAAATACTGCCAAGCAGATTCCCACATATGTAAAGGTAATGTGAACCTCAGCTAGCCCACGTACAAATGTCTAGCTTAACACTGGGGGCACAAGCTCTGGCACTCGCAGACCATCTGTGTTACTGATGTATGAACAATAACATGCAGCAGGGGGGCAAATTATTCTAGATCAAACTAGTCAATGAACTAAAGTTACTAGTTACTTGAAGCAAAGTATTTAGTTTCTTGTTTGTTCTGGAAAACTATAAGAATTTCCTTTATGATTGAACTGATTTATGTAAATATGAGACTATATATTGAAGTACCAAGAATGCATCAGGGCATTTGCAGTTAACTATCTTCTTCCTAAGTGATGACTCAACAACAAAAGGTTCCTGGCCAAAGTTACAAAGCTGGCTAAGAAACTAGACATCAAAAGACCACTTCTGTTAAAAGGCTTTCTAAGAGAGGGGGTCACAGAAGCTATCTAGGAAGACAGACTGACAAAAAGAGGGAGTGAAAGACTATGGAGTGGGAAAGTTTCCTCCTCCATGATATTATGAACAGCATGCATTAAGGAAAGCTCAAGCAGTGTGGTACCTTGAGAGGAAAAGAGAAAGAGAAAGAGAAAGGCAAAGAGAAAGAGAAAGGCAAAGAGAAAGACAAAGACAAAGACAAAGACAGAAAAACTAGTTTCTAAAGTAGAAGAATTTTTGAAGTAAACATATCTCCAAAAATATATCTTTACTTTAAAATCAGTTTACTCTATGTTGCTTGGCTAGAAGAGAACCTCAGGTCACTCTCCTCCCTCTTGGAAGGGAAAAAAAGGAAGGATCAGAGTTTGGAATCATTCCTACAGAAATGGTTGCTCTTAGAGACAGATACATAACAAGAAGACAATCTGAAAGTCAGAAAATTGCGTCTCTATGGAGTTTTCACATGCCTTTTCCCTTGCCTCAGAAAGTATACGACTTGGAGCCCGTCTTCTAGCTCTTGTTTTCTCTGAATTTTCAGTTCAAAGAGAAATTCTACAATACAAGAACAATGAAACAAGCATGAGCAATGCAAATCCTGAAGAACTGCAGATATTGCTATGCAACAGCTCAAGAGAAAGTCCATGCATTCCAAAGGTATCTAAACTGGCTGGACCGCTAGGCTGAGACCAATGGCATGAGGTTTAACACAGCCAAATGCCGGGTCCTGCACTTGAGGCACAACAACCCTATGCAGCTACAGACTAGGAGAAGTCTGGCTAGAAAGCTGCCTGGAGGAGAAAGACCTGAGCGTGTTGGTTGACAGCGACTAAACATGAGCCAGCAGTGTGCCCAGGTGGCCAAGAAGGCCAATGGCATCTTGGTTTGGATCAGAAACAGCATGACCAGCAGGTCCAGGGAGGTTATTCTCCCTCTGTACTCGGCACTGGTGAGACCACACCTCAAAGACTGTGTTCAGTTCTGGGCCCCTCACCACAAGAAGGATGTTGAGGCTCTGGAGCGAGTCCAGAGAAGAGCAAAGAAGCTGGTGAAGAGGCTGGAGAACAGGCCTTATGAGGAGCGGCTGAGAGAGCTGGGGTTGTTTAGCCTGGAGAAGAGGAGGCTGAGGGGAGACCTCATTGCTCTCTACAACTATCTGAAAGGACGGAGCTGGCCTTTTCTCCCAAATGTCGGGGGACAGGACAAGAGGGAATGGCCTCAAGCTCCACCAGGGGAGGTTCAAACTAGATACGAGACAGAAATTTTTCACAGAAAGGGTCATTGGGCACTGGAACAGGCTGCCCAGGGAGGTGGTTGAGTCACCGTCCCTGGAGGTATTTAAAAGATGAGTAGATGAGGTGCTCAGGGATATGGCTTAGTGGTAGATAGGAATGATTGGACTCGATGATCCAAGAGGTCTTTTCCAACATGGTGATTCTATGATCCAGAACTGGTGATTTTAAACAGTATCCATTACAATCACAAGTTCCCAGAGCCTCAGCTCAGAGTCTTTGGTGTAACAAGAATAGGAATAGAGACCCTCTCACAAAACAGCATGGTTTCAAGATATTTTAGCAATGGTATTGTGCTTCACATAGTACAAAAATTTCACCAGGCAGCTAACCTGTGGCAGAACTTGCTTAAAAAGCTGAATGCTCAGGTTTTATTAAAGTGAGTTCCAGCTACTATGAAGATTATGGCCAAACCACTTAACAGAACCCATCACCCTCTACTCTCAAAATATCTGCACAGAGGTGACCATTCCTGTAGGGTTTCACTCTAAAAGAGACAAATAATTTCAGATCTTATCAAAAGGCCCTGTGAACATAAAAAGGCAAAGTCTTTTTCATGTTGCTGTTCATCTGAGCAGAATAGCCACAGATATCAGGAAAGATGAGTTGCCTACATATATCACAGCCAAATCTTACAAAACACTCACAGAATTTACATTAAATGCATCTACAAATCTGAATGTCCCTACCTTAAAATTTAACTTACTGCTATCATGACAAGTGAGTGCTTGTTTCTAAGTCTGTTTAGTTAAATAAGTAAGATCCCCTGCCTTTAACAACAACAAATCCCTCAACAATTCAAACATAAAACTACTATCACATACATCCTAATGTGTTTTGTATATTGAACCAATTCTACCAGCACATCCTCTACCTCCATTGTAGGAAGAAAACATACAACTATTTAGCTTGGATTTGGCAGGACTGAAAAAGAAACTGCAAAAATATTATGGAGATTAACCAGTCACACAGCACTGGAATCCAGAAACACTGATCCAGTCAAAGAGAGAAGTTTGCATTTGGCAAAGAAGAATTCCCTGTAAAAAATCCAGCTGAGACACATTTTGTAGATATAGCCAAAGTAAAAATATGTATGATATTTCTTTTGTAATTACAGCTCCACTTCAGGAGGACTCTGATTTTAATTGTGACTGACAGAAGTCCGAAACAGTGAGGTGTAAGAAACACTTGCCATGAAGTTGAAATCTTTCTTCCACTGACCGCAACAAACATTTTTACATTAGGTAGCCAGTTCAGACTTTGCTCACTGCTTGGGAGCCAAAATAGGTTCTTCTTTTGCTGAGACATTAAATAACCTATCTTGAAAGGATCAAAAGTCAACATACAGAATTTTTTCAGTATTCTTGGACTTATCTAAAACAAGGTCTATTTATGCCAGTCACTAGGAAAAACTAAAGAAATGCAGGAAATGCTACATCAAACTACAAAAATATCTTGAAAGCATTCTTTAGAGAAAAAAAAAAATGCAAAGCTCCTACCAACTACCTCCACGTTAAAAGAAAACAGAGGTCAGATGTGAATCTAAAGAACAGCAAGTTAATAAAGTATCCTCCTCTGAGCTTCCAGGAGAAGAAAAACAGAAGGGGGTGTTAAATCTTTGAATAAATCTCCAGTAAAGACAGCCAGAAATGATGCTGCCCTTAGCCACATGAAAGAGAATAGAAGGATTTCTCTTTTTAAATTAGTCTTTATTGTCTGCTTCATAAATCGTGATCACATGTGGTATTTATTACAATGAAATTTTATTGTTACTATAGACTTCTTGCTTGCATTTGGTGCTTTCTGTTTATTTTAATAAGAAAAATGTCCAGAATTCCTTCAGTTCTGTGACTTAAATTTTATGGCTGTGCACATGGCAGAGGGTCACAGCGACAACCAAGGAACCTGAGTAAAATATAATATGCACATTTTTAAGCTCAAATTCAATGTAGTAGAAAAGAGCCTAGATTGTGTTATCCCATCTCTCCATTTCATCCTTGCACAGATAACTGTTTATAGGTAGGATGGGAATTGAAGTCTAATGAGATTTTTCTGTGTCTGTGTAATTTCAAGCCTTGTACTCCTTGTTCTAAAGCCAGCCAGAACCATCCTATTAGGCACAATTATTTAAGCCCTTCTACAACTGACCAAACCCTTTACAAACTCGCCAAACAGGCAAAGCCAATTTACAGACTGACACAAATTCACCTCCCCACTGAGGTCATGAATCACCACATATATAAGACTAAAGAGAGACATTGATATGACCACGGATAAACACATTCCTCACATTTTTTTTCCAGTTGGAAATTGACCCACGTTTGGTTTGAATTAAAGATTCATCACACTGAAACAAATAACTAAATGGAAAGATATGAGCCCCTTTGAAGAGCGTGCAAATCAAATTTGGGTGATAATTAGCAGCAGACAATTGAAATCTACTGTTTATTTGCACAGAACCTGATGTTCCTGAAACGTGGCTTGAATTCAGGCACACAGAGAACAGAGTGACTGAGTTTTCAGGAATTAATTTAACAGTTTAATATCTGAGGTATAGACAATCATGCTTTTTACAAAATGAGACAGATGTACATGTGCTCAGACTCTTCATTCCAGCTACTGTCCCCTACTGTACAGTTACTGCGCTTTCAAGACTTTATATGCCATATTTTTTTTTCTCCCGAACACTCCTCTCTAGGGAAACTGATGCATAGGGTTGCCATAATTGGAAAAGGAGAATAAGCTGCTCATAGTCAAGTTATAATGAAGTATTACCTCCTATAACGTCTGCCCAACTTAGTCCCTGTTTGTTTAACTTAGTTTGCCAGGGAGCATAAATACATGTGTCATCAGCTTCATGTTTGGCAAACCAAGCAGGTTTTTCTCTGGATGTGTTTGGCCTCAGCATAAAAGGAAGCACAATTCTGCAGCACAAGTGAAGATGAGAAAAATAGCTCTTCAGCACAGAGTAGGCTAGAGTAGCAACTCCCAGAAGATATATTTGGCCAGAGCATAGAAGTGATATTTTGGTGTATTTTTCAATTTACCACATTTCATAGATTACTTTTTTTCAGTCAGTCTGAGCCACCAGCAAATAAAAGCAGGCTTGATAAAGTCTTTTAAAATATTAGAAATTATACCATTTTTGTGATGAAGGAAATTAGCAATCAGGATAATGAATTACACTGGGAAAAAAAAATGCTGTTGGAAGCTTCAACCCACATATCTTCCTGTATCAAGAGACTGGTCCCAGTTTGAACTAAAGCTATCACTCCAGAAGAAGGAGATGTCATTCATTTCATGCTCACTTTTATCTGCTGGAGTTATGAACGACACCAGTAAAATTTGATTCCTGTAGCTTGCTATTGCCTCATTTTATATCAACTGGCCATGGCGAAAGGGATGGGGGGACAGTCAATTCATTACTGCAGCAGAAAAGGTAACACCTTTCCTATGCTCATCAGTCACCAGTAGGGAAGTGAGAGCAGCATCCCAGGTCATGCATGCTGGAGGCTGCTGGGCAGTTTCAAGAAGCATTGAGGGCACCTACTGAGAGGCATCGATGGTGTTGCCAACCCTGGCCATGGATCACCAAGGAGTCACCTCCCACCAAGGCAAGCAAAGACCAGACCAACAGGCTGGTCCTCACTCCAACCCTGACCTTGCAAGGAAGCCATCATAGATTTCTCTGCAGTTCCCCATTGTTTTTTTGGCTCTGAACCTACTGTTGACGGAAAATTTGAGGCAGTCTCTCCCCTTCTTACCTAGATAGAAAACAGATTAGAGCTTTAACGTAATTGCTTTCCCATCTCACTAAATGTGACCTACATCCCATGAAGGCGTCGCACAACTCAAGTCCTTCATTAATAAGAAAATGGCAAAGACAACTTGTTCCTTAAGGAATTAAGTTGTGACTTAATTCTTTAAGGAGTTAAGTTTTGCCTTTTCTGGGACAAATGACTCACATTATTTAGCGCAGCTCTAGACATCAGGTATCTACGGCCAAGGTTATGTTTTTCAGAATAAATGCTTTTTCTTCAAGTACTTTGGAGGGTGTTCCCATATACTTAGCCCTCCACCCAGAAAAGGCGTATTACTATTAAAGTTCCATATTACTGAAGTGGAATGATTTCTGTTAAAGCTACAATTCTATTAATCATAACTACAGTCACCTAAATTTAAGCCTCTAGAGAGGAACTGGGCCTCAGTCATCTGGCTGATTTATCACACTAACAGATTGCCATTAATCAACTGACTGTTCAGTAACAAAGCATATTATTTTAGCTGTCACAGAAGCTAGCGAAACTTGACTCCTGTAAACCTCTTTCAGTAAAGTTTATGTTAACATTATTTAGTTTGCCACAAGCTGACACACAGAATGGAACAGAGACCAAACCTCACCTGAAGCACAGATCACATATCCAAACTGTTAGAAATTTCAAACTCCTGGCTATGAGCTACATCAGTTACTATCATAAGAATATCAGTCAGAAACAAGAAGAAATTATGGTAAAGCTATGCTGGAAGAATCCCTCATGTATTTGGGCAAAAATAAATATTGATGTTTATTTCCTTTAATTAACTGGCATAAATAATATCAATAAAGGAAGAAAAAAATTAAAGCATTGGGTAAGCTAACCGTCTGCCCTTGTCTCTGGAAAACAGAAGCTTTGAGACTACACTCCTTGTACATTTAAGACCAGATTAATAGACACTTTCCCTAATGGCAATGCTATCTACCAATTCTGCACCTTCCTCACCTCCCGCTTCTTTCTTACCTCACACTGCAACTCACAGATGCTTCATTTAAAGCAACATGATGGTTGTGTGAACAGAAAAACAAGCAGCTCACAGAAAATGTTTGGACTAAAGGGAAGCAAAACGACCTTTTGTATAATCTTGTAACTGCAACCTTAGACAAATTCTTGACAAAAACGGTATAAACACTGAGGATGAAATGGCTTCTCAAGACCTCCTTCCAGCCTTCTTTCTAAGCAACTTACTATGCTCAGTTCTACTCCCATGTTTGTGTATTGTAACTCACCCTAATAATATCCCATTCTAATGGCTTTTCATCTTAAGCTTCATCTTCTTTCACAATCAAGTTAGCCCTGTGCAACTCAGAAACCACCTCAAACACCCTTTAACAACTTGAAAAATAACTCACAATCTGCCACAAGGTGATCAGCTGAAACAGAAGTGGGGTTGTGTCATTTGTACATGGATAGAATCATAGAATCACAGAATCACCAGGTTGGAAAAGACCCATCAGATCATCGAGTCCAACTATTCCTATCAATCACTAAACCCTGCCCCTCAGCGCCTCATCCACCCATGCCTTAAACACCTCCAGGGAAGGCGAGTCAACCTCCCTGGGCAGCCTGTTTCAGTGCCCCATGACCCTTTCTGTGAAATATTTTTTCTTGATGTCCAGCCTGAACTTCCCCATGCAGAGCTTGAGGCCATTCCCTCTTGTCCTGTCTCCTGACACTTGGGAGAAGAGCCAGCTCCCTCCTCTCCACAACGTTCTTTTAGGTAATTGTAGAGAGCAATGAGGTCTCCCCTCAGCCTCCTTTTCTTCAAGCTAAACAACCTAAATATAAGCAGATCATTTTTTCAACAGAAATTAATTGCATTGAATGTTTAAACTAACCTATATTTTCTATTTCATACTGATCTGTTTCATCACAGCCAAAAATAAAATTCCATTGGATGTTAGGTTTTAAGACATGGAAGGAAATCGCACATTATATGGGTTTTGATGTTCAGGAGCTGCAAAGACTGAAAACACAGGACTCTCAGATACACAAGCTCAGGGCTAATTGTGCAACAAAGTTCCTTCCAAATCCCACCACAGCCAACAAAAAAAAAAGAGACTCTGTTGACACAATTGGAGCCCTTGGCAGAAACCTAATTTAATTTACAATATTTTAATTAAAGACACCAAGCATTTCTTCAGCAACTGCTATTTTATATGTGAAGGGCACTAGTTTTACCATGACCTCTAGGCGTGAATACACTGCAGCACACTGACTCTCAGAGAATCAGGTTTATCTGTCACCCCTGCTGCTACCTTGCAGTATAACTATAGAACAGGCACTGCACAGCTGTAGACCCAAGCTTCCCCAATGGAAAAGCAGATGCAATCACATCTGCATCCTTCAGGAAGACCTTCGAGATCTCCTGATGAATCGTAATATTGAAATCCCCATTATGATTTTTAAAAGGAGCAAACCAGCAAGAAACTTTTCGAGTTTGTTGTCGCAGCATCTGTCCATGCGTGCCAATGGGTTGGCAGTGCAGGGGCTGGCAGGAGAAAGAGGGGAGCAGTGCGAGCCCTGCACAACTGCACAACCACCCTGGAGCTGCTTCCCCATGCTGGAGCCTACACCCCAGCACATCCCAAACCATAAGCTGCTTCCTCCACCTCGTGGAGAATTGTGAAACTGATGTGCAAGCTGGAGTCACCAAGAATTGACAAAATACAGAGATTTTAAATCCAGATATATATCCCTTCTACAGCTGAGGAGGGTCCAGCATTTTTTGAAAAGGTTTTCCTGGTCCACCTGATCTATCGTAAGTGGTTAGAAACCTTGGTTTTGTTTTATTAGTATAGTACTTCATTAAATTTACAAGAGATTCAGAGAAGCAGCTCAGAGATTGCGGCTGAGAAGTGGTCAGATATTAAACAAGATTAGAGTGGATCAGTAGCTGTTAACAGATTACACAGTAAACAGGTGACGCAGCTTGTTTCTTTACCTTGTTTGCACACAGAGCACAAAATCCCAAGAAGCAGGAATCGAGCCTGATGGTGTAAGACTTCTCTGCCACTTTTCCAGCAGACTAACATAAAATAGACAATATATTATACATTGAAAGTTGTAACTCTTGCAAACTCTTTTCTCGCTTAAAAAGTGCAGAGTCTCCTCAGTGAGGGTGTGTTTTTCATCTCACTGTGCTTTAGGTTTCAAAACCTTGGAACCTAAATTTCATTGCTGTTACACAAGGGAGTAATTACTATCCTGTTAGTATTCTGGGACAGTTATATCCTTAATGGAAGTTTTTTGATCTCACATGATGCTTATCTTTGTTTCATTAACTGTCCTGTCCTCTTGTATTTCAATATCATGTGGAGGTACCCTATTCACCTTCTCTGCATCAGCCACTATTTTGTCAGGTTCCCTTTTACTTGATTTCTAGATTTTCATAATTTCCTGTCTCTCAATTCCCTGTCTTTTTTTGCCATAGTTTTTTGGGTGTTTTTGAAATTAATACTTTATTCAAAGTAATTTTAATAGAATTACAATATTACCATTTTTTCCTGGCTTATTCCTGCTTCCATAGCCTCAGATTTTGATTGCTCAATGATCTTAAACTGATATATTCATTAAAGTGTTTGTATTGACACCCATTCCAATAAAATGCATGGTACCACACAGCTGAACAAATGTATTAACTAAGTATTAATTGCACAGAAAGCAGCAGTGAAATTGGGTTTTAAAATCAACACTCCATTAAGAAAGCTGGGAAAAATTCACACTTTGCAGTACTGTTGTTTCTGTCTGCTTACAGAATCTACACCTGCTTTACTTCCTGAAAAGTAGGCAAAATGCAGGAAAATAAAATTGCTCTACAGAGCAAATTTTAGTTCAGATTCTAGTGTTTACTTCCCTCCAATCCTTCTTGGGGAAAATTAACAAAGGACACTCCCAAATACTCCTTATCCAGAGGTCCAAGTGATTTAAGCCTAAATCCACTCAACCTCACATCACATTGCACGCAGTCAGGCATCCCAACAACTAAGATCGGCTGTAACATCCACACTGAACCGGCACCACAGACCTCTGGTTTGTGAGGACTCGGACCCTGGAAAGTGCAGACAGTCCTAAACGCACAAGAGGAAACTGGAGTGCACAGCCTCAAGTACAATTTTTTGCAAGAATCTGTACCAAAACTACGCGCAACTGTAAATAGCTGTTACCAGTCCCCAGGGCTAACTAACAATTTCACTAGCACCTTTCTAGGCAGCAGTTCACTGATTGGATTTACGCTTTTCCCTGCTGAGGCTGTTAAGTGCCTAGCCAGCTGGATGGCTGATTGCTCTTTGGCTGGATCCATTACAGCACAGAGGCACTAAATGACAATTTTTTATCACAAAGACTGATTCCAAGGTACAGAAAAAAAGCAGAAGTTCAAATGTCTGAACAAGAACCTTCTAAGTTTGCCATCTGTGCTCAGAGAGCATTTGCCAGCACCACTTTTACCATGAGCCTGAAAGAAGAGATAGACTGTTTTCAAAGGGAAGCTGGCAGCTACTGCAGCAGCAGATGATCCACTGACAGAAACCATGGACAAGGATGACATTAAATATTTTTAATGCTGAAAACAGGCAAGACCTGTGAAGAGCATTCATTCCATCCAGCAAACACTCCTTGGAGGTATGAGCTATAGCAGATTCCCCTAGAGAGGATGAGTAGATGTGGCACTTGGGAAATACCCAAGAGGCAGCTCTGCTAAACTTGACACCTACTTTACTGCCAGTCCCTATTTTGGCTTTGCAAAGACTGGTGCTGGAGTTCTCTCCCAAGCAGAGTGAATCAAAGAAGGAACAACTTTTAGAGGCGGCTGAGGAAATGGGAATCAATGCTAAGCATTTTGCTAGGGGGTAGACTCTTACCTAGGAAATGGAGATGCTGTTCAGATGGGGCTTCAGCCTCATTAGGCTTGATAGAACTTTTATGTATCATGCAGACAAGCCTTTATATAGACCTCGCCACAGTAAAAGGTACCTGTGCTGTCCTAAGCAGAACAGGCATTTGTGGAAGAGAAGCAGGCAGTCATATAATTAAAAAGCTGTCTGACAGACAAGAATAATTGCAGGTCAAAAATGTCAGAACGTGGTAAGTGCACGTAATCACATGAATACACTGTATAACATGTGCACAAGGCAATGGTATCACATTCTCAACATTTAATCTATGATAATACACTCCCTCAAGCAGGATGAATACCTGCAAGGTCATGCAAGCACCTGTAATTCATTTTTTCCTAAAACACTAAGCTTTTGATTGGTAACAATGTTTTAACACGTTTCTGACAATATATTCTCATCCTAGGTTATGAAGAACTGAAAGCAATGTATTTTTCAATACACACTATCACATGAGTGTATGACCCTAAAAAGCTCAATTCAAAACTCCAGTCAATGAAACCAAAGTAACATTCAGTACTGCACACTTAAATGTCCTTTTTGCACAATTTTTGCTAAATACTATTGGCACAGATTCACAGAATGGTTGATGTTGGGAGGGATCATTGTAGGTCAACTTGTCCAACGCCTCTGCTCAAGAAGGGTCACCTTGACCTAGTTGTCCAGGTCAGTGCCTAGATTACAGCACTGCAAGACTTTTAAGGTAGTGCTCAACATCTACTTAGTCAATCACTGCATCAGACATTTCTTAAGTTCCTTACTTTCTCATTACAGGCCTGTATTCTGAAATCAAATGTTTCAGTGGAGGAAAGGCTTGCAATCATTATTTCAATGCCCTCCGAGCCTCTTGGTAGCACCACTACAGAGAGAGCAACAAATACCATGCCTATAAAGATTAAAAAGAAAATTACTGGAGAGGAAAAAAAGTCAATATACAGAGGACCAGCTGACATGATGTTGCATAAGGTAAAATAATATCTGGGGGGAAAAAAATGTACTCAGAATTAGATGTTATTACATCTGTAGAACTTTAAAACTTTTCCTCATTACTCCAAGCCAACCAGAACCATCCTATTAGGCACAATTATTTAAACCCTCCTACAACTGACCAAACCCTTTATAAATTTGCCAGACAGGCAAAGTTAATTCACAGACTGACACAAATTCACCTCCCCACTGAGGTCATGAATCACCACATATATAAAACTAAAGAGAGACACTTATACGACCACGACCACAGATAAACACATTCCCCATGGCAGAGGAGAGTTCCAGTTGGAAATTGACCCATGTTTGGTTTGAATTAAAGATTCATCACACTGAAACAAATGACTAAATGGAAAGCTATGAGTCCCTTTGAAGAGCATGCAAATGAAATCTGGGTGATAATTGGTAGCAGACAATTGGAATCTACTGTTTATTTACAGAGAACCTGGTGTTACTGAACTACCCCTGGAATAGACACATGGACACAAACAGCTGAGTGTTCTGCTTCCCTCCCTCCCTTGTCATTTTTAAAACAGAAGACAAAGTCAGCTCATCAAAGCCAAAGCTCCTGCAAAAACCAAGGAAAAATCATCGGTTTTGGCCATTCTTAAAAATAACGGACCTTTAAATATATATGTCTGCTTCTTCTCCTCTTCCCCTCCATACACACACATACACGAATTTCAAGTCAAATACTGCTTTTGGATTGCAGTACAGACAAACAGAACAATACTTGCCTGTAACATTTCGCACCTTCTATAACCTGGTATGGTTAATTCTGACCCTCAGTGTTGCATTCTTTCCATGCCTGGACCCTCGTACCAGAGTTGCAGCCATAAAATTGCTATTAGCACCTTTGGGTCTGAAAGAGCATGGCAGAGAGGGGGGGCGGGGGGGGGAAGGAAATCAAATTACCAGTTTTCATGGTCACCAGTAATCTTGCTCTCATATCTAGATTACTATTTATTTCTACTAAGCTAGCCAGGTGAGAAAGAAAATACCTTCACCTTGCTTGGAATAGATGCTAAATACATCTGCGAGAAAATAGCAACAAAGGATACCCCTCACCTAAACAGTTTACAAATTAAAGACATAAAACTAAATTCCCCAAAAAGTTATTATAGGTCACTCAAGGAAGATGCGAGTACAGATAAACTGTTAACGATTATTTGTAGGATCCTACTTGATCGTAATGGCTCCAAAATAAACCAGGCAGTCTCTGACAGAACACTGTTGCAGAAACAGATCTAAGTGACTTAAGGCTAGAAGAATGCTAACTTAATTAGAGGCTTAAAATTTGATTGCCAAAGAATAAAATAACAATAAGACAAATCAGAACAGGGTGGAACCTCTCTTTCGGCTTTGGCAAGTTAAATGTGGTTTGATTCATCTTTACAAAACAGCAGGTCTGAAACCCTTTGGAAATACAAGTTTAAACTCTCAGGTTGTCACAGAATCAAAATTAGTCTCCTCAGTAGGCAAGAGGAACATAATGCATCCTAAGTTAAAAAGCACAGGAATGAGAATATTTTGCAACCATATTACTTAAAACTGAGAACAATACTCTTTTGGAAACGTAAATATTCAACTTGGTTAAATCAAGACAATCACAGATAGACATTTTTTCCCAAATCTTTGGCTGTATTGCAATGGTTGTTTCAATTTGTAATCTCCAACTAAACATTTCCTATCCATGGATTAACAATATAATTACTGACTTGCGTCTTTTAACAGTATTTATCCAACATAACAAAATAAACTGCAATTTGTTATACTTTTTTTTTTTACAAAACATTTTATAAATATTTTTACAAAATGTATACAAAGCAATTTCAAGTGAGACATACTTTACAAATGAAGGTATTTAAGCAAATAAAGTCCATACCACACTGACAATAAGTGACACATCCTCTTTAAGTGAAGTCAGTCTGTAAGGCCTCCCTAATCTAACAGATAAATTATACTAAAATCTTCAAAACAAACATAGTTTTCTTAATTGCCAGTTTAAAATTTGTTTTAATATTAGGCAGTATTAAATAACATTGAAATCACAATGCTGATCCAGCAAAATAATGAAAACATGTTTAAAGTCATGCACATTCACAATACTTTGCTGGACTTGAGCCCATATGACTAATAAATTCATATTTTCTTTTTAGCACAACAAAAATACAATTCTTTCATTTAATGCTTCACCACGTACCAGAATTCCTTTAGAATCAAATTCAAAGGAGTGAACAACAGAACATTAAGAATGTAAGATTAATCTTGCTAGGATTGTTCAATGGGTTCCTCTCGTAAGTAGTTCAGAGAAATATGTCTGATCAAATCAACCATGACCACTTTTAGTAATTTGTAATTTTTTATGTGCCATCATCCTCCACCCCCAAATGAGATCCAAGAGAAGGCACATGGCCTGATACCTCAATTCTGTATTTGCTGTAGAGAGGCTGGAAACCCCAAACCCATTTTGAGGTGGTACAAAAAGCAAGTGATCAATGAATGTGCAACTTTACCTTTTTTCCCTATAAAACAAATATTTAACTAACATACAGCTGTGTAGCTTACTGTTTTCCTTCCTAGACAGTTCAGAACAGTTAAATTTCCAGAATTATAAAATATGCATCAGGATACACAGCCATGAGCATATTATTAAATCTAAAAAGGCAATAGGTGAAGACTATATTGTCAGTTTTGCCAATAAGAAAACCATCCACCTGAGAGTCTATTCTATGGACACCTAACTAAAAATTTAAAACTGGCAATACTTATTATTACCTTGAATATTTTATACAACACTTGGGAATGTTGGATTTTTTACAAACAAGTACTTCATAATTGGCACATTTTTTTTAAATGGCAATCAGTAACATACAAAACCAGTCTTTTCCATTTATGTTGTAGGGGAAATTAAGTTCATCTTTCCCACATTGCCTTCTAGGTTTGGTTTCCTTTAGTGGTCAGACAATGGACTGTAGCTCAACACTGAGTTGCACTGTATCTTTTACTGTCACAAGGTTCTAATTTTGCATTCTTTTGCACTATTCAGATGCAGTGAACTACACGACAGCAAAACCTTCCATTTTCTTTCCTGGCAATCTGACTGACAACCACAGCTTGTCACAATGAGCCTCTCTAGTATGAAAACTGAAATCAGCCAGTCTGGAAAATGGCCAGTAATTTCTTCTAAGAAATTGTGGAGAAGACCTGGGGGAGAACATGAACATACCTTAGAAACCACAAAAGCTATATCCTCCTGAGCAGACATATGTACTACATGCACGTGACAAATGTCAACGTACTCATGTGCACAAAAGCACTTATGACCAAAGTAAACTTAAGAAAAAGCAGCATGGGCAGTAAAAAAAAAAAATTAAAAAAAATAAAAGATGTCATAGATTAAAATAAATAAATAAAATAATAAGATTCTATCTTAACAACATGACAGCAAGCCAAATGCAAGCCATGCAATGGCTTAACTTGGCTCTACAATATGAATTAATAATTACATATGTTTTGATATGTTTAAACAATGGGATTGCCGATCGACTTTGGTCTGTACATATCTTGATAATTATGACTGCTACGGTGGATGATTTAACATTCTCTGACAGCAAAAAGCAAAAAAAAATAATAAAAAATAAACACTGGCCTTTAAAGTTTATCAGAGTAAGGCTAATGTCTTCTTAAAATATAAGCTACAAATATCATAACAGTTTTCAAATAAAAGTGCTTCTGACACTTGGTCTAAAAAAAAAAAAAAAAACAAACAACAAATAAAAAAAACATCTATACCACTTCAGAAAGACTCAAGGCTGACTACATCCAATTATAAAATGCAAAATCTTTCCTCAAGAGTTAACATATATATGTATTATATATATAAATTCATGGCTCTATCATGGCCTCATCCTGTACACTTTGCCATCTACTGGCTTCCATTCTACCTTCCTTAGTCAAGCATTTATTAATTCATATCATGCCACTGTGACTAAGATCATATAATATCATCCCACAGACTAAAGTTACCCACTACAAATATATCATCAAGTACTAGTTTCTGCTCAGAAAGCAATAGAAAAGCACTTTAAATTTAAATTATGAAGCCTCGTAAACACACTGATGATATCCTTCCAACTTAAGAACACAGATTCATTAACAAAGCAAATAATCATTTCTGAATAGAGGTACGGTGGGTTTTCCAGAAAAAAATAAAACTTTGATGATTTGTTGAAGAGAATGCTAGGGGAGAATTGTTGCTTCCATCACTTTTTAAAAACATCTTCTTAATAAATATATCCTTTCAAATGACTGTGATTGTCAGTATATTACCGTATTACATAGGGCCTAGTGACCTGCAACCTTGTTATGTTGCAGTACTGCACAATTATCAAAAGCACTATAATACTTGAAATAGTAAGGCCCTATCAGACTGCATTCTAACAAGGATTAACTTTACTTGGATATCTCACTGTAACCACAATGAGTATTGCTCTCAAACACAGAACAGAATCTATTTTAGAAAGGTTAACCTTAAATGCATGTCAGGCTGTACTTGTGGTGTCATTCACATTTGCTTCTGCTAAGAGAAACATAACTTGTCCATGTAACTATTAACACTCTAAGATACTATTTACAGCTGCTTCTAAAATAGAGTCAGTTTCTACACCACCTTCACTGTGGTCTGGAATAAATTTTTCCAGGCAGTTTTCCTGTGAAGCAATAGGTGAAAAATTAGGAAATTCTAATTCAACTGAGCCACTACTTGTAGCTTCGTTTTGTGGCTGTCTCCCCGCTTTTTTAAGTTCCAAAATGTTTTTAAATGTAGTTTCTAAACTCTTACTGAGCAGTAAGTCTTGCTGGGGTTCACCAGAGCTTTTCCTATTATCAGGATGTAAAACCTCATTCTTTGGAGAGCTCCTCGGAGTTTTGTCTTGGAGGGAATTATTACACGTTACCTTTGAGAAAGACTGAACTGTGTTCCTTGGTGTTTTGTTGTGTGTTCCATGACCTCCTCTTGACACAGTTTTTGACAAGTCTTCAGAACTCAAAGAATTCTCAGTGGACTTGGCAAGATTTTTCCCAGCCATCTTTTCTTCAGAAAGGGCCGTGTACTGGCTCTCAGAAGAACAATTAGCTTTTTCAAACTTTAAAGCTTTAGAGAGGCTCTCTGTTTTTTTACTAGAAGCTATTCCTTCTTGTGGTGTCAGAACGTTGTTAGGCACTGGAGGAAGTTTACTGTGGTTTGTGCACTCTGCTGAGCTGGATTTTGGTCGGTCTCTGGCTTGGGTTTTGGTGGTCTGACTTCGAGAAGGTAATGTTTTGCCCGCCTGATGGTCACTTCTGCTGGACTGTGCTTCTTCAGCTGTTTTATCAAATTGTTTGGCAGAACAACAAAAATCAGCTTGATAACCATCTGAAAATTAAGTAACAACATTTTATTTAAGTTACCTATACATCAAAATAACAAGACACCCCAACGCAGTTTCTGAATACTAAAATTCAAATGAAGACATTGTTCTGTAGGCGGTGGACATTAAGAGCTACACACATGCTTAAGTGTTCCGCTACATTCTGTGTAGGAGATCATCATCAAATTAATCAGCATATCACACATATACATACACTATAAAACCAGACTAAGGGCACTTCCTAGCATTCTAAATATACAAATGTGGTATCTGGAAGACTAACATTTCCTTCAATACATTCTCTAAATCTCTTTTAAAATATGCAGAATACGCAGAACATTTAAACAAAGAGGAACTGTAATCTTACACAGTGCATTTCTATTGGAACATTCAACAACAGTCTGGTCAAAAATGCTGCCACTTAAGTAGCCACAACATTCCAAAAGCAACACTTCCTTAAGATGAACAAGAGTATTCACGCTTCATACAGTTGTGTTCTTTTTGAATGCCAGCAAACTCACAGGTTCCTTCCTATCAGAATTAAGACCATGCAGGAGTCACAACTATTGTCAAAAGAAGCTTAGAAATATTTCTCTGCCAAACAGGCCAAACATACCTTTCCCCGAAAATTACCGCACTCAACCTTATGGAAACCCTAGAGCACTGAGTTTTGGAGTTACCAAAACTTAACTTGAAACTCCTCATTCAGTATTCTGATTACTGGAATCCCTAGAAATCAGTGTCTCACTGTGGCCACAACAATTTTTGAACACTCCACATTTATGCTACTTTTGTAAGATTCAGGAGTTAACCATTACTTACCAGGATCCACTAGTGCAAGACGCTTATCCCGGGTCAGAGATGCCCTTTCTTCCTGGTTAAACATCCTATCAATCATAACCATTTCTGCAGAGGGATTTATTCGCTGCAGGAAAAAGACAAAAAAAACACCCATCTCTGCAGTTACTCCTATGTTCGTACCAAATCAAAACATTTGTACCTTAGCTACTCTTCAAAGAAGAAGGCATTTGTGGGGAATGTTTACAATTTCATAGCATCTTCAAAGAACTTGACTATGACCCCAACCACTACTGAAAACTCAACCATAAAATATTACTCACATTTTATGGTACATATTATTTGTTAAAGATTTTAAAACAAAGAATTACTACTCCAATTGTAAGAGCTGTACCTTTTCAGGACTGAGTACGTTTACCACTGTACACAATTTTTTACATCATACAGTACCTTTCTCTTTTAAAGAGAAAAACAGCAAAGATCTTGCAAAGGGCTCACCTATCTTCTTGTTTCTTCCCTGTACTTCTCTCCCATCCTTCTAACTAGCTGTTGTTGAGTTGCATTTTGCTGGCAATGGCTTCAGAAGAAAGTTCAGTTGCTACTAAGTCACAACACAGGCAACAAGTTCCAAACCCAAATACTATGTGAAGTAACATCTTCAAAATGACTGAATGGGATTTACCATACAACATATGGGAGGCTAAAAGAACACATTTTAACTTCTATCCCTCCTTTGAACCTGCAATTACTCACAAATATTTGATAGTTAGTATCCTTCTTAATGGGACTGCTAGATTCCAAAATCATTTTAATTCTAACACTTACATTACATATTCCTGTCTCTAGAGCAGAGTGATTTAAATGCCTATTGTATTCAAATCCCAAACACTTCCAGGCTGCAAACTATCATCTCTGAAGCCACAATGATATTTCTTGATCCTTGTAAAATTCACTCTTAAAGTAATTTTGCCAGTTTTCTTTCAACCTCATCTCTGAGACTGTGAAAGCACCTGAATCAGAAGCATTTCTGATAAAAACATGAGGCTCCACATAGTTTCTACAGACAAGTAATGATTTCCTATATTGTAATATATAGTTCTAATTATAGTACAGCTGGAGGCCTCTCAATGAAGTTTATCAACATTCTTTCAGACTTTATCACCCACATAATTATACAGAAATTGTCTGTCTGACTACCACACCCTGTTCAGTGCAAGAGCAAAGTATAAGCAGAGAGCAGAAGATAGTGTGTCTTAAATGCCTATGGAACTTTTATATATATACACTTTTATATATACACATATGTATATATGTTTTTTTATATATATGTATATATATGTGTATACATATGTGTGTGTATAGATATATATAAAAGCACTCTTATTTAGGCAGTATATGAAATACAAAATCCACACATTTCACTGATTTTAACATTTGTGCATACACTTAAAAATCCAGGCTGGCCACTGAGGCTGCTAATGCAATAACAAGTACACTGGCTATATGTGTGTGTATATATATATATGTATATATAGGTATGTCTAAAACGTTCATATACGCATTTCTCACCTGTACCAATGAAACAATTTGTAATGCCAGTTCTCATCTTCCTGTAGACATATTTTTTTAAAAAAATGAATCACATCCTATAAACATAGAATGTACCTGGTTTATACACCTTACCATTGCATCTTCTATAAGCAAACATCTGTATTTGTTCAGCATAGCCTGTGTCCTCTTCAGGAGCTGTGTAGCTACAGATTCAAATTCACTGTCCACTAGAAAGACAAAAGTATACTTTCAAATACTGCTCTTCAGTAATTGGAAGGTCCAGTAACCTCCATGGATTTAAAAACGTTCCCTTTCTTAATGCTCTAACTTATATAAAGAATTCTCTCAATACATTGACTACAAACATATTGCCATTTTTTTAAAAGAAAAATACCTTTTCTTAAGTCTTCCTCTGTTGGTAGTGATCCCTGGCACACATGGTATGAAAGAAGCCTCTGAACAGCATCATTTAAT
>JAUNZM010001565.1:0-35174 GCA_033459285.1 Clamator glandarius
GGGCTTTCAGAAGGGTCCTGGGGGACCTCTAGAAGAGTCTGGGTGCTAATAGAAGGGTCCTGGGAGGCTTTAGAAGGTCTGGGGTCTTTTGGGTGGGTCCTGGTGGGCTCTAGAAGGGTCTTGGGGCTTTTAGAGGGGTCCTGGGCGGCTCTAGAAGGTTCTGGGGGCTTTTAGAAGGGTCCTGGGTGTCTCTAGAATGGTCTGGGGGCTTTTAGAAGGGTCCGGGGGGGCTCTAGACGGGTCTGGGTGATTTTAGAAGGGTCTTGGGGGGCTCTAGAAGGGTCTGTGGGCTTTTAGAAGGGTCCTGGGGTGCTCTAGAAGGGATGGGGGTCATTAAGAGGGGCCCTGGGGGCATCTAGAAGTGTCTGGGTGCTTTTAGAAGGGTCCGGGGGGGCTCTAGAAGGGTCTGGGGGCTTTTAGAAGGGTCCTGGGGGGCTCTAGAAGGGTCTGGAGTCTTTGAAAAGGGTCCTTGGGTGGCTCTAGAAGGGTCTGGGTGCTTTTGGAAGCGTCCTGGGTGCCTCAAGAAGGGTCTGGGGGATTTTATAGGGTCCTGGGGGTATCTAGAAGTGTCTGGGGGCTTTTAGAAGGGTCCTGGGGGGCTCTAGTAGGGTCTGGGGACCTCAAGAGGGGCCCAGGGTGCCTCTAGAAAGGTCTGGGGGCTTTTACAATGGTCCTTGGGTGGCTCTAGAAGGGTCTGGAGGCTTTTAGAGGGGTCCTGGGGGGCTCTAGAAGCGTCTGGGGGCTTTTAGAAGGGTAATGGGGGGCTCTAGAAGGGTCTGGAGGCTTTTAGAGGGGGACCTGGGGGGCTCTAGAAGGGTCTGGGGGCTTTTAGAAGGGTCCTGGGGGGCTCTAGAAGGGTCTGGGGGCTTTTAGAAGGGTCCTGGGAGGTTTTAGAAGGGTCTGGGTTCGTTTAGAAGGATCCGGGGAGGGTCTAGAAGGTCTCGGGGATTTTAGAAGGGTCCTGGGGTGCTCTAGATGGGTCTGGAGGCATTTAGATGGGTCCGGGGGGGCTCTAGAAGGGTCTGGGGACTTTTAGAAAGTTCCTGGGAGGTTTTAGAAGGGTCTAGGTTCTTTTAGAATGATCCGGGGAGGGACTAGAAGGGTCTGGGTTCTTTTAGAAGGGTCCTGGTGAACTCTAGAAGGGTGTGGGTGCTTTTAGAAGGGTCCTGAGAGGTTCTAGAAAAATCTGGGTGCATTTATAAGTGTCCTAGGGGCCTCTAGAAGGGTCTGGAGGCTTTTAGAAAGGTCCTGGGGATTCTAGAAGGGTCTGGGGTCTTTTAGATTGATCCGTGGAGGTTCTAGAAGGGTTTGGGTACCTTTAGAAGGGTCCTGGGGGTCTCTAGAAGCGTATGGGGGCTTTTACAAGGTTCCTGGATGCCTCTAGAAGGGTCTGGGAGCTTTCAGAAGGGTCTTGGGGGCCTCTATAAGGGTCTGGGGGCTTTTAGAAGGGTCCTGGGAGGTTTTAGAAGGGTCTGGGGTCATTTAGAAGGATCCGGCGAGGATCTAGAAGGGTCTGGGGTCTCTTAGAAGGGTCCTGGGGAGCTCTAGAAGGGTCTGGAGGCTTTTAGAGGGGTCCTGGGGGGCTCTAGAAGGGTCTGGAGTATTTTAGAAGGATCCGGGGAGGATCTAGAAGGGTCTTGGGGCTTTTAGAAGGGTCCTGGTGGGTTTTAGAAGGGTCTTGGGGCTTTTAGAAGGGTCCTGGGAGGCTCTAGAAAAATCTGTGTGCTTTTATAAGGGTCCTGGGGGCCTCTAGAAGGGTCTGGAGACTTTTAGAAGGGTCCTGGGGGGCTCTAGAAGGGTCTGGAGGCTTTTAGAAAGGTCCTGGGGGGCTCTAGAAGGCTCTGGATTCTTTTAGAATGATCCGGGGAGTGTCTAGAAGGGTCTGGGGGCCTTTAGAAGGGTCCAGGGGCGCTCTAGAAGGGTCTGCGGTCTTTTAGAGGGGTCCTGGGAGGCTCTAGAAGGGTCTGGGGGCTTTCAGAAGGGTCCTGCGTGCCTCTAGAAGGGTCTGTGGGCTTTTAGAAGGCTCCTGGGGGCTCTAGAAGGTTCTGGGTGTGTTCAGAAGGGTCCTGGGGGTCTCTAGAAGGGTCTGGTGGCTTTTAGAAGGGTCCTGGGGGCTTCTAGAAGGGTCTGGGGGCTTTTAGAATGGTCCTGGGAGGATCTAGAAGGGTCTGGGGGCTCTTAGAAGGGTTCTGGGGGCTCTAGAAGGGTCTGGGTAATTTTTGAAGGGTCCTGGGTGCCTCTAGAAGGGTCTGGGGGCTTTCAGAAGGGTACTGGGGGCCTCTAGAAGGGTCTGGGGGCTTTTAGAAGGGTCCTGGGGGGCTCTAGTAGGGTCTGGGGACCTCAAGAGGGGCCCAGGGTGCCTCTAGAAAGGTCTGGGGGCTTTTACAATGGTCCTTGGGTGGCTCTAGAAGGGTCTGGAGGCTTTTAGAGGGGTCCTGGGGGGCTCTAGAAGCGTCTGGGGGCTTTTAGAAGGGTAATGGGGGGGCTCTAGAAGGGTCTGGAGGCTTTTAGAGGGGACCTGGGGGGCTCTAGAAGGGTCTGGGGGCTTTTAGAAGGGTCCTGGGGGGCTCTAGAAGGGTCTGGGGGCTTTTAGAAGGGTCCTGGGAGGTTTTAGAAGGGTCTGGGTTCGTTTAGAAGGATCCGGGGAGGGTCTAGAAGGTCTCGGGGATTTTAGAAGGGTCCTGGGGTGCTCTAGATGGGTCTGGAGGCATTTAGATGGGTCCGGGGGGGCTCTAGAAGGGTCTGGGGACTTTTAGAAAGTTCCTGGGAGGTTTTAGAAGGGTCTAGGTTCTTTTAGAATGATCCGGGGAGGGACTAGAAGGGTCTGGGTTCTTTTAGAAGGGTCCTGGTGAACTCTAGAAGGGTGTGGGTGCTTTTAGAAGGGTCCTGAGAGGTTCTAGAAAAATCTGGGTGCATTTATAAGTGTCCTAGGGGCCTCTAGAAGGGTCTGGAGGCTTTTAGAAAGGTCCTGGGGATTCTAGAAGGGTCTGGGGTCTTTTAGATTGATCCGTGGAGGTTCTAGAAGGGTTTGGGTACCTTTAGAAGGGTCCTGGGGGTCTCTAGAAGCGTATGGGGGCTTTTACAAGGTTCCTGGATGCCTCTAGAAGGGTCTGGGAGCTTTCAGAAGGGTCTTGGGGGCCTCTATAAGGGTCTGGGGGCTTTTAGAAGGGTCCTGGGAGGTTTTAGAAGGGTCTGGGGTCATTTAGAAGGATCCGGCGAGGATCTAGAAGGGTCTGGGGTCTCTTAGAAGGGTCCTGGGGAGCTCTAGAAGGGTCTGGAGGCTTTTAGAGGGGTCCTGGGGGGCTCTAGAAGGGTCTGGAGTATTTTAGAAGGATCCGGGGAGGATCTAGAAGGGTCTTGGGGCTTTTAGAAGGGTCCTGGTGGGTTTTAGAAGGGTCTTGGGGCTTTTAGAAGGGTCCTGGGAGGCTCTAGAAAAATCTGTGTGCTTTTATAAGGGTCCTGGGGGCCTCTAGAAGGGTCTGGAGACTTTTAGAAGGGTCCTGGGGGGCTCTAGAAGGGTCTGGAGGCTTTTAGAAAGGTCCTGGGGGGCTCTAGAAGGCTCTGGATTCTTTTAGAATGATCCGGGGAGTGTCTAGAAGGGTCTGGGGGCCTTTAGAAGGGTCCAGGGGCGCTCTAGAAGGGTCTGCGGTCTTTTAGAGGGGTCCTGGGAGGCTCTAGAAGGGTCTGGGGGCTTTCAGAAGGGTCCTGCGTGCCTCTAGAAGGGTCTGTGGGCTTTTAGAAGGCTCCTGGGGGCTCTAGAAGGTTCTGGGTGTGTTCAGAAGGGTCCTGGGGGTCTCTAGAAGGGTCTGGTGGCTTTTAGAAGGGTCCTGGGGGCTTCTAGAAGGGTCTGGGGGCTTTTAGAATGGTCCTGGGAGGATCTAGAAGGGTCTGGGGGCTCTTAGAAGGGTTCTGGGGGGCTCTAGAAGGGTCTGGGTAATTTTTGAAGGGTCCTGGGTGCCTCTAGAAGGGTCTGGGGGCTTTCAGAAGGGTACTGGGGGCCTCTAGAAGGGTCTGGGGGCTATTAGGAGGGTCCGGGAGGGCTCTAGAAGGGTCTGGGGGCTATTAGATGGGTCCTGGGGGGCTCTAGAATGGTCTAGGGGCTTTTAGAAGGGTCCTGGGGGCTCTAGAAAGGTCTGGGGGCTTTTTGAAGGGTCCTGGGGGCCTCTAGAAAGGTCTGGGGGCTTTTAGAGGGGTCCTGGGTGCCTATAGAAGGGTCTGGGGGCTTTCAGAAGGGACCTGGGGGCCTCTAGAAGGGTCTGGGGGCTATTAGAAGGGTCCAGGGAGGTGTTAGAAGGGTCTGGGGTCTTTTAGAAGGGTCCTGGGGGCTCTAGAATGTTCTGGGGGCCTTCAGAAGGGTCCTGGGGTTCTCTAGAAGGGTCTGGGGGCTTTTAGAAGGGTCCTGGGGGTCTCTAGAAGGGTCTGGGGGCTTTTAGAAAGGTCCTGGGGTACTCTAGAAAGTTCTGGGGGCTTTTAGAAGGGTCTGGGTGCTTTTAGAAGGGTCCTGGGTTCATCTAGAAGGGTCTTGGGTCTTTCAAAATGGTACTGGGGGCCTCTAAAAGCGTCTGGGAACTATTAGAAGGGTCCAGGGGGGGGTCTAGAATTGTCTGGGGGCTATTAGATGGGTCCGGGGGGGCTCTAGAATGGTCTGGGTGCTTTTAGAAGGGTCCTGGGGGCTCTAGAAAGGTCAGGGGGCTTTTAGAAGGGTCCTGGGGGCCTCTAGAAGGGTCTGGTGGTTTTAGAAGTGTCCTGGGGGGCTCTAGAAGGGTCTGAGGACTTTTAGAAGGGTCCTGGGGGCCTATAGAAGGGTCTGGGGGCTTTTAGAAGGGTCCTGGGTGCATCTAGAAGGGTCTGGGGGCTTTCAGATGGGTCCTGGGGGCCCCTAGAAGGGTCTGGGGGCTATTAGAAGGGTCCTGGGAGGCTGTAGAAGGGTCTGGGGTCTTTTGGATGGGTACTGGGATGCTCTAGAATGGTCATGGGGCTTTTAGAAGGGTCCCTGGGGGCTCTAGAAGGTTCTGGGGGCCTTCAGAAGGGTCCTGGGGGTCTCTAGAAGGGTCTGGGAGCTTTTAGAAGGGTCCTGGGGGGCTCTAGAAGGGTCTGGGGGCATTTAGAAGGGTCCAGGGGGGCTCTAGAAGGGTCTGGGCGCTTTTAGAAGGGTCCTGGGGGCCTATAGAAGGGTCGGGGGGATTTTAGAAAGGTCCTGGGGGGCTCTAGAAGGGTCTCGGGGCTTTTGAAGGGTCCTGGGGCGCTCTAGAAGGTTCTGGGGAGCTTTAGGAGGGTCCTGGGTGGCTCTAGAAGGGTCTGGGGGCTTTTAGAACGGTCCTGGGAGGTTTTAGAAGGGTCTGGGGTCTTTTAAAATAATCCGGGGAGGGTCTAGAAGGGTCTGGGGGCTTTTAGAACGATCCGGGGAGGGTCTAGAAGGGTCTGGGGGCCTTTAGAAGGGTCCTGGGGGGCTCTAGAAGGGTCTGGGGCCTTTGAGAATGGTCCTGGGGGGCTCTAGAAGGGTCTGGGGGCTTAGAAGGGTCCTGGGGTACTCTAGAATGGTCTGGGGGCCTTAAGAGGGGCCCTGGGTGCCTCTAGAAGGGTCTGGTGGCTTTTAGACGGGTCATGGGGGGCTCTAGAAGGGTCTGGGTGCTTTTAGAAGGGTCCTGGGGGGCTCTAGAATGGTCTGGAGGCTTTTAGAAGGGTCCTGGGGGGCTCTAGAATGGTCTCGGGTCTTTTGGAAGGATCCGGGGAGGGTCTAGAAGGGTCTGGGTGCCTTTAGAAGGGTCCTGGGAGGATTTAGAAGGGTCTGGGGTCTTTTAGATGGATCCAGGGAGGGACTAGAAGGGTCTGGGGGATTTTAGAAGGGTCCTGGGGGGCTCTAGAAGGGTCTGGATGCTTTTAGATGGGTCCTGTGGGCTCTAGAAGGGTATGGGGGCTTTAAGAAGGGTCCTGGGAGGCTCTAGAAAAATCTGGGTGCTTTTATAAGTGTCCTGGGCGCCTCTAGAAGGGTCTGGAGATTTCTAGAATGGTCCTGGGGGGCTCTAGAATGTTCTGGGGGCTTTTAGAATGATCCGGGGAGGGTCTAGAAGGGTCTGGGGGAATTTAGAATGGTCCTGGGTGCCTCTAGAAGGGTCTGGGGGCTTTCAGAATGGTCCTGGAGCCCTCTAGAAGGGTCTGGGGGCTATTAGAAGGGTCCGGGGGGGCTCTATAAGCGTCTGAAGGCGATTAGATGGGTCCTGGGGGGGTTGTAGAAGGGTCTGGGGTCTTTTAGAAGGGTCCTGGGGGCTCTAGAAGGGTCTGGGGGCTCTTAGAAGTATCCTGGTGTGCTCTAGAAGGGACGGGGTGCCTTAAGAGGGGCCATGGGGGCCTCTAGAAGGGTCTGGGTGCTATTGGAAGGGTCCTGGGGGGCTCTAGAAGGGTCTGGGGTCTTTGAGAATGGTACTTGGGTGGCTCTAGAAGTATCTGGTCGCTTCTAGAAGGGTCTGGGGGGCTCTAGAAGGGTCTAGGGGCTATTAGATTGGTCCTGGGGGGCTCTAGAAGGGTCTGGGGGCTTTTAGAAGGGTCCTGGGTGTCTCTAGAAGGGTCTGGGGGCTATTAGATTGGTCCTGGGGGGCTCTAGAAGGGTGTGGGGGCTTTTAGAAGGGTCCTGGGTGTCTCTAGAAGGGTCTGGAGGGTTTTAGAGGGGTCCTGGGGGGCTCTAGAAGGGTCTGGGGACTTTTAGAAGGATCCGGGCAGGGTCTAGAAGGGTCTGGGAGCTTTTAGAAAGGTCCTGGAGGGCTCTAGAAGGGTCTGGTGACTTTTAGAAGGGTCCTGGGAGGCTCTAGAAGGGTCTGGGGTCTTTTAGAAGGGTCCTGGGTGCCTCTAGAAGGGTCTGGAGGCTTTTAGAAGGGTCCTGGGGGGCTCTAGAAGGGTCTAGATGCTTTTAGAAGGGTCCTGGGGGCCTCTAGAAGGGTCTGGGGGCTTTTAGAATGGTCCGGGGGGGCTCTAGAAGGGTCTGGGGACTTTTTGAAGGGTCCTGGGGGCCTCTCGAAGGGTCTGGGTTCTTTTAGAAGGGTACTGGGAGCCTCTAGAAGGGTCTGGGGGCTATTAGATGGGTCCTGGGGGGGTTTGAAGGGTCTGAGGGCTTGTAGAAGAGTCATGGGGGGCTCTAGAAGCGTCTGGGGGCTTTTAGAAGGGTCCTGGGGGGCTCTAGAATGGTCTGGGGGCTTTTAGAAAGGTCCTGGGAGGGTCTAGAAGGGTCTGGGTTCTTTTAGAAGGGTCCTGGGTGGCTCTAGAATGGTCTTGGGGCTTTTAGAACGGTCCTGGGGGGGTCTAGAAGGGTCTGGGGGCTTTTAGAAGGGTCCTGGGAGGCTCTAGAAAGGTCAGGGGCTTTTAGAAGGGTCCTGGGATGATCTAGAAGGGTCTGGGTACTTTTAGACGGGTCCTGGGGGTATCTAGAAGGGTCTGGGGGCTTTTAGATGGGTCCTGGGGGGCTCTAGAAGGTTCTGGGTGCTTTCAGAAGGGTCCTGGGTTCCTCTAGAAGGGTCTGGGGTCTTTTAGAAGGGTCCAGGGGGGCTCTAGAAGGGTCTTGGGGCATTTAGAAAGGTCCTGGGGGGCTGTAGAAGAGTCTGGGGGCTTTGAGAAGGGTCCTGGGGGGCTCTAGAAGGGTCTGGGATCTTTGAGAAGGGTCCTGGAGGGCTCTAGAATGGTCTGTGGGCTTTTAGAAGGGTCCTGTGGGTGTCTAGAAGTGTCTGGCGTCTTTTAGAAGGGTCCTGGGGGGCTCTAGAAGGTTCTGTTTGCTTTCAGAAGGGTCCTGGGGGGCTCTAGAAGGGTCTGCGGGCTTTTAGAAGGGTCCTGGGGGGCTCTAGAAGGGTCTGGGTGTTTTTAGAATTGTCCTGGGGGGCTCTAGAAGGTTCTGGGTGCTTTCAGAAGGGTCCTGGGGGGCTCTAGAAGGGTCTGGGGGCTTTTAGAAGGGTCCTGGGGGGCTCTAGAAGGGTCTGGGTGTTTTTAGAAGTGTCCTGGGGGGCTCTAGAAGGTTGTGGGTGCTTTCAGAAGGGTCCTGGGGGCCTCTAGAAAGGTCTGGGGTCTTTTAGAAGGGTCCAGGGGGGCTCTAGAATGGTCTTGGGGCTTTTAGAAGGGTCCTGGGGTGCTCTAGAAGGGTCTGGGTGTTTTTAGAATGGTCCTGGGGTGCTCTAGAAGGGACGGGGGGCCTTAAGAGGGACCCTGGGGGTCTCTAGATGGGTCTGGGGGCTTTTAGAAGGGTCCTGGAGGGCTCTAGAAGGGTCTGGGGTCTTTGAGAAGAGTACTTGGGTGACTCTAGAAGGGTCTGGGGGCTTTTAGAAGGGTCCTGGTTGCCTCAAGAAGGGTCTGGGTGTTTTTATAGGGTCCTGGGTTTCTCTAGAAGGGTCTGGGGGCTTTTAGAAGGATCCGGGGAGGGTATAGAAGTGTCTGCGGGCTTTTACAAGGGCCCTGGGGGTCTCTAGAAGGGTCTGGGGGCCTTAAGAGGGGCCCTGGGTGCCTCTAGAACGGTCTAGGGGCTTTTAGAAGGGTCCTGGAGGGCTCTAGAAGGTTCTGGGTGCTTTCAGAAGGGTCCTGGGTTCCTCTAGAAGGGTCTGGGGTCTTTTAGAAGGGTCCAGGGGGGCTCTAGAAGGGTCTTGGGGCATTTAGAAAGGACCTGGGGGGCTGTAGAAGAGTCTGGGGGCTTTGAGAAGGGTCCTGGGGGGCTCTAGAAGGGTCTGGGATCTTTGAGAAGGGTCCTGGGGGGCTCTAGAATGGTCTGTGGGCTTTTAGAAGGGTCCTGGGGGTCTCTAGAAGGGTCTGGGGGCTTTTAGAAGGGTCCTGGGAGGTTCTAGAATGGTCAGGTGATTTTAGAAGGGTCCTGGGATGCTGTAGAAGGGTCTGGGTACATTTAGACGGGTCCTGGGGGGCTCTAGAAGGTTCTGGGTGCTTTCAGAAGGGTCCTGGAGGGCTCTAGAAGGGTCTGCGGGCTTTTAGAAGGGTCCTGGGGGGCTCTAGAAGGGTCTGGGTGTTTTTAGAATTGTCCTGGGGGGCTCTAGAAGGTTCTGGGTGCTTTCAGAAGGGTCCTGGGGGGCTCTAGAAGGGTCTGGGGGCTTTTAGAAGGGTCCTGGGGGGCTCTAGAAGGGTCTGGGTGTTTTTAGAATTGTCCTGGGGGGCTCTAGAAGGTTGTGGGTGCTTTCAGAAGGGTCCTGGGGGCCTCTAGAAAGGTCTGGGGTCTTTTAGAAGGGTCCAGGGGGGCTCTAGAATGGTCTTGGGGCTTTTAGAAGGGTCCTGGGGTGCTCTAGAAGGGTCTGGGTGTTTTTAGAATGGTCCTGGTGTGCTCTAGAAGGGACGGGGGGCCTTAAGAGGGACCCTGGGGGTCTCTAGATGGGTCTGGGGGCTTTTAGAAGGGTCCTGGAGGGCTCTAGAAGGGTCTGGGGTCTTTGAGAAGAGTACTTGGGTGACTCTACAAGGGTCTGGGGGCTTTTAGAAGGGTCCTGGTTGCCTCAAGAAGGGTCTGGGTGTTTTTATAGGGTCCTGGGTTTCTCTAGAAGGGTCTGGGGGCTTTTAGAAGGATCCGGGGAGGGTATAGAAGTGTCTGCGGGCTTTTACAAGGGCCCTGGGGGTCTCTAGAAGGGTCTGGGTGCCTTAAGAGGGGCCCTGGGTGCCTCTAGAACGGTCTAGGGGCTTTTAGAAGGGTCCTGGAGGGCTCTAGAAGGGTCTGGGGTCTTGTAGAAGTGTCCTGGAGGGCTCTAGAAGGGTCTGGGGGCTTTTAGAAGGGTCCTGGTGTGCTCTAGGAAGGTCTGGGGGGATTTAGAAAGGTCCTGGGGGCCTCTAGAAGGGTCTGGGGGCTTTTAGAAGGGTCCTGGAGGGCTCTAGAAGGGTCTGGGCTCTTTGAGAAGGGTCCTTGGTTGGCTCTAGAAGAGTCTGGGTGCTTTTGGAAGGGTCCTGGTTACCTCAAGAAGGGTCTGGGAGGCTTTTATAGGGTCCTGGGATTTTCTAGAAGTGTCTGGGGGCTTTTAGAAGGGTCCTGGGGGTCTCTAGAAGGGTCAGGGTGCTTTTAGAAGCGTCCTGGGGTGCTCTAAAAGGGTCTGGGGGCCTTAAGTGGGGACCTGGGTGCCTCTAGAAGGGTCTGAATGCATTTAGAAGGGTCCTGGGGGGCTCTAGAAGGGTCTGAGTGCTTGTAGAAGAGTCCTGGGGGGCTCTAGAAGGGTCTGGGGGCTTTTAGAAGGGTCCTGGGGGGCTCTAGAAGGGTCTGGGTGTTTTTAGATGGGCCCTGGGGGGCTCTAGAAGGTTCTGGGGGCTTTCAGAAGGGTCCTGGGTTCCTCTAGAAGTGTCTGGGGTCTTTTAGAAGGGTCCTGGGGGGCTCTAGAATGGTCTTGGGGCTTTTAGACGGGTCCTGGTGGGCTCTAGAAGGGTCTGGGGGCTTTTAGAGAGGTCCTGGGGGGCTCTAGAAGGGTCTGGTGGCTTTTGGAAGGGTACTGGTGGGCTCTAGAAGGGTCTGGGGGCTTTTAGAGAGGTCCTGGGGGGCTCTAGAATGGTCTGGGGGCTTTTAGAAGGGTCCTGGAGGCCTCTAGAACGGTCTGGGGTCTTTTAGACTGATCCTGGGAGGCTCTATAAGGGTCTGGGGGCTTTTAGAACGGTCCTGGGAGGCTCTAGAAGGGTATGGAGGCTTTTAGAAGGGTCCTGGGGGGCTCTAGAAGGGTCTGGGGGCTTTTAGAAGGATCCGGGGATTTTCTAGAAGGGTCTGGGGGCTTTAGAAGGGCCCTGGGGGGCTCTAGAAGGGTCTGGGGTCTTTTAGATGGGTCCTGGGGGGCTCTAGAAGGGTCTGGGGGCTTTTAGAAAGGTCCTGGGGGCCTCTAGAAGGGTCTGGAAACTTTTAGAAGGGTCCTGGGAGGCTCTAGAAGGGTCTGGGTGCTTCTAGAATGATCCGGGGACGGTCTAGAAGGGTCTGGGGGCTTTTAGAAGGATCCTAGGGGGCTCTAGAAGGTTCTGGGGGCTTTTAGAAGGGTCCTGGGAGGCTCTAGAGGTGTCTGGGGGCTAATAGATGGGTCCTGGGAGGCTCTAGAAGGGTCTGGGGTCTTTTAGAAGGGTCCTGGATGCCTCTAGAAGGGTCTGGAGTCTTTTAGAAGGGTCCTGGAGGCCTCTAGAAAGGTCTGGGGTCTTTTAGAAGGGTCCGGGGGGGCTCTAGAAGTGTCTGGGTGCTTTTAGAAGGGTCCGGGGGGGCTCTAGAAGGGTCTGGTGGCTTTTAAAAGGGTCCTGGGTGCATCTAGAAGGGTCTGGGGGCTATTAGTAGGGTCCTGGGGGGCTCTAGAAGGGTCTGGGTGTTTTTAGAAGGGTCCTGGGGGGCTCTAGAAGGGTCTGGGGTCTTTTAGCAGGGTCCACGGTGGCTCTAGAAGGGTCTGGGGTCATTTAGAATGGTCCTGGGTGCATCTAGAAGGGTCTGAGGGCTTTTATAGGGTCCTGGGGTTCTCTAGAAGGGTCTGGGTGCTTTTAGAAGGGTCCTGGGTTTTTCTAGAATGGTCTGGGGGCCTTAAGATGGGCCCTGGGTGCCTCTAGAAGGGTCTGGTGGCTTTAAGAAGGCTCCTGGGGGCCTCTAGAAGGGTCTGGGGTCTTTAGAAGGGTCCTGGGGGCCTCTTGAAGGGTCTGAGGGCTTTTAGATGGGTTCTGGGAGGCTCTAGAATGGTCTGGGGGCTTTTAGAAGGGCCCTAAAAGGCTCTAAAGGGTCTGGGGCCTTTGTACTCACCTGCAGGGAGACACCAGGATCAAGCAGGTGGGTTTCCCAGGCCCGGCTCATCCTTTGCACTCCGGGTGTGCTGACCCCTGCGAATTCCCCAAATGTGCAAAATTAAAATTTTTGCTCTAGAAGCACCCAGACCCTTCTAGAGCCCCCCAGGAACCTTCTAAAAGCACCCAGACACGTCTAGAGCCCCCAGGAACATTTTAAAATCCCCCAGCCCCTTTTAGATCCCCCAGTGTGCTTCTCAAAGCCCCCGGACTTTCTAGAGCCCCCCAAAACCTTATAAAGGCCCCCAAAATCTTATAAAGCCCCCCAGGCCCTACTAAACCCCCTTAGGACCATTCTACAATATCCTAGACCCTTCTAGAGCCACCGAGGACCATTCTAAAAGGCCCCAGACCCTTCCGGAGCCCCTTAGGAACCTTTTTAGAGACCCTAGAACCTCCTAGATCCTTCAAGGACTCTTCTAAAAGCCCCCAGATACTTCTAGGGGTTAGAGTTAGGGTTAGAGTTAGGGTTAGGGTTAGGGTTAGGGTTAGGGTTAGGGTTAGAGTTAGGGTTAGGGTTAGGGTTAGGGTTAGGGTTAGGGTTAGGGTTAGGGTTAGAGTTAGAGTTAGGGTTAGGGTTAGGGTTAGGGTTAGGGTTAGGGTTAGAGTTAGAGTTAGGGTTAGGGTTAGAGGTAGGGTTAGGGTTAGGGTTAGGGTTAGGGTTAGAGTTAGGGTTAGGGTTAGAGTTAGTGTTAGGGTTAGGGTTAGGGTTAGGGTTAGAGTTAGTGTTAGGGTTAGGTTTAGGGTTAGGGTTAGAGTTAGGGTTAGGGTTAGGGTTAGAGGTAGGGTTAGAGTTAGGGTTAGGGTTAGGCTTAGGGTTAGGGTTAGAGTTAGTGTTAGGGTTAGGGTTAGGGTTAGGGTTAGGTTTAGGGTTAGGGTTAGGGTTAGGGTTAGAGTTAGAGTTAGGGTTAAGGTTAGGAACCTTTTTTATCTAGAGCCCCCCAGGACCCTTCTAAAGCCCGGAGACCCTTCTAGAGCTCCCCTGGGCCCTTCTAAAAGCACCCAGACCCTTCTAGAGCCTCCCAGGACCTTTTTAATAAGACCGCAAACCCTTCTAGAGCCCCTCATGACCCTTCTAAAAGCCCCCAGACCCTTCTAGAGCCCCCCAGGACCCTTCTAAAATCCCCCAGACCCTTCTAGAGCCCCCCAGGACAGTTCTAAAAGCCCCCAGACACTTCTAGAGCACCCCAGGACCCTTCTAAAAGCACTCAGACCCTTCTAGATCCCATTACTACCCTTCTAAATTCCCTCTAGACCATTCTAGAGCCCCCTGGACTTTTCTAAAAGCCGCCAGACCCTTCTAGAGCCCCCCAGGACTCCTCTAAAAGCCCCCAGACCCTTTCTAGAGCCCCCCAGGACCATTATAAAAGCCCCCAGACCATTCTAGAGCCCCCCAGGACCCTTCTAAAAGCTCCAAGACCATTCTAGAGCTACCCAGGACCCTTCTAAAAGCCAACAGACCCTTCTAGACATTCCCCGGATCCTTCTAAAAGCACCCAGACCTTTCTAGAACCTCCGAGGAACCTTCTAAAATCCCTCAGACCCGTCTAGAGGCCACCAGGACCCTTCAAAAAGCCCCCAGACCATTCTAGAGGCCCCCAGGACCCTTCTGAAAGCCCCCAGACCCTTCTAGATCCTCCCAGGATGCTTCTAAAAGACCCCAGACACTACTAGAGGCCCCAAAACCCTTCTAAATGCCCCCAGACCCTTCTAGACCCTCCCCAGATCATTCTAAAAGCACCCAGACCCATCTGGAGCCTCCCAGGACCCTTCTAAAAGCCTCCAGACCCTTCTAGACCCTCCCCGGATTCTTCTAAAAGCCCCCAGACCCTTCTAGAGCCTACCAGGAACCTTCTAAAAGCCCTCACACCCTTCTCGAGGCCCCCAGGATCCTTCTAAAAGCCCCCACACCCTTCTAGAGCAACCCAGGACCCTTCTAAAATCCCCCAGACCCATCTAGAGGTCCCCAGGGCCCCTCTAATGGTCCCCAGACCCTTCTAGAGCCCCCAAGGACCCTTCTAAAAGCCCCCAGATTCTTCTAGACCCTCCCCGGATCCTTCTAAAAGCCCCCAGACCCTTCTAGAGCCTCCCAGGACCCTTCTAAAAGACCCCAGACCTTCTAGAGGCCCGCAGGACACTTCTGAAAGCACCCAGACCATTCTAGAGCCCCCTAGGACCTTTCTTAAAGCCCCCAGACCCTTCTAGAGTCCCCCAGGGCCCCTCTTAAGCGCCCATGACCCTTCTAGAGCCTCCCAGGACCCTTTTAAAAGTCCCAGACCCTTCTAGATTTCCCTCATTACCCTTCTAAAAGCCCCCAGACCCTTCTAGAGCCCCCCAGGACCCTTCTAAATGCCCCCAGACCCTTCTAGAGGCTTCCAGGATCATTCTAAAATCCCCCAGACCCTTCTAGAGCACCCCAGGACACTTCTAAATGCGCCCAGACCCTTCTAGAGCCTCCCAGGACCCTTCTAAAAGCATCCAGATTATTATAGAGGCCCGCAGGACACTTCTGAAAGCCCCCAGACCTTTCTAGAGCCCCCCAGGGCCCTTCTAAAAGCCCCCAGACACTTCTAGAGACACCCAGGGTCCCTCTAAAAGCACCCAGACCCTTCTAGAGCTCCACAGGACCCTTCTAAAAGCCAACAGACCCTTCTAGAGCCCCCCAGGACCCTTCTAAAAGCACCCAGACCCTTCTAGAGGCTCCCTGGATCCTTCTCAAAGCCCCCAGACACTTCTAGAGCCTCCCCGTATCATTCTAAAAGCCCCCAGACCCTTCTAGAGGCCCCCAGGACCCTTCTAAAAGCAGCCAGACCCTTCTAGAGCCACCCCGGATCCTTCTAAAAGCCCCCAGACCCTTCTAGAGGCTCCCTGGATCCTTCTAAAAGCACACAGACCAATCTGGATCCTCCCAGGACCCTTCTAAAAGACCCCAGACCCTTCTAGAGGCCCCCAGGACCCTTCTAAATGCCCCCAGACCCTTCTAGAGCCCCCCGGGACCCTTTTAAAAGCCTCCAGACCCTTCTAGAGGCCCCCAGGACCCTTCTGAAAGCCCCCAGACCGTTCTAGAGCTGCCCAGGACCCTTCTAAAAGCACCCAGACCCTTCTAGAGCCACCCAGGACCCTTCTAAAAGCCCCCAGACCCTTCTAGAGCACCCCGGGACCCTTCTAAAAGCCCACAGACCCTTCTAGAGCACCCCGGGACCCTTCTAAAAGCCCCCAGACCCTTCTGGAGCCCCCCAGGACCCTTTTAAAAGCCCTCAGACCCTTCTAGAGCCCCTCATTACCCTTCTAAAAGCCCCCAGACCCTTCTAGATCCTCCCAGGACCCTTCTAAAAGACCCCAGACCCTTCTAGAGGCCCCCAGGATCCTTCTAAAATACCCCAGACCCTTCTAGAGCCCCCCAGGACCCTTCTAAATGCCCCCAGACCCTTCTAGAGCCCCCCAGGACCCTTCTAAAAGTCTCCAGACTATTCTAGAGGCCCGCAGGACCCTTCTGAAAGCCCCCAGACCCTTCTAGAGCCGCCCAGGGCCTTTCTAAAAGACCCCAGACCATTCTAGAGCCCCTTAGGACTTATCTAAAAGCCCCCAGAACATTCTAGAGCCCTCAAGGAGACTTCTAAAAGCCCCCAGACACTTCTAGAGACATCCAGGGCCCCTCTAAAAGCACCCAGACCCTTATAGAGCTCCCCAGGACCCTTCTAAAAGCAAACAGACCCTTCTAGAGCCCCCCTGGACCCTTCTAAAATCCCACAGACCCTTCTAGAGCCCCCCAGGACCCTTCTAAAAGCCCCCAGAACCTTCTAGACCCTCCCCGGATCCTTCTAAAAGCACCCAGACCTTTCTAGAGCCTCCCAGTACCCTTCTAAATTCCCCCAGACCATTCTAGAGGCCGCCAGGACCCTTATAAATGCCACCAGAGCCTTATAGATGCCCCCAGGACCCTTCTAAAAGGCCCCACACCTTTCTAGAGCCCACCAGGACCCTTCTAAAAGCCTCCAGACCCATCTAGAGCCCCCCAGGACCATTCTAAAAGGCGCCAGAACCTTCTAGAGCCTCCCCGTATCATTCTAAAAGCCGCCAGATCCTTCTAGACCCACCCCGGATCATTCCAAAAGCCTCCAGACCATTCTAGAGGCCCCCAGGACTCTTCTGAAAGCACCCAGACCCTTCTACAGCCCCCCCGGACCCTTCGAAATGCCTCCAGACCCTTCTAGAACACCCCAGGACCCTTCTAAAAGGCGCCAGACCCTTCTAGAGCCTCCCCGTATCATTCTAAAAGCCGCCAGATCCTTCTAGATCCACCCCGGATCATTCCAAAAGCCTCCAGACCCTTCTAGAGGCCCCCAGGACTCTTCTGAAAGCACCCAGACCCTTCTAGAGACACCCAGGACCCTTCTAAATGCACCCAGACCCTTCTAGAGCCCCCCGGGACCCTTCCAAAAGCACCCAGACCCTTCTAGAGGCCCCCAGGACCCTTCTGAAAGACCCTAGACCCTTCTAGAGCCCCCCAGGACCCTTCTAAAAGCCTCCAGACCCTTCTAGAGCCTCCCAGGACCCTTCTAAAAGACCCCAGTCCATTCTAGAGCCCCCCAGGACCATTCTGAAAGCACCCAGACCCTTCTACAGCCCCCCAGGACCATTCTAAAATCCCCCAGACCCTTCTAGAGCCCCCAGGACCCTTCTAAAAGCACCCAGAACCTTCTAGAGCCCCCCAGGTCCCTTCTAAAAGCACCCAGACCCTTCTAGACCCTCCCCGGATCCTTCTAAAAGCACCCAGACCCTTCTAGAGCTCCCCAGGACCCTTCTAATAGCACCCAGACCCTTCTAGAGGCACCCAGGACCATTCTAAAAGCCCCCAGACCCTTCTAGAGCCTCCCAGGACCCTTCTAAAAGACCCCAGTCCATTCTAGAGCCCCCCAGGACCCTTCTGAAAGCACCCAGACCCTTCTACAGGCCCCCAGGACCCTTCTAAAATCCCCCAGACCCTTCTAGAGCCCCCAGGACCCTTCTAAAAGCACCCAGAACCTTCTAGAGCCCCCCAGGTCCCTTCTAAAAGCACCCAGACCCTTCTAGACCCTCCCCGGATCCTTCTAAAAGCACCCAGACCCTTCTAGAGCCTCCCAGGACCCTTCTACAATCCCCCAGACCCTTCTAGAGTCCCCCAGGACCCTTCTGAAAGCACCCAGACCCTTCTAGAGCCCCCCAGGACCCTTCTGAAAGCCCCCAGATCATTCTAGAGCCCCCCAGTACCCTTCTTAATGCCCCCAGACCCTACTAGAGCACCCCAGGACCCTTCTAATAGCCCCCAGACCCTTCCCAAGCCTCCCAGGACGATTATAAAAGCCCCCAGACCCTTCTAGAGCCACCCAGGACCATTCTAAAAGACCCCAGTCCATTCTAGAGCCCACCAGGACCCTTCTAAAAGCACCCAGACCATTCTAGAGCCCCCAGGACCCATCTAAAAGCACCCAGAACATTCTAGAGACCCCCAGGTCCCTTCTAAAATACCCCAGACCCTTCTAGAGGCACCCAGGGCCCCTCTAATGGTCCCCAGACCCTTCTAGAGCCCCCAAGGACCATTCTAAATGCCCCCAGACCCTTCTAGACCCTCCCCGGATCATTCTAAAAGCTACCAGACCCTTCTAGAGCCTCCCAGGACCCTTCTAAAAGCACCCAGACCCTTCTAGAGACTCCACGGACCCTTCTATGAGCCCCCGGACCATTCTAGAGCTCTCCAGGACCGTTCTAAAATCCCCCAGATCCTTCTAGAGGCCCCTAGGACCCTTTCAAAAGCCTCCAGACCCTTCTAGAGCCCACCAGGACTCCTCTGAAAGCCCCCAGACCCTTCTAGAGCCCCCCAGGACCATTCTAGAAGCCCCCAGACCATTCTAGAGCCCCCCCAGGACTCTTCTAAAAGCACCCAGACCATTCTAGACCTCCCCAGGACCCTTCTAAAAGCTTCCAGATCCTTCTAGAGTCCCGCAGGACCCTTCTAAAAGCCCCCAGACCCTTCTAGAGCTCCCCAGGACCATTCTAAAATCCCCCAGACCCTTCTAGAGCCCCCCAGGACCCTTCTAAGAGCCCCCAGACCCTTCTAGACCCTCCTCGGATGCATTTAAAAGCACCCAGACCCTTCTAGAGCCTCCCAGGAACCTTCTAAAATCCCTCAGACCCTTCTAGAAGCACCCAGAACCCTTCTAAAAGCACCCAGAGCCTTCTAGATGCCCCCAGGACCCTTCTAAAAGCCCTCACACCCTTCTAGAGCCCCCCAGGACCCTTCTAAAAGCCCCCAGACCCTTCTAGAGCCTCCCAGGACCCTTCTAAAAGACCCCAGGCCATTCTAGAGCCTCCCAGGACCCTTCTAAAAGCTTCCAGACCCTTCTACAGCCCCCCAGGACCCTTCTAAATGCCCCCAGACCCTTCTAGAGCCCCCCCGGACCCTTCTAAAAGCCTCCAGACTATTCTAGAGGCCCGCAGGACCCTTCTGAAAGCCCCCAGACCCTTCTAGAGCCCCCCAGGGCCTTTCTAAAAGACCCCAGACCATTCTAGAGCCCCTTAGGACTTATCTAAAAGCCCCCAGAACATTCTAGAGCCCCCAAGGAGACTTCTAAAAGCCCCCAGACACTTCTAGAGACATCCAGGGCCCCTCTAAAAGCACCCAGACCCTTATAGAGCTCCCCAGGACCCTTCTAAAAGCAAACAGACCCTTCTAGAGCCCCCCTGGACCCTTCTAAAATCCCACAGACCCTTCTAGAGCCCCCCAGGACCCTTCTAAAAGCCCCCAGAACCTTCTAGACCCTCCCCGGATCCTTCTAAAAGCACCCAGACCTTTCTAGAGCCTCCCAGTACCCTTCTAAATTCCCCCAGACCATTCTAGAGGCCGCCAGGACCCTTATAAATGCCACCAGAGCCTTATAGATGCCCCCAGGACCCTTCTAAAAGGCCCCACACCATTCTAGAGCATACCAGGACCCTTCTAAAAGCCTCCAGACCCTTCTAGAGCCCCCCAGGACCCTTCTAAAAGGCCCCAGACACTTCTAGAGCCCCCCAGGACCCTTCTGAAAGCCCCCAGGCCCTTCTAGAGACACCCAGGATCCTTCTAAATGCACCCAGACCCTTCTAGAGGCCCCCAGGACCCTTCTGAAAGCACCCAGACCCTTCTAGAGCCCCACAGGACCCTTCTAAAAGCCTCCAGACCCTTCTAGAGGCCCCCAGGACTCTTCTGAAAGCCCCCAGACCCTTCTAGAGATCCCCAGGACCCTTCTAAAAGCCCCCAGACACTTCTAGAGCCACCCAGGACACTTCTAAAATCCCCCAGATTCTTCTAGAGCCCCACAGGACCGTTCTAAAAGCCCCCAGACCCTTCTAGACCCTGCCCGGAACCTTTTAAAAGCACCCAGACACTTCTAGAGCCTCCCAGGACCCTTCTAAAATCCCTCAGAAACTTCTAGAGGCCCCCAGGACCCTTCTGAAAGCCCCCAGACCCTTCTAGAGCCCCCCAGGACCCTTCTAAATGCCCCCAGACCCTTCTAGAGCCACCCAGGACCCTTCTAAAAGCCCCCAGACCCTTCTAGACCCTGCCCGGATCCTTTTAAAAGCTCCCAGACACTTATAGAGCCTCACAGGACCCTTCTAAAATCCCTCAGACACTTCTAGAGCCCCCCAGGACCCTTCTAAAAGCCCCCAGACCCATCTAGAGGCCCCTAGGACCATTCCAAAAGCCCCCAGACCCTTCTAGAGCCTCCCAGGACCCTTCTAAAAGCCCCCAGACCCTTCTGAAGGTATCCAGGACCCTTCTAAAATCCCCCAGACCCTTCTAGAGGCCACCAGGGCCCCTCTAAAAGACCCCAGACCCTACTAGAGGCCCCAAGGACCATTTTTAAAGCGCCCAGACCCTTCTAGATGCCCCTAGGACACTTCTAAAAGCACCCAGTCCATTCTAGAGCTCCCCAGGACCCTTCTAATAGCACCCAGACCCTTCTAGAGCCTCCCAGGACCATTCTAAAAGCCCCCAGACCCTTCTAGAGCCTCCCAGGACCCTTCTAAAAGACCCCAGACCCTACTAGAGCACCCCAGGACCGTTCTAATAGCCCCCAGACCCTTCTAGAGCCACCCAGGACCATTCTAAAATCCCCCAGACCCTTCTAGAGCCCCCCAGGACCCTTCTAAGAGCCCCCAGACCCTTCTAGACCCTCCTCGGATGCATCTAAAAGCACCCAGACCCTTCTAGAGCCTCCCAGGAATCTTCTAAAATCCCTCAGACCCTTCTAGAGGCACCCAGAACCCTTCTAAAAGCACCCAGAGCCTTCTAGATGCCCCCAGGACCATTCTAAATGCCCCCAGACCCTTCTAGAGCCTCCCAGGACCCTTCTAAAAGCCCCCAGACCCTTCTAGAGCCCCCCAGGACCCTTCTAAATGCACCCAGACCCTTCTAGAGCCTCCCAGGACCCTTCTAAAAGCCCCCAGACCATTCTAGAGCTCCCCAGGACCCTTCTAAAAGCCTCCAGACCCTTCTAGAGTCCCGCACTACCCTTCCAAAAGCCCCCAGACCCTTCTAGAGCCTCCCAGGACCATTCTAAAAGCTTCCAGACCCTTCTACAGCCCACCAGGACCCTTCTAAAAGACCCCACACCATTCTAGAGGCCCCCAGGATCCTTCTAAAAGCCCCCAGACCCTTCTAGAGCCCCCCAGGACCCTTCTAAATGCCCCCAGACCCTTCTAGAGCCCCCCAGGACCCTTCTAAAAGCCCCCAGACCCTTCTAGAGCCCCACAGGACCCTTCTATAAGACCCCAGACACTTCTAGAGCCCCCCAGGACCCTTCTAAAAGACCCCACACCATTCCAGAGGCCCCCAGGATCCTTCTAAAAGCCCCCAGACCCTTCTAGAGCCCCCCAGAACCGTTCTAAAATGCCCCCAGACCCTTCTAGAGCTCCCGAGGACCATTCTAAAAGCCTCCAGACCCTTCTAGAGGCCAGCAGGACCCTTTTGAAAGCCCCCAAACCCTTCCAGAGCCACCCTGGAACCTCCTGAATACCCCCAGACCCTTCTAGAACCCACCCAAGACCGTTCTAAAAGCCTCCAGACCCTTCTAGAGGCCCCTAGGACCCTTCTAAAAGCCCCCAGCCACTTCTAGAGCCCCCCAGGACCCTTCTAAATGCACCCAGACCCTTCTAGAGCCCCCCAGGACCATTCTAAAAACCCCAGGCCACTTCTAGAGCCCCCCAGATCTATTCTAAAAGCCCTCACACACTTCCGGAGCCTTCCAGGACCCTTCTAAAAGCCCCCAGACCCTTCTAGAGGCCCCAGGACCATTCTGAAAGCAGCCAGACCCTTCTAGAGACAACCAGGACCCTATAAAAGCACCCATACCCTTCTAGAGACCCCCAGGACCCTTCTAAAAGCCCCCAGACCCTTCTAGAGCTACCCAGGACCGTTCTAAAAGGACTCAGACCCTTCTAGAGGCCCCCAGAACTCTTCTGAAAGCACCCGGACCCTTCTACAGCCCCGCAGGAACCTTCTAAAAGACCCCAGAACCTTCTAGAGGCCCCCTGGACCCTTCTAAAAGCCCTCAGACCCTTCTAGACCCTCCCAGGACCTTTCTAAAAGCCCCCAGACCCTTCTAGAGCCCCCCAGGACCCTTCTAAAACCACCCAGACACTTCTAGAGAACGCCAGGACCTTTCTAAAAGCCCCCAGACAATTCTAGAGCCCCACAGGACCCTTCTAAAAGACCGCAGACCCTTCTAGAGCTCCCCAGGACCCTTCTAAAGTCACCCAGACCCTTCTAGAGCTCCCCAGGACCCTTCTAAAAGCACCCAGACCATTATAAAGACCCTAGGACCCTTCTCAAAGACCCCAGACACTTCTAGAGCCCCCCAGGACAATTCTAAAAGACCCAGACCCTTCTAGATTCCCCCAGGGCCCCTCTTAAGCCCCCAGACCCTTCTAGAGCACCCCAGGACCCTTCTAAAAGCCTCCAGACCATTCTAGAGCCCCCCAGGACCCTTCTAAAAGACCCCAGACCCTTCTAGAGCCCCCCAGAATCTTTCTAAAAGCCCCCAGACCCTTCTAGAGACCCCCAAGACCCGTCTAAAAGCCCCCAGACCCTTCTAAAGGCCCCCAGTACCCTTCTAAAAGCCGCCAGACACTTCTAGAGGCCTCCAGGACCCTTCTGACAGCTCCCAGACGCTTCTAGATTCCCCCGGGGCCACTCTTAAGCCCCCAGAACATTCTAGAGCACCCCAGGACCCTTCTAAAAGCACCCAGACCGTTCTAGAGGCACCCAGGACACTTCTAAAAGACCCCAGACCCTTCTAGAGCCCCCCAGGACCCTTCTAAAAGCCCCCAGACCCTTCTAGAGCCACCCAGGACCCTTCTAAAAGACCCCAGTCCATTCTAGAGCCCACCAGGACCCTTCTAAAAGCACCCAGACCATTCTAGAGCCCCCAGGACCCATCTAAAAGCACCCAGAACATTCTAGAGACCCCCAGGTCCCTTCTAAAATAACCCAGACCCTTCTAGAGGCATCCAGGGCCCCTCTAATGGTCCCCAGACCCTTCTAGAGCCCCCAAGGACCATTCTAAATGCCCCCAGAGCCTTCTAGACCCTCCCCGGATCATTCTAAAAGCTACCAGACCCTTCTAGAGCCTCCCAGGACCCTTCTAAAAGCTCCCAGACCCTTCTAGAGACTCCACGGACCCTTTTAAATGCCCCCAGACCCTTCTAGAGCCCCCCAGGACCCTTCTAAAAGCCCGTAGACACTTCTAGATCCCCCCAGGACCCTTCTAAAAGCCCCCAGACCTTTCTAGAGCCTCCCAGGACCCTTCTAAAATACCTCAGACCCTTCTCGAGGCCCCAGGACCCTTCTAAAATCTCCCAGAACCTTCTAGATGCCCCCAGGACCCTTCTGAAAGCTCCCAGACCCTTCTAGAGCCCCCTAAGACACTTCTAAAAGCCCCCAGACCCTTCTAGAGCACCCCAGGACCCTTCTGAAAGCCCCCAGACCCTTCCAGAGCCACACAGGACCCTTCTAATTGCCCCCAGACCCTTCTAGAGCCCTACAGGTCCCTTCTAAATGCCCCCAGACCCTTCTAGAGCCCCCCAGGACCCTTCTAAAAGCCCCCAGACCCTTCTAGAGCTCCACAGGACCCTTCGAAAAGCCCCCAGGCACTTCTAGATCCACCCAGGACGCTTCTAAGAGCCCCCAGACACTTGTAGAGCCCCACAACCCCTTCTAATTGCCCCCAGACCCTTCTAGAGCCCTACAGGTCCCTTCTAAATGCCCCCAGACCCTTCTAGAGCCCCCCAGGACCCTTCTAAAAGCCCCCAGACCCTTCTAGAGCCCCACAGGACCCTTCTAAAAGCCCCCAGACCCTTCTAGATCCCCCCAGAACCCTTCTGAAAGCCCCCAGACCCTTCCAGAGCCACACAGCTCCCTTCTAAAAGCCCCCAGACACTTCTAGACCCCCCAGGACCATTCTAAAAGCACCCAGACCCTTCTAGAGCCTCTCAGGACCCTTCTAAAATCCCTCAGACCCTTCTCGAGACCCCCAGGACCCTTCTAAAAGCCCCCAGAACATTCTAGATGCCCCCAGTACCCTTCTAAAAGCACTCACACCCTTCTGGAGCCCCCCAGGACCCTTCTAAAAGCTCCCAGACCCTTCTAGACCCTCCCAGGACCATTCTAAAAGACTCCAGACCCTTCCAGAGCCACCCAGGACACTTCTGAAAGATCCCAGACCCTTCTAGAGCCCCCCACGACCCTTCTAAAAGCCCCCAGACCCTTCTAGATCCCCCCAGGACCCTTCTAAAAGCCCCCAGACCATTCTAGAGCCACACAGGACCCTTCTAAAAGCCCCCAGACCATTCTAGAGCCCACCAGGACCCTTCTAAAAGCACCCAGACCATTCTAGAGCCCCCAGGACCCATCTAAAAGCACCCAGAACATTCTAGAGACCCCCAGGTCCCTTCTAAAATACCCCAGACCCTTCTAGAGGCACCCAGGGCCCCTCTAATGGTCCCCAGACCCTTCTAGAGCCCCCAAGGACAATTCCAAATGCCCCCAGAGCCTTCTAGACCCTCCCCGGATCATTCTAAAAGCTACCAGACCCTTCTAGAGCCCCCCAGGATCCTTCTAAAAGCCCCCAGACCCTTCTAGAGACTCCACGGACCCTTCTAAATGCCTCCAGACCCTTCTAGAGCCCCCCAGGACCCTTCTAAAAGCCCCTAGACACTTCTAGAGCCCCCCAGGACCCTTCTAAAAGCCCCCAGACCCTTCTAGAGCCTCCCAGGACGCTTCTAAAAGCACCCAGACCCTTCTAGAGCCCCCCAGGACCCGTCTGGGTCTGGAGGCTTTTAGAAGGGTCATGGGGGGCTCTAGAAGGGTCTGGTGTCTTTTAGAATGTTCCAGATGGGCTCTGGAAGGGTCTGGGGGCTTTTAGAAGGGACCTGTGGGGCTCTAGAAGGGTCTGGGGTCTTTTAGAAAGGTCCTGGAGGCCTCTAGAAGGGTCTGGGTGCTTTTAGAAGGGTCCGGGGGGGCTCTAGAATGGTCTGGGGGCTTTTAGAAGGATCCTGGGGGGCTCTAGAACGGTCTGGGGGCTTTTAGAAGGGTCCTGGATGGATCTAGAAGGGTCTGGGGGCTTTTAGAAGGATCCTGGGAGTGTCTAGAATGGTCTGGGGGTTTTTAAAAGGGTCCGGGGGGGCTCTAGAAGGGTCTGGGGGCTTTTAGAAGGGTCCTGGGGGCCTCTAGAAGTGTCTGGGGGCTTTTAGAAGGCTCCTGGGGGGATCTAGAAGGGTCTGGGGGCCTTAAGAAGGGCCCTGGGGGCCTCTAGAATGTTCTGTGGGCTTTTAGAAAGGTCCTGGGTGTCTCTAGAAGGGTCTGGGGGCATTTGGAACGGTCCTGGGGGCTCCGGAAGGGTCTTGGTGCATTTAGAAGGGTCCGGGGGGGCTCTAGAATGGTCTGGGGGCTTTTAGAAGGGTCCTGGGGGGCTCTAGAACGGTCTGGGGTCTTTTAGAAGGATCCGGGGAGGGTCTAGAAGGGTTTGCGGGCTTTTAGAAGGGTCCGGGGAGGGTGTAGAAGGGTCTGGGGTCTTTTAGATGGGTCCTGGGGTGCTCTAGAAGGGTCTGGGGTCTTTTAGAAGGGTCCTGGGGTGCTCTAGAAGGGTCTGGGGTCTTTTAGACGGGTCCTGGTGGCCTCTAGATGGGTCTGGGGACTTTTAGAAGGGTCCTGGTGTATTCTAGAAGGGTCTGGGGGCAATTGGAACGGTCCTGGGGGCCTCTAGATGTGTCCGGAGGCTTTTAGATGGGTCCTGGGGGGCTCTAGAAGGGTCTGGGGGCTAGTAGAAGAGTCCTGGTGGGGGTCTAGAAGGGTCTGGGGGCTTTTAGAAGGGTCCTGGGGCGCTCTAGAAGGGTCTGGGGGCGTTTAGAAAGGTCCTGGGAGGCCCTAGAAGGGTCTGGGGGCTTTTAGAAGGGTCCTGGGGTGCTCTAGAAGTGACGGGGGGCCTTTAGAGGGGCCCTGGTGTGATCTAAAATTGTCTGGGGGCATTAAGAGGGGCCCTGGGGGCCTCTAGAAGGGTCTGGTGGCTTTTAGAAGGGTCCTGGTGGCCTCTAGAAGGGTCTGGGGGCTTTTAGAAGGGTCCTGGGGTACTCTAGAACGGTCTGGGGGCTTTTAGAATGGTCCTGGGAGGGTCTAGAAGGGTCTGGGGTCTTTTAGAAGGGTCCTGGGAGGCTCTAGAAGGGTCTGGAGGTTTTTAGAAGGGTCCTGGGGGGCTCTAGAAGGGTCTGGGGGCTTTTAGAAGGATCCGGGGTGGGTCTAGAAAGTTCTAGGGGCTTTAGAAGGGTCCTGGGGGCCTCTAGAAGGGTCTGGGGTCTTTTAGATGAGTCCTGGTGGGCTCTAGAAGTGTCTGGGGGATTTTTGAAGGGTCTTGGGTGTCTCTAGATGGGTCTGGAGGCTTTTAGAATGGTCCTGTGGGGCTCTAGAAGGGTCGGGGGGCTTTTACAAGGGTCCTGGGGGACTCTAGAAGGGTCTGGGTGCTTCTAGAATGATCCGGGGACTGAGTAGAAGGGTCTGGGGGCTTTTAGAAGGATCCTAGGGGGCTCTAGAATGGTCTGGGGTCTTTTAGATGGGTTCTGGGGGGCTCTAGAATGGTCTGGGGGCTTTTAGAAGGGTCCTGGGTGCCTCTATAAGGGTCTGGGGGCTTTCAGAAGTGTCCTGGGGGCCTCTAGTAGGGTCCGGGGGCTATTAGAAGGTCCTTTGGGTCTCTAGAAGGGTCTGGGGTCTTTTAGAAGGGTCCTGGGTGCCTCTAGAAGGGTCTGGAGGCTTTTAGAAGGGTCCGGGGGGGCTCTAGAAGTGTCTAGAGACTTTTAGATGTGTCCTGGGTGCCCCTAGAATGGTCTGGTGGCTTTTAGAAGGGTCCTGCGTGCATCTCAAAGGGACTGGGGGCTATTAGAAGGGTCCTGGGGGGGTCTAGAAGGGTCTGGGGGCTTTTAGAAGGGTCCTGTGGGGCTCTAGAAGGGTCTGGGTGCTTTTAGAAGGGTCCTGGGGGGCTCTAGAAGGGTCTGGGTGCTTGTAGAACGGTCCTGGGTGGCTCTAGAAGGGTCTGGGTGTTTTTAGAAGGGTCCTGGGGGGCTCTGGAAGGGTCTGGAATCTTTTAGAAGGGTCCAGGGTGGCTCTAGAAGGGTCTGGGAGCTTTTAGAAGGGTCCAGGGGGGCTCTAGAAGGGACGGGGGGCCTTAATAAGGGCCCTGGGGGCCTCTAGATGTGTCTGGGTGCTTTTGGAAGGGTCCTGGTTGCCTCAAGAAGGGTCTGAGGGTTTTTATATAGTCCTGGGGTTCTCTAGAAGGGGATGGAGGCTTTTAGAAGGATCCGGGGACTGAGTAGAAGGGTCTGGGGGCTTTTAGAAGGATCCTAGGGGGCTCTAGCAGGGTCTGGGGGCTTTTAGAAGGATCCGGGGAGGCTCTAGAAGTGTCAGGGGGCTATTAGAAGGGTCCCTGGGTTCTCTAGAAATATCTGGGGTCTTTTAGAAGGGTCCTGGGGGCCTCTAGAAGTGTCTAGGGGCTTTTAGAATGGTCCTGGGTGTCTCTAGAAGGGTCAGGGGGCTTTTAGAATGGTCCTGGGGGGCTCTAGAATTGTCTGGTGTCTTTTAGAAGGGTCCTTGGAGGCTCTAGAAGGGTCTGGTGGATTTTAGAAGGGCCCTGGGGTGCTCTAGAAGGGTCTGGGGGCTTTTAGAAGGGTCCTGGGGGGCTCTAGAAGGGTCTGGGTGTTTTTAGATGTGTCCTGGGGGGCTCTAGATGGGTCTGGGGCTTTTAGAAGTATTCTGGGGGGATCTAGAAGGTTCTGTAGGCTTTTAGAAGGGTTCTGGGGTGCTCTAGAAGGGTCTGGGGGCTTTTAGAAGGGTCCTGGGGAGCTCTAGAATGGTCTGGGGGCTTTTAGATGGGTCCTGGGGGGCTCTAGAAGGGTCTGGGGGCTTTTAGAAGGGTTCTGGGTTGCTCTAGAAGGGTCTGGGGACCTTTAGAAGGGTCCTGGGGGACTCTAGAAGGGTCTGGAGGCTTTTAGAAGGGTCCTGGGGGGCGGTAAAATGGTCTGGGGGCTTTTAGAATGATCCGGGGAGGGTCTAGAAGTGTCTGGGGGCTTTTTGAAGGGTCCTGTTAGACTCTAGAATGGTCTGGGTGTTTTTATAAAGGTCCTGGGGGAATCTTGAAGGGTCTGGGGGCTTTTAGAAGGGTCATGGGGGCCTCTAGAAGGGTCTGGAGGCTTTTAGAATGTTACAGATGGGCTCTGGAAGGGTCTGTGGGCTTTTAGAAGGGACCTGGGGGGCTCTAGAAGGGTCATGGTTCTTTGAGAAGGGTCCTGGGGGGCTCTAGAAGGGTCTGGGTTCTTTTAGAAGGGTCCTGGGGGTCTCTAGAAGGTTCTGGGGGCATTTGGAACTGTCCTGGGGGCGTCTAGAAATGTCTGGGTGCTTTTAGAAGGGTCCTGGGGGGCTCTAGAATGGTCTGGGGGCTTTTAGAAGGGTCCTGGGAGAATCTAGAAGAGTCTGGGGGCTTTTAGAAGGGTCCTGGGTGGCTCTAGAAGGGCCTGGGGGCTTTCAGAAGGGTCCTGGAGGGCTCTAGAATGGTCTGGTTGCTTTTAAAAGGGTCCTGGGGGTCTCTAGAAGGGTCTGGGGGCTTTCAGAAGGGTCCTGGGGGGCTCTATAAGGGTCTGGGGGCTTTTAGAAGGGTCCTGGGGGGCTCTAGAAGGGTCTGGGGGCCTTAAGAGGGGCCCTGGGGGCCTCTACAATGTTCTGTGGGCTTTTAGAATGGTCCTGGGGGGGGGTCTAGAAGGATCTGGGGGCTTTGTTAAGGGTACTGGGGTCCTCTAGAAGGGTCAGTGGGCTTATAGAAGGATCCAGGGAGGCTCTAGAAGTGTCTGCTGCTTTTAGAAGGGTCCTGGGGGGCTCTAGAACGGTCTGGGGGCTTTTAGAAGGGTCCGGGGTGTCTTTAGAAGGGTCTGGGGTCTTTAAGAATGGTACTGGGGGGCTCTAGAAGGGTCTGGGGTCTTTTAGAAGGGTCCTGGGGGTCTTTAGAAGGGTCTGGGGTCTTTAAGAATGGTACTGGGGGGCTCTAGAAGGGTCTGGGGTCTTCTAGAAGGGTCCTGGGGGCCTCTAGAACGGTCTGGGTGCTTTTAGAAGGGCCCTGGGAGGGTCTAGAAGCGTCTCGGGGCTTTTAGAAGGGTCCTGGGTGGATCTGGAATGGTCTGGGTGCTTTTAGACGGGTCCTGGTGACATCTAGATGGGTCTGGGAGCTTTTAGAAGGGTCCTGGTGTATTCTAGAAGGGTCTGGGGGCAATTGGAACGGTCCTGGGGGCCTCTATAAGTGTCTGGAGGCTTTTAGAAGGGTCCTGGGGGGATCTAGAAGGGTCTGGGGGCTTTTAGATGGGTCCTGGAGGTCTCTAGAAGGGTCAGGGGGCTTTTAAAAGGGTCCTGGGAGCCTCTAGAAGGGTCTGGGGGCTTTTAGAAGGGTCCTGGGGGGCTCTAGAAGGGTCTGGGGGCTTTTAGATGGGTCCTGGAGGTCTCTAGAAGGGTCAGGGGGCTTTTAAAAGGGTCCTGGGAGCCTCTAGAAGGGTCTGGGGGCTTTTAGAAGGATCCTGGGGGGGCTCTAGAAGGGTCTGGGAGCTTTTTGAAAGGTCCTGGGGGGCCCTAGAAGGGTCTGGGTGCTTTTAGAAGGGTCTTGGGGGCCTCTAGAAGGGTCTGGGGGCTTTTAGAAGGGTCCTGGGGGACTCTAGAACGGTCTGGGGGCTTTTAGAATGGTCCTGGGAGGGTCTAGAAGGGTCTGGGGTCTTTTAGAAGGGTCCTGGGAGGCTCTAGAAGGGTCTGGAGGTTTTTAGAAGGGTCCTGGGGGGCTCTAGAAGGGTCTGGCGGCTTTTAGAAGGATCCGGGGTGGGTCTAGAAAGTTCTAGGGGCTTTAGAAGGGTCCTGGGGGCCTCTAGAAGGGTCTGGGGTCTTTTAGATGAGTCCTGGTGGGCTCTAGAAGGGTCTGGGGGATTTTTGAAGGGTCCTGGGTGTCTCTAGATGGGTCTGGAGGCTTTTAGAATGGTCCTGTGGGGCTCTAGAAGGGTCGGGGGGCTTTTACAAGGGTCCTGGGGGACTCTAGAAGGGTCTGGGTGCTTCTAGAATGATCCGGGGACTGAGTAGAAGGGTCTGGGGGCTTTTAGAAGGATCCTAGGGGGCTCTAGAAGGGTCTGGGGGCTTTTAGATGGGTTCTGGGGGGCTCTAGAATGGTCTGGGGGCTTTTAGAAGGGTCCTGGGTGCCTCTATAAGGGTCTGGGGGCTTTCAGAAGTGTCCTGGGGGCCTCTAGTAGGGTCCGGGGGCTATTAGAAGGTCCTTTGGGTCTCTAGAAGGGTCTGGGGTCTTTTAGAAGGGTCCTGGGTGCCTCTAGAAGGGTCTGGAGGCTTTTAGAAGGGTCCGGGGGGGCTCTAGAAGTGTCTAGAGACTTTTAGATGTGTCCTGGGTGCCCCTAGAATGGTCTGGTGGCTTTTAGAAGGGTCCTGCGTGCATCTCAAAGGGACTGGGGGCTATTAGAAGGGTCCTGGGGGGGTCTAGAAGGGTCTGGGGGCTTTTAGAAGGGTCCTGTGGGGCTCTAGAAGGGTCTGGGTGCTTTTAGAAGGGTCCTGGGGGGCTCTAGAAGGGTCTGGGTGCTTGTAGAACGGTCCTGGGTGGCTCTAGAAGGGTCTGGGTGTTTTTAGAAGGGTCCTGGGGGGCTCTGGAAGGGTCTGGAATCTTTTAGAAGGGTCCAGGGTGGCTCTAGAAGGGTCTGGGAGCTTTTAGAAGGGTCCAGGGGGGCTCTAGAAGGGACGGGGGGCCTTAATAAGGGCCCTGGGGGCCTCTAGATGTGTCTGGGTGCTTTTGGAAGGGTCCTGGTTGCCTCAAGAAGGGTCTGAGGGTTTTTATATAGTCCTGGGGTTCTCTAGAAGGGGATGGAGGCTTTTAGAAGGATCCGGGGACTGAGTAGAAGGGTCTGGGGGCTTTTAGAAGGATCCTAGGGGGCTCTAGCAGGGTCTGGGGGCTTTTAGAAGGATCCGGGGAGGCTCTAGAAGTGTCAGGGGGCTATTAGAAGGGTCCCTGGGTTCTCTAGAAATATCTGGGGTCTTTTAGAAGGGTCCTGGGGGCCTCTAGAAGTGTCTAGGGGCTTTTAGAATGGTCCTGGGTGTCTCTAGAAGGGTCAGGGGGCTTTTAGAATGGTCCTGGGGGGCTCTAGAATTGTCTGGTGTCTTTTAGAAGGGTCCTTGGAGGCTCTAGAAGGGTCTGGTGGATTTTAGAAGGGCCCTGGGGTGCTCTAGAAGGGTCTGGGGGCTTTTAGAAGGGTCCTGGGGGGCTCTAGAAGGGTCTGGGTGTTTTTAGATGTGTCCTGGGGGGCTCTAGATGGGTCTGGGGCTTTTAGAAGTATTCTGGGGGGATCTAGAAGGTTCTGTAGGCTTTTAGAAGGGTTCTGGGGTGCTCTAGAAGGGTCTGGGGGCTTTTAGAAGGGTCCTGGGGAGCTCTAGAATGGTCTGGGGGCTTTTAGATGGGTCCTGGGGGGCTCTAGAAGGGTCTGGGGGCTTTTAGAAGGGTTCTGGGTTGCTCTAGAAGGGTCTGGGGACCTTTAGAAGGGTCCTGGGGGACTCTAGAAGGGTCTGGAGGCTTTTAGAAGGGTCCTGGGGGGCGGTAAAATGGTCTGGGGGCTTTTAGAATGATCCGGGGAGGGTCTAGAAGTGTCTGGGGGCTTTTTGAAGGGTCCTGTTAGACTCTAGAATGGTCTGGGTGTTTTTATAAAGGTCCTGGGGGAATCTTGAAGGGTCTGGGGGCTTTTAGAAGGGTCATGGGGGCCTCTAGAAGGGTCTGGAGGCTTTTAGAATGTTACAGATGGGCTCTGGAAGGGTCTGTGGGCTTTTAGAAGGGACCTGGGGGGCTCTAGAAGGGTCATGGTTCTTTGAGAAGGGTCCTGGGGGGCTCTAGAAGGGTCTGGGTTCTTTTAGAAGGGTCCTGGGGGTCTCTAGAAGGTTCTGGGGGCATTTGGAACTGTCCTGGGGGCGTCTAGAAATGTCTGGGTGCTTTTAGAAGGGTCCTGGGGGGCTCTAGAATGGTCTGGGGGCTTTTAGAAGGGTCCTGGGAGAATCTAGAAGAGTCTGGGGGCTTTTAGAAGGGTCCTGGGTGGCTCTAGAAGGGCCTGGGGGCTTTCAGAAGGGTCCTGGAGGGCTCTAGAATGGTCTGGTTGCTTTTAAAAGGGTCCTGGGGGTCTCTAGAAGGGTCTGGGGGCTTTCAGAAGGGTCCTGGGGGGCTCTATAAGGGTCTGGGGGCTTTTAGAAGGGTCCTGGGGGGCTCTAGAAGGGTCTGGGGGCCTTAAGAGGGGCCCTGGGGGCCTCTACAATGTTCTGTGGGCTTTTAGAATGGTCCTGGGGGGGGGTCTAGAAGGATCTGGGGGCTTTGTTAAGGGTACTGGGGTCCTCTAGAAGGGTCAGTGGGCTTATAGAAGGATCCAGGGAGGCTCTAGAAGTGTCTGCTGCTTTTAGAAGGGTCCTGGGGGGCTCTAGAACGGTCTGGGGGCTTTTAGAAGGGTCCGGGGTGTCTTTAGAAGGGTCTGGGGTCTTTAAGAATGGTACTGGGGGGCTCTAGAAGGGTCTGGGGTCTTTTAGAAGGGTCCTGGGGGTCTTTAGAAGGGTCTGGGGTCTTTAAGAATGGTACTGGGGGGCTCTAGAAGGGTCTGGGGTCTTCTAGAAGGGTCCTGGGGGCCTCTAGAACGGTCTGGGTGCTTTTAGAAGGGCCCTGGGAGGGTCTAGAAGCGTCTCGGGGCTTTTAGAAGGGTCCTGGGTGGATCTGGAATGGTCTGGGTGCTTTTAGACGGGTCCTGGTGACATCTAGATGGGTCTGGGAGCTTTTAGAAGGGTCCTGGTGTATTCTAGAAGGGTCTGGGGGCAATTGGAACGGTCCTGGGGGCCTCTATAAGTGTCTGGAGGCTTTTAGAAGGGTCCTGGGGGGATCTAGAAGGGTCTGGGGGCTTTTAGATGGGTCCTGGAGGTCTCTAGAAGGGTCAGGGGGCTTTTAAAAGGGTCCTGGGAGCCTCTAGAAGGGTCTGGGGCTTTTAGAAGGGTCCTGGGGGGCTCTAGAAGGGTCTGGGGGCTTTTAGATGGGTCCTGGAGGTCTCTAGAAGGGTCAGGGGGCTTTTAAAAGGGTCCTGGGAGCCTCTAGAAGGGTCTGGGGGCTTTTAGAAGGATCCTGGGGGGGCTCTAGAAGGGTCTGGGGTCTTGTAGAAGAGTCCTGGGGGGCTCTAGAAGGGTCTGGGGGCTTTTAGAAGGGACCTGGGGGTCTCTAGAAGGGTCTGGGAGCTTTTTGAAAGGTCCTGGGGGGCCCTAGAAGGGTCTGGGTGCTTTTAGAAGGGTCTTGGGGGCCTCTAGAAGGGTCTGGGGGCTTTTAGAAGGGTCCTGGGGGACTCTAGAACGGTCTGGGGGCTTTTAGAATGGTCCTGGGAGGGTCTAGAAGGGTCTGGGGTCTTTTAGAAGGGTCCTGGGAGGCTCTAGAAGGGTCTGGAGGTTTTTAGAAGGGTCCTGGGGGGCTCTAGAAGGGTCTGGCGGCTTTTAGAAGGATCCGGGGTGGGTCTAGAAAGTTCTAGGGGCTTTAGAAGGGTCCTGGGGGCCTCTAGAAGGGTCTGGGGTCTTTTAGATGAGTCCTGGTGGGCTCTAGAAGGGTCTGGGGGATTTTTGAAGGGTCCTGGGTGTCTCTAGATGGGTCTGGAGGCTTTTAGAATGGTCCTGTGGGGCTCTAGAAGGGTCGGGGGGCTTTTACAAGGGTCCTGGGGGACTCTAGAAGGGTCTGGGTGCTTCTAGAATGATCCGGGGACTGAGTAGAAGGGTCTGGGGGCTTTTAGAAGGATCCTAGGGGGCTCTAGAAGGGTCTGGGGGCTTTTAGATGGGTTCTGGGGGGCTCTAGAATGGTCTGGGGGCTTTTAGAAGGGTCCTGGGTGCCTCTATAAGGGTCTGGGGGCTTTCAGAAGTGTCCTGGGGGCCTCTAGTAGGGTCCGGGGGCTATTAGAAGGTCCTTTGGGTCTCTAGAAGGGTCTGGGGTCTTTTAGAAGGGTCCTGGGTGCCTCTAGAAGGGTCTGGAGGCTTTTAGAAGGGTCCGGGGAGGCTCTAGAAGGGTCTAGAGACTTTTAGAAGTGTCCTGGGTGCCCCTAGAATGGTCTGGTGGCTTTTAGAAGGGTCCTGCGTGCATCTCAAAGGGACTGGGGGCTATTAGAAGGGTCCTGGGGGGGTCTAGAAGGGTCTGGGGGCTTTTAGAAGGGTCCTGTGGGGCTCTAGAAGGGTCTGGGTGCTTTTAGAAGGGTCCTGGGGGGCTCTAGAAGGGTCTGGGTGCTTGTAGAACGGTCCTGGGTCGCTCTAGAAGGGTCTGGGTGTTTTTAGAAGGGTCCTGGGGGGCTCTGGAAGGGTCTGGAATCTTTTAGAAGGGTCCAGGGTGGCTCTAGAAGGGTCTGGGAGCTTTTAGAAGGGTCCAGGGGGGCTCTAGAAGGGACGGGGGGCCTTAATAAGGGCCCTGGGGGCCTCTAGATGTGTCTGGGTGCTTTTGGAAGGGTCCTGGTTGCCTCAAGAAGGGTCTGAGGGTTTTTATATAGTCCTGGGGTTCTCTAGAAGGGGATGGAGGCTTTTAGAAGGATCCGGGGACTGAGTAGAAGGGTCTGGGGGCTTTTAGAAGGATCCTAGGGGGCTCTAGCAGGGTCTGGGGGCTTTCAGAAGGATCCGGGGAGGCTCTAGAAGTGTCAGGGGGCTATTAGAAGGGTCCCTGGGTTCTCTAGAAATATCTGGGGTCTTTTAGAAGGGTCCTGGGGGCCTCTAGAAGTGTCTAGGGGCTTTTAGAATGGTCCTGGGTGTCTCTAGAAGGGTCAGGGGGCTTTTAGAATGGTCCTGGGGGGCTCTAGAATTGTCTGGTGTCTTTTAGAAGGGTCCTTGGAGGCTCTAGAAGGGTCTGGTGGATTTTAGAAGGGCCCTGGGGTGCTCTAGAAGGGTCTGGGGGCTTTTAGAAGGGTCCTGGGGGGCTCTAGAAGGGTCTGGGTGTTTTTAGATGTGTCCTGGGGCCTCTAGATGGGTCTGGGGCATTTAGAAGTATTCTGGGGCGATCTAGAAGGTTCTGTAGGCTTTTAGAAGGGTTCTGGGGTGCTCTAGAAGGGTCTGGGGGCTTTTAGAAGGGTCCTGGGGAGCTCTAGAATGGTCTGGGGGCTTTTAGATGGGTCCTGGGGGGCTCTAGAAGGGTCTGGGGGCTTTTAGAAGGGTCCTGGGTTGCTCTAGAAGGGTCTGGGGACCTTTAGAAGGGTCCTGGGGGACTCTAGAAGGGTCTGGAGGCTTTTAGAAGGGTCCTGGGGGGCGGTAAAATGGTCTGGGGGCTTTTAGAATGATCCGGGGAGGGTCTAGAAGTGTCTGGGGGCTTTTTGAAGGGTCCTGTTAGACTCTAGAATGGTCTGGGTGTTTTTATAAAGGTCCTGGGGGAATCTTGAAGGGTCTGGGGGCTTTTAGAAGGGTCATGGGGGCCTCTAGAAGGGTCTGGAGGCTTTTAGAATGTTACAGATGGGCTCTGGAAGGGTCTGTGGGCTTTTAGAAGGGACCTGGGGGGCTCTAGAAGGGTCATGGTTCTTTGAGAAGGGTCCTGGGGGGCTCTAGAAGGGTCTGGGTTCTTTTAGAAGGGTCCTGGGGGTCTCTAGAAGGTTCTGGGGGCATTTGGAACGGTCCTGGGGGCGTCTAGAAATGTCTGGGTGCTTTTAGAAGGGTCCTGGGGGTCTCTAGAATGGTCTGGGGGCTTTTAGAAGGGTCCTGGGAGAATCTAGAAGGGTCTGGGGGCTTTTAGAAGGGTCCTGGGGGGCTCTAGAAGGGCCTGGGGGCTTTCAGAAGGGTCCTGGAGGGCTCTAGAATGGTCTGGTTGCTTTTAAAAGGGTCCTGG
>JAUNZM010001566.1:0-32460 GCA_033459285.1 Clamator glandarius
ATTTGGGGTTCAGCCCCGTTTTTAGGGGGCGAGGAGGAGGTCGCAGCTCACCTGGCAGGTCTCGGTGTGGCCGCCCGGATGCTCCGCGTCCCGCTCGCCCATCGCCGCCCCCTCCGGGGGGCTCCTCGCTGGGTGTCGGCACGAGGAGAAGAAAAGAACTCGGCGTCGGCTTGGGCGAAGCCGCCTTGGCTTGATCCACCCCTGGGTGGTGCCGCGTTCGGCTTCCGGCGCGACCTTCCCGGCTGGGAGACGCCGACCCCTCACCCACGTTTGGCTTCGATAGAACCGCCAGGTTGGAAAAGACCCAACGGATCGTGGAGTCCGACCGTCCCCGTCCATCGCCGACACGTGGCCCTCAGCGCCTCGTCCGCCCGGCCAGGGAAGGGGACTCGACCCCCTCCCTCTTCCAAAGACCCTTTCCATGAAGGATTTTTCCCTAATATCCAGCCTGAGCCTCCCCTGGTGGAGCTCGAGGCCATCGACCCCCTTGGGAGAAGATCCCAGCTCCCTCCTCTCCACAAGCTCCTCTCGGGGAGTTGGAGAGAGCGACGAGGTCTCCCCGCAGCCTCCTCTTCTCCAGGATAAACCCCCCCAGGTCCCTCAGACGTGGCCTCCAGCCCCTTCCCCAGCCCCGTTCTCTTCTCTGCACTCGCTCCAGAGCCCCAACGTCCTCCTTGGCCCCAAACTGCCCCCAGGATTCGAGGTTGGGTCTCCCCAGAGGGAGAAGAACCTCCCTGGCCCTGCTGGCCACGCCGGGCTGCTCCGAGCCAAGATGCCACTGGCCTTGGTGGCCACCTGGGCCCCTCTGGCTCCTGTTCAACCAACCCCCCCAGGTCCTTCTCCTCCAGACACTTTCCAGCCCCTTTTTCCCCTCGTCTGGAGCTGCTCAGGGTTGTTGCGCCCCAAGTTCCTGGTTGAACCTCATCCCGTTGGTCTCAGCTCATGGATCCAACCAGCTCAGATCCCTCTGGAGACCCTCAAAACCCTCCAGCAGATCCTCCCAGCTCAGTGTCCCCCCCAAACTCGCTCAGGGAGCCCTCGACGCCTCCATCCAGGTCGTTGATGAAGACCTTGACCAGGACCCAGCCCTGAGCCCTCAGGACCCCGCTTGTCACTGGCCTCCAGCTGGATTTAACTCCATCTCCCACTCCTCCATGCAACCAGTTTCCCTCTAAAGTGGTTTTATTCCCCAAATCATCTGGTTTCCAGCTCCCGTTTTGGCTCTTTGAGGCAGATTTCGAGGGGTAAATGGAACCCGTTCTGGTCAGGTGGCATCGTGCGATAACGCTTATTTTTGACGCCGCCTTATTTTTTTTTCTTCTTCTTTTTATTTCTTTTTTTTTTTTTTTTTCTGCTTTCCAGCTGCTCCGGGAAAGCCAACGGTCCCAAAATAAGGGAGGAAAAGTGCAATCGGAGCCGCCTGAGGTTGTCGTCGCCCCATCTGCCCGCGAGAGATTGGAGGCTGCCGCCCGCCCTGGGTGATAAAAACTGGCGCGGGCTGAGATGGGACCGAGCTTTGGCTGCGCCCGTGCCAGACGACAGGGGAAAAAATCCAAAAGAGAGGGGGAAAAACCCAAAAGAGGGAGGAAAAAAACCAAAGAGGGAGGAAAAAAGCCAAAAGAGGGAGGAAAAAAGCCAAAAGAGGGAGGAAAAAAGCCCAAAGAGGGAGGAAAAAAGCCAAAAGAGGGAGGAAAAAAAACAAAGAGGGAGGAAAAAAGCCAAAAGAGGGAGGAAAAAAGCCAAAAGAGGGAGGAAAAAAGCCAAAAGAGGGAGGAAAAAAGCCAAAAGAGGGAGGAAAAAAGCCCAAAGAGGGAGGAAAAAAGCCAAAAGAGGGAGGAAAAAAAACAAAGAGGGAGGAAAAAAAACAAAGAGGGAGGAAAAAAGCCAAAGAGGGAGGTAAAAAGCCAAAAGAGGGAGGAAAAAAGCCAAAGAGGGAGGAAAAAAGCCAAAGAGGGAGGAAAAAAAACAAAGAGGGAGGAAAAAAGCCAAAGAGGGAGGAAAAAAGCCAAAAGAGGGAGGAAAAAAGCCAAAAGAGGGAGGAAAAAAGCCAAAAGAGGGAGGAAAAAAGCCAAAGAGGGAGGAAAAAAGCCAAAAGAGGGAAGAAAAAAGCCAAAAGAGGGAGGAAAAAAAACAAAGAGGGAGGAAAAAAGCCAAAAGAGGGAGGAAAAAAAACAAAGAGGGAGGAAAAAAGCCAAAGAGGGAGGAAAAAAGCCCAAAGAGGGAGGAAAAAAGCCCAAAGAGGGAGGAAAAAAGCCAAAAGAGGGAGGAAAAAAGCCCAAAGAGGGAGGAAAAAAGCCCAAAGAGGGAGGAAAAAAAACAAAGAGGGAGGAAAAAAGCCAAAAGAGGGAGGAAAAAAGCCAAAAGAGGGAGGAAAAAAACCAAAAGAGGGAGGAAAAAAGCCAAAAGAGGGAGGAAAAAAAACAAAGAGGGAGGAAAAAAGCCAAAGAGGGAGGAAAAAAAACAAAGAGGGAGGAAAAAAACCAAAAGAGGGAGGAAAAAAAACAAAGAGGGAGGAAAAAAACCAAAAGAGGGAGGAAAAAAGCCAAAGAGGGAGGAAAAAAGCCCAAAGAGGGAGGAAAAAAAACAAAGAGGGAGGAAAAAAGCCCAAAGAGGGAGGAAAAAAAACAAAGAGGGAGGAAAAAAGCCAAAGAGGGAGGAAAAAAGCCCAAAGAGGGAGGAAAAAAGCCCAAAGAGGGAGGAAAAAAGCCAAAGAGGGAAGAAAAAAGCCAAAGAGGGAGGAAAAAAGCCAAAGAGGGAAGAAAAAAGCCAAAAGAGGGAGGAAAAAAAACAAAGAGGGAGGAAAAAAGCCAAAGAGGGAGGAAAAAAGCCAAAGAGGGAGGTAAAAAGCCCAAAGAGGGAGGAAAAAAGCCAAAAGAGGGAGGAAAAAAAACAAAGAGGGAGGAAAAAAGCCAAAGAGGGAGGAAAAAAGCCAAAGAGGGAGGTAAAAAGCCCAAAGAGGGAGGAAAAAAGCCAAAGAGGGAGGTAAAAAGCCCAAAGAGGGAGGAAAAAAGCCAAAAGAGGGAGGAAAAAAAACAAAGAGGGAGGAAAAAAGCCCAAAGAGGGAGGAAAAAAGCCAAAAGAGGGAGGAAAAAAAACAAAGAGGGAGGAAAAAAAACAAAGAGGGAGGAAAAAAAACAAAGAGGGAGGAAAAAAGCCCAAAGAGGGAGGAAAAAAGCCAAAAGAGGGAGGAAAAAAAACAAAGAGGGAGGAAAAAAAACAAAGAGGGAGGAAAAAAAACCAAAGAGGGAGGAAAAAAACCCGAAGAGTGAAAAGATCCAAGCGGAGAAGGCGACGCTGGAGGAAAAGCAGCTGGAGGAGCCCCCGAACGGCTCCGGAGCCACCAAGGAAAAGCCAGAAAGGTTCATCTGGGGGGGTCGCGGCTGGGGTCACGTCATCCTGCTCTGGGTTTTTTGGGGGAAAAAAAGGGGTTTTGAGTGATTTCAGCATCCCATCCATGAGGGGAGGGAGGGGATCTGTCTTTGCTTTCCCCTTGGGGTGTTGGTTTGGGGTTTGAAGGTCGGTCCCGGTCGTTGTTGGGTCTGGGGGGGGGGGGGGAGGATTCGGGGTGAGAAACAGCTGCCGGGAGGTGAATTTTGGGGTGGTTTTCACACTTTCATTCACCCACCCGCTGGTTTAATTCCTCTTTTTGGAATTTTGCTGGGAAAAGCAGGTGGAAAAGCAGCGGCTGGTCGGGGGTTGAGCAGCACAACACGGGTCGTTCCGCCGTGTCGGGGCTTTATCACCAATTTCCAGGGGTTTTGGCCGCGGGTGACGCTTGTTTGCACCCAAAACTTGGGTCTGGAGGACGGATTCCTCGAGCTTCATCTTCCCAGTCGGAGCCGGATGGGATCTAAGGTCCCTTCCAACCCAACCCAAGGTTCCACGCTTGGTGGGTGGGTGGAAGGATGGAGAGAAGGTTGGATGGAAGGAAGGAAGGTTGGAAGGAAGGAAGTTTGGAAAGGTGGAAGGAAGGTTGGAAAGCTGGATGGAAGGAAGGTTGGAAAATTGGAAGGACGGAAGGAAGGAAGGTTGGATGGAAGGAAGGAAGTTTGGAAAGTTGGAAGAAAGGTTGGAAGGAAGGTCGGAAGGAAGGTTGGAAAGTTGGATGGAAGAAAGGAAGGAAGTTTGGAAAGTTGGAAGGAAGGTTGGAAGGAAGGAAGGTTTGAAGGAAGGAAGGTTGGAAGGAAGGAAGGTTGGAAGGAAGGAAGGTTGGAAGGAAGGTTGGAAAGTTGGATGGAAGGAAGGTTGGAAGGAAGGAAGGTTGGAAAGTTGGATGGAAGGAAGGAAGGAAGGAAGGAAGGTTGGAAGGAAGGAAGGTTGGAAGGAAGGAAGGTTGGAAGGAAGGTTGGAAAGTTGGATGGAAGGAAGGAAGGAAGTTTGGAAAGTTGGAAGGAAGGTTGGAAGGAAGGAAGGTTGGAAAGTTGGATGGAAGGAAGGTTGGAAGGAAGGAAGGTCAGAAGGAAGGTTGGAAAGTTGGATGGAAGGAAGGAAGTTTGGAAAGTTGGAAGGAAGGTTGGATGGAAGGAAGGAAGGTTGGAAGTTGGAAGAAAGGTTGGAAGGAAGGGAAGTTGGATGGAAGGAAGGTTGGAAGGAAGGTTGGAAAGTTGGAAGGAAGGTTGGAGGGAAGGAAGGAAGTTTGGAAAGTTGGAAGGAAGGTTGGAAGGAAGGAAGGAAGGTTGAATGGAAAGAAGGAAGGTTGGAAGGAAGGAAAGTTGGATGGAAGGAAGGTTGGAAAGTTGGAAGAAAGGTTGGAAGGAATGTTGGAAGGAAGGAAGGTTGGATAGAAGGAAAGACGTTTGGAAAGTTGGAAGGAAGGTTGGAAGGAAGGAAGGTTGGAAAGTTGGAAGGAAGGAAGGAAGGAATTTTAGAAGGTTGGAAAGTTGGAAGGAAGGTTGGAAGGAAGGAAGGTTGGAAAGTTGGAAGGAAGGAAGGAAGGAATTTTAGAAGGTTGGAAAGTTGGAAGGAAGGTTGGAAGGAAGGAAGGAATTTTAGAAGGTTGGAAAGTTGGAAGGAAGGAAGGAAGGTTGGAAGGAAGGAAAGTTGGATGGAAGGAAGGTTGGAAAGTTGGAGGGAAGGAAGGTTGGAAGGAATTTTAGAAGGTTGGAAAGTTGGAAGGAAGGTTGGAAGGAAAGTTGGATGGATGGTTGGATGTCTATGACCTAGATGGATCCATCCCAACATCTCGCTTCCATTCCCACCGTAATAATCAGAGAATTAATGGATTTAATCCATCTCCGTGAGGTTTCCTGTGAACGAACCGAGCGTTTTCTTTCACTATTTCGATTCAATGTGGTGGTTGCCCCCATTTTCTGATCTAAAAGAGGGTGCGAAGCCAACTTGGGGCTCGTTTGTAGGACAAGAATTCGGGTTTATCTGCTCCTTCGCCTTCCAGCGGCTCCGGCCGGGAGGGAGGTTGGTGCGGACGCCATGGCTTTCTCCCTCAAACCACGTCCTCGCACCTGGGACCTCGCCCTGGACTACGAGACCGTGAAGCAGTTTGAAGGTAACCAGAGAGGAGCCGAGAACCGGTTCCTGACGTCTCCTGGGCTGCATCAAGCTCTCCGTTTGTGGTCCTCTCCGTCTGGAGCTCCTCCAGCTCCACCTCCTGTCTTCCTGGCTTCTCCATCTCTTGGTTCTTCCATATCCAGCCTTGCCTGGGCATTCTCCGTGCCTTGACTCCTCCGTCTCCAGCACCTCCTGGAGATCCTTTATCTCTGACCTCCATCTCTTGGCTCCACTGTGTCCGAGATGGCCTGGTGATCTCCCTCTGACCTCTGTGTCTAACCTTGCCTGGAGATCCTCTATCGCCAATCTCCATCTCTTGGCTCCTCCATCTCCAACCTGGCCTGGAGCTCCTCCATCTCTTGCCTCCTCCATCTCTTGGTTTCTCCATCCACAACCTGGCCTGGAGCTCCTCCATCTCTTGCCTCCTCCATCTCCAACCTCCATCTCTTGGCTCCTCCATCTCTTGCCTCCTCCATCTCTTGCCTCCTCCATCTCCAACCTCCATCTCTTGGCTCCTCCATCTCTTGCCTCCTCCATCTCTTGCCTCCTCCATCTCCAACCTCCATCTCTTGCCTCCTCCATCTCCAACCTCCATCTCTTGGCTCCTCCATCTCTTGCCTCCTCCATCTCTTGCCTCCTCCATCTCCAACCTCCATCTCTTGGCTCCTCCATCTCCAACCTGGCCTGGAGCTCCTCCATCTCTTGGCTCCTCCATCTCTTGGCTCCTCCATCTCTTGCCTCCTCCATCTCCAACCTCCATCTCTTGGCTTCTCCATCTCCAACCTCCACCTCTTGGCTCCTCCATCTCCAACCTGCCCTGGAGCTCCTCCATCTCCTGGCTCCTCCATCTCCTGGCTCCTCCATCTCCTGGCTCCACCATCTCTTGGCTCCTCCACCTCTTGGCTCCTCCATCTCCTGGCTCCTCCATCTCCTGGCTCCACCATCTCTTGGCTCCTCCACCTCTTGGCTCCTCCATCTCCAACCTGCCCTGGAGCTCCTCCATCTCTTGGCTCCTCCATCTCCTGGCTCCTCCATCTCCTGGCTCCACCATCTCTTGGCTCCTCCACCTCTTGGCTCCTCCATCTCCTGGCTCCTCCACCTCTTGGCTCCTCCATCTCCTGGCTCCTCCACCTCTTGGCTCCACCATCTCTTGGCTCCTCCACCTCTTGGCTCCTCCATCTCCAACCTGCCCTGGAGCTCCTCCATCTCTTGGCTCCTCCATCTCCTGGCTCCACCATCTCCTGGCTCCTCCACCTCTTGGCTCCTCCATCTCCTGGCTCCTCCATCTCCTGGCTCCTCCACCTCTTGGCTCCTCCATCTCCTGGCTCCTCCACCTCTTGGCTCCTCCATCTCCTGGCTCCTCCATCTCCTGGCTCCACCATCTCTTGGCTCCTCCACCTCTTGGCTCCTCCATCTCCAACCTGCCCTGGAGCTCCTCCATCTCTTGGCTCCTCCATCTCCTGGCTCCTCCATCTCCTGGCTCCACCATCTCTTGGCTCCTCCACCTCTTGGCTCCTCCATCTCCTGGCTCCTCCACCTCTTGGCTCCTCCATCTCCTGGCTCCTCCACCTCTTGGCTCCACCATCTCTTGGCTCCTCCACCTCTTGGCTCCTCCATCTCCAACCTGCCCTGGAGCTCCTCCATCTCTTGGCTCCTCCATCTCCTGGCTCCTCCATCTCCTGGCTCCACCATCTCCTGGCTCCTCCACCTCTTGGCTCCTCCATCTCCTGGCTCCTCCATCTCCTGGCTCCTCCACCTCTTGGCTCCTCCATCTCCTGGCTCCTCCACCTCTTGGCTCCTCCATCTCCTGGCTCCTCCACCTCTTGGCTCCTCCATCTCCTGGCTCCTCCATCTCCTGGCTCCTCCATCCCCAACCTCACCTCCCTTCCCTTTCTCCTTCAAAAGTGACGTTGAAGGAGACACCGGGGACTTGCATCCCCTACACTCAGCTTTGGTTTCCAATTCCTTCTCCATCTTTTCAGTGGACGTGACCCTGGACCCGGCCACCGCAGGCCCCGAGGTTCTCCTCTCTGAGAACCTCAAAGAAGCCACGTGGGGCCGAGCCAACAGCCGGTGGCCCGAGGCTCCGGGCCGCTTCGACACGGACCCGTGCGTGGTGGCCACCGAGGGCTTCACCTCGGGCCGCCACTACTGGGAGGTGGAAGCCGCCGGCCGCTTCTGGGCCGTGGGGGTGGCCCAGGAATCTCTCCAGAGGAGAGGCCGCGTCCTCTTCCAACCCAACGCGTCCCTCTGGGCCTTGCAGAAGTACGACGAGCTCTGCGTGGCCCTGACGGCTCCTTCCAACACCTACGTCCCCTTCCTCGATGGAGACATCGGCGTCTTCCTGGACTACGAGGTGGGGCAAGTCTCCTTCTACGCCGTCGGCACCCGCCGGCGCCTCTTCACCTTCCGCGTGGCCTCCTTCGGCGGAGAGAAGGTCTTCCCCTACTTCGCGGTGCTCCTCTCCACCATCAAGCTGTCTCCCAAGGGTTGAGGTGGGGATCCTGGTCAGGAACGCTCCCGGAGGTTCCTCAGCTCCTTCCTGGAGCCGTTTCCACCACAGAGGTTCCTCAGCTCCTTCCTGGAGTCGTTTCCACCACAGACGGAGGTTCCTCAGCTCCTTCCTGGAGTCGTTTCCACCTCAGACAGAGGTTCCTCAGCTCCTTCTTGGAGCCGTTTCCACCTCAGACAGAGGTTCCTCAGCTCCTTCTTGGAGCCGTTTCCACCTCAGACAGAGGTTCCTCAGCTCCTTCCTGGAGTCGTTTCCACCTCAGACAGAGGTTCCTCAGCTCCTTCTTGGAGCCGTTTCCACCTCAGACAGAGGTTCCTCAGCTCCTTCCTGGAGTCGTTTCCACCTCAGACAGAGGTTCCTCAGCTCCTTCTTGGAGCCGTTTCCACCTCAGACAGAGGTTCCTCAGCTCCTTCCTGGAGCCGTTTCCACCTCAGACAGAGGTTCCTCAGCTCCTTCTTGGAGCCGTTTCCACCTCAGACAGAGGTTCCTCAGCTCCTTCTTGGAGCCGTTTCCACCTCAGACAGAGGTTCCTCAGCTCCTTCCTGGAGTCGTTTCCACCTCAGACAGAGGTTCCTCAGCTCCTTCTTGGAGCCGTTTCCACCTCAGACAGAGGTTCCTCAGCTCCTTCTTGGAGCCGTTTCCACCACAGACAGAGGTTCCTCAGCTTCATCCTGGAGCCGTTTCCACCACAGACAGAGGTTCCTCAGCTTCATCCTGGAGCCGTTTCCACCACAGACAGAGGTTCCTCAGCGTCTTCCTGGAGCCATTTCCACCTCAGATGGAGGTTCCTCAGCTCCTTCCCGGAGCTCCGTTTTGGGTTCCACCTGAAAGGGTTTGGCTCCAAGGGCTGGGCTCATTGTTCAACGAACCCAAAGCTCGTTAGCGGTGCCGGGACGGGTTTGAGGAGGAAAACTGGGACGTTCCACCCCAATTTAAACATCTTCGGTTTGATGGAGCTCGTGTTAATTCTGGTGGCTGACTCCTTGTGTCCCCCCTCCGGCCCCCCACGAGACCTCAAAGCCTTCCTGACCCCCCAAAACCCCTCAGGGCTGGCCCAGACCCCCACATTCCCCCATGGCTACCTCGCACGGAGCCCCAAAGGTTGCCCTCGTCCCCCAAAAAAGCCTCTTTGACTCCAAGAACGTCGTGTGAGACCCAGGAAGGAGCTGAAGGACCCAGGGAGGGTCTGGAGAACAAGTTTGAGGGACCTGGGGGTTGTTTAGCCTGGAGGAGGCTGAGGGGAGATCTCGTCGCTCTCTCCAACTCCCTGAGAGGAGCTTGTGGAGAGGAGGGAGCTGGGATCTTCTCCCAAGGGCCAGGGGACAGGACGAGAGGGAATGGCCTCCAGCTCCACCAGAGCGTTTAGGTTGGGTATGAGGAGGAATTTCTTCACTGGAAAGGGTCTCAGGAAAGGGTCTCAGGCCCTGGAACAGCTGCCTGGGGAGTGAGTGGAGTCCCCCATCCCTGGAGGGGTTTAAAAAACGGGTGGATGAGGTGCTCAGGGACGTGATTTAGTGAGAGGTAGGAGCGGTTGGACTTATTGACCTAAGAGGCCTCCTCCAACCAAGTGGATCCATGATTCTTTCCCTTCCCCCTCTATGGTCATCAGGCCCTCTATGGTCATCAGTCCTCCAAGCACCCGGAAGTGCTCCTCTGCCCCCCGCCGCTAGGGTGCCGCTCAGTCCTCCGAGCCCTTTCTCTATGGGCCCCGGCGCCATCTTCTTTGCGCGCCTGCGCCTCGCGGCTTCCGCGTCGCCGCTCGCCTCCCGCGGCGGGGCCGGGGGATGACGGCGTTTGCCGGGGGCGGGGAGGGGGGTTCCCTCCTCCGGCCCCGCGGGGAGTTGGAGGGAGTGGGGAGGAGGGGAAGGGGTGTGGAACGGGGTGAAGGGCGGGGCCCCGGCCGGGAGGCGCGGCGCTGATTGGCGGTGTCATGGCGGCGCCTGCGCCCTCCACTTCCGGTCCTGCGCGCGGCGGCGGCGGCGGCGGCGAACGGCGAGAGGAGGCGGTGAGGGCGGGGACGGGGCGGGGAGCGGGGGGGGGGGGGGGGGAACCCGGGGGAACCGGAACCGGGAAGTGGCGGGGGGGGGGGGGGAAATCCGGGACCGGGAAAAGGGGGAGAACCGGGACCGGGAGGGCGGGGCCGGGGGAACCGGCACGAGGCGGGGGGGGGGGGGGGGAAGGGGAAACCGGAACAGATGTGGAGGGGGAAAAGGGAGGTGAGGGGCAATAAAGGAGGAGGAACCGATAGAGGGGGGAGAGTAGGGAGGGGGGCGCAATAACGGGAGGGACAATAAGAGAAGGGGGGGTGATAAAGGGGGCAATAAGGGGGGGCAGTAGGGGGTTAGTGGGGGTGTAATGGGGGGCAATAAGGCATAAGGGGGGTAATAAGGTGTTAAGGGGGCAGTAAGGGGTTAATAGGTGTTAAGGGGGGCAATAAGGGATAAGAGGGGGTAAGAAGGGGTTAATGGGGGTGTAATGGGGGATGTTAAGGGGCAGTAAGGGGTTAATGGGGGTGTAATGGGGGTTAAGGGGGCCAGTAAGGCATAAGAGGGGGGTAATAAGGGGTTAATGGAGGTGTTAAGGGGGCAGTAAGGGCGTAATGGGGGTGTAATGGGGTTAAGGGGGACAATAAGGCATAAGAGGGGGGTAAAAAGGGGTTAATGGGGGTGTTAAGGGGGCTGTAAGGGGTTATTGGGGTGTAATGGGGGTTAAGGGGGCAGTAAGGCATAAGAGGGGGGTAAAAGGGGTTAATGGAGGTGTTAAGGGGCAGTAAGGGGGTAATGGGGGTGTAATGGGGTTAAGGAGGGCAGTAAGGCATAAGAGGGGGGTAAAAAGGGGTTAATGGGGGTGTTAAGGGGCAGTAAGGGTTATTGGGGGTGTAATGGGGGTTAAGGGGGACAATAAGGCATAAGAGGGGGGTAATAAGGGGTTAATGAGGGTGTTAAGGGGCAGTAAGGGGTTATTGGGGGTGTAATGGGGTTAAGGGGGACAATAAGGCATAAGAGGGGGGTAATAAGGGGTTAATGAGGGTGTTAAGGGCAGTAAGGGGTTATTGGGGGTGTAATGGGGGTTAAGGGGGACAATAAGGCATAAGAGGGGGTAAAAAGGGGTTAATGAGGGTGTTAAGGGGCAGTAAGGGGTTAATGGGGGTGTAATGGGGGTTAAGGGGGGCAATAAGGCATAAGAGGGGGGGTAAAAAGGGGTTAATGAGGGTGTTAAGGGGCAGTAAGGGGTTAATGGGGGTGTAATGGGGGTTAAGGGGGGCAATAAGGCATAAGAGGGGGTAAAAAGGGGTTAATGAGGGTGTTAAGGGGCAGTAAGGGGTTAATGGGGGTGTAATGGGGGTTAAGGGGGGCAATAAGGCATAAGAGGGGGGTAATAAAGAGTTAATGAGGGTGTTAAGGGGCAGTAAGGGGTTATTGGGGGTGTAATGGGGGTTAAGGGGGGCAATAAGGCATAAGAGGGGGGTAATAAGGGGTTAATGGGGGTGTTAAGGGGCAGTAAGGGGTTAATGGGGGTGTAATGGGGGTTAAGGGGGGCAATAATGCATAAGAGGGGGGTAAAAAGGGGTTAATGGGGGTGTTAAGGGGGGCAATAAGGGGTTAATGGGGGTGTAATGGGGTTCAAGGGGGGCAATAAGGGGTTAAGGGGGGTTAAAGGGGCAGGAAGGGTTAAGGGGGCAATAGGAGGTTAATGGGGGCAATAAGGGGGTGTAAGGGGGCAATAAGGGGGGGCAATAGGGGGTTAAGGGGGGGCAACAAGGGTCCAGGGGGGCAATAGGAGTTAAAGGGGGTTAATGGGGTACAGGGGCAATAAGGGGGGCAGTGGGGCAAAAGGGGGGGGGCTATAGGGGAGCGAGAGGGGTTTAATGGGAGGGAGAGGGAAGGGGGGGACAGGGAAAGGGGGGCCTGGGGGGCAAATGTTGGGGTGCGGGGGGGGGGGTTTGGGGTGCCCGTGTTGAGTTTTTTTGGGGTGCTGATCCCCCCTCCTCCCGCAGGAGCCCCCCTCCCCTCGCCCTGCTGGGGGGTCCCCCCACTATCGGGGCGCTCCCCGCCATGGCCACCCCCCTCCCCGCCGAGGGCGTCATCGTGCTGGATGAGGACGAGGACGTGGGGACCCCCGCGCCCCCTCCTCCCAACGGGGGCCCCCCCGAAAGCCCGGGGCCCCCCCCAAAACCCGGGGCCCCCCCAGGCCGAGCCCAGAGTTGGCGCCTACAAGGAGGACAACGAGCGGCTCTTCGGAGAGGTGGGACTAGGGGGGGGGGGGGGAGCCCCAAATTTGAGAGCGTCACCTCTGTTTTGGGGTGGGGGGGATCATGTCCTTTTGGGGGGTGTCAACTCTTCTGGGAGGCCCCTTCTTTTAGGAGGGCCCCCCAACTTCTTTGTGTCTCGCACCGTCTCCATCTCTCCTTGATCTCCGTGTCCCCCTCAACGTCTCCGTGTCCCCCTCAACGTCTCCGTGTCCCCCTCAACATCTCCGTGTCCCCCTCAACATCTCCATGTCCCCCCTCAACATCTCCGTGTCCCCCCTCAACATCTCCATGTCCCCCTCAACGTCTCCTTGTCCCCCCTCAACGTCTCCGTGTCCCCCTCAACGTCTCCATGTCCCCCTCAACATCTCCATGTCCCCCCTCAACGTCTCCATGTCCCCCCTCAACATCTCCGTGTCCCCCTCAACGTCTCCGTGTCCCCCTCAACATCTCCATGTCCCCCTCAACGTCTCCGTGTCCCCCTCAACATCTCCATGTCCCCCCTCAACATCTCCGTGTCCCCCTCAACATCTCCGTGTCCCCCCTCAACGTCTCCATGTCCTCCTCACGTCTCCATGTCCCCCCTCAACATCTCCATGTCCCCCTCAACGTCTCCATGTCCCCCCTCAACGTCTCCGTGTCCCCCTCAACGTCTCCGTGTCCCCCTCAACGTCTCCATGTCCCCCCTCAACGTCTCCGTGTCCCCCTCAACGTCTCCGTGTCCCCCTCAACATCTCCATGTCCCCCTCAACATCTCCGTGTCCCCCTCAACATCTCCATGTCCCCCCTCAACGTCTCCATGTCCCCCCTCAACGTCTCCGTGTCCCCCCTCAACATCTCCGTGTCCCCCTCAACATATCCATGTCCCCCTCAACATCTCCGTGTCCCCCTCAAGATCTCCGTGTCCCCCCTCAACGTCTCCGTGTCCCCCTCAACATCTCCATGTCCCCCTCAACGTCTCCGTGTCCCCCTCAACATCTCCATGTCCCCCTCAACGTCTCCGTGTCCCCCTCAACGTCTCCGTGTTCCCCCTCAACGTCTCCGTGTCCCCTCAACAATCTCCATGTCCCCCCTCAACATCTCCATGTCCCCCTCAACATCTCCATGTCCCCCCTCAACGTCTCCGTGTCCCCCCTCAACATCTCCATGTCCCCCCTCAAGATCTCTGTGTCCCCCTCAAGATCTCGTGTCCCCCTCAACATCTCCATGTCCCCCTCAACGTCTCCGTGTCCCCCTCAACGTCTCCATGTCCCCCTCACATCTCCATGTCCCCCCTCAACGTCTCCGTGTCCCCCTCAACGTCTCCGTGTCCCCCTCAACATCTCCATGTCCCCCTCAACATCTCCGTGTCCCCCTCAACATCTCCATGTCCCTCTCAACGTCTCCTTGTCCCCCTCAACGTCTCCGTGTCCCCCTCAAGATCTCCGTGTCCCCCTCAACGTCTCCGTGTCCCCCTCAACATCTCCATGTCCCCCCTCAACGTCTCCGTGTCCCCCTCAACATCTCCATGTCCCCCTCAACATCTCCGTGTCCCCCTCAAGATCTCCGTGTCCCCCCTCAACGTCTCCGTGTCCCCCTCAACATCTCCATGTCCCCCTCAACATCTCCGTGTCCCCCTCAAGATCTCCGTGTCCCCCCTCAACGTCTCCGTGTCCCCCTCAACATCTCCGTGTCCCCCTCAACATCTCCATGTCCCCCCTCAACATCTCCGTGTCCCCCCTCAACATCTCCGTGTCCCCCCTCAACATCTCCATGTCCCCCTCAACGTCTCCATGTCCCCCCTCAACATCTCCATGTCCCCCTCAACGTCTCCATGTCCCCCCTCAACGTCTCCGTGTCCCCCTCAACGTCTCCATGTCCCCCCTCAACGTCTCCGTGTCCCCTCAACGTCTCCGTGTCCCCCTCAACATCTCCATGTCCCCCTCAACATCTCCGTGTCCCCCTCAACATCTCCATGTCCCCCCTCAACGTCTCCATGTCCCCCTCAACGTCTCCGTGTCCCCCCTCAACATCTCCGTGTCCCCCTCAACATATCCATGTCCCCCCTCAACATCTCCGTGTCCCCCTCAAGATCTCCGTGTCCCCCCTCAACGTCTCCGTGTCCCCCTCAACATCTCCATGTCCCCCCTCAACGTCTCCGTGTCCCCCTCAACATCTCCATGTCCCCCTCAACGTCTCCGTGTCCCCCTCAACGTCTCCGTGTTCCCCCCTCAACGTCTCCGTGTCCCCCTCAACATCTCCATGTCCCCCCTCAACATCTCCATGTCCCCCCTCAACGTCTCCGTGTCCCCCCTCAACGTCTCCATGTCCCCCTCAACATCTCCGTGTCCCCCCTCAACATCTCCATGTCCCCCCTCAAGATCTCTGTGTCCCCCTCAAGATCTCCGTGTCCCCCCTCAACGTCTCCGTGTCCCCCTCAACATCTCCATGTCCCCCCTCAACGTCTCCGTGTCCCCCTCAACATCTCCATGTCCCCCCTCAACGTCTCCGTGTCCCCCTCAACGTCTCCGTGTCCCCCTCAACATCTCCATGTCCCCCCTCAACATCTCCGTGTCCCCCTCAACATCTCCATGTCCCCCTCAACGTCTCCTTGTCCCCCCTCAACGTCTCCGTGTCCCCCTCAACGTCTCCATGTCCCCCTCAACGTCTCCATGTCCCCCCTCAACATCTCCGTGTCCCCCTCAACGTCTCCGTGTCCCCCTCAACGTCTCCGTGTCCCCCTCAACATCTCCATGTCCCCCCTCAACATCTCCGTGTCCCCCTCAACATCTCCGTGTCCCCCCTCAACATCTCCATGTCCCCCTCAACGTCTCCATGTCCCCCCTCAACATCTCCATGTCCCCCTCAACGTCTCCATGTCCCCCCTCAACGTCTCCGTGTCCCCCTCAACGTCTCCGTGTCCCCCTCAACATCTCCATGTCCCCCTCAACATCTCCGTGTCCCCCTCAACATCTCCATGTCCCCCCTCAACGTCTCCATGTCCCCCCTCAACGTCTCCGTGTCCCCCCTCAACATCTCCGTGTCCCCCTCAACATATCCATGTCCCCCCTCAACATCTCCGTGTCCCCCTCAAGATCTCCGTGTCCCCCCTCAACGTCTCCGTGTCCCCCTCAACATCTCCATGTCCCCCTCAACATCTCCGTGTCCCCCTCAAGATCTCCGTGTCCCCCCTCAACGTCTCCGTGTCCCCCCTCAACGTCTCCATGTCCCCCCTCAACGTCTCCGTGTCCCCCCTCAACATCTCCATGTCCCCCCTCAACATCTCCGTGTCCCCCTCAACATCTCCATGTCCCCCCTCAACATCTCCGTGTCCCCCCTCAACATCTCCGTGTCCCCCTCAACATATCCATGTCCCCCCTCAACATCTCCGTGTCCCCCTCAAGATCTCCGTGTCCCCCTCAAGGTCTCCATGTCCCCCCTCAACGTCTCCGTGTCCCCCCTCAACGTCTCCATGTCCCCCTCAACATCTCCATGTCCCCCCTCAACGTCTCCATGTCCCCCTCAACGTCTCCGTGTCCCCCCTCAACGTCTCCGTGTCCCCCTCAACATCTCCATGTCCCCCCTCAACGTCTCCGTGTCCCCCCTCAACATCTCCTTGTCCCCTCAGCCCTCCCTGTCCCCTCAACCCCTCCGTGTCCCCTCAACCCCTCCGCGTCCCCTCAACGCCTCCACGTCCCCTCAACGCCTCCCTGTCCCCTCAACACTTCCTTGTCCCCTCAGCCCCTCCCTGTCCCCTCAACGCTTCCTTGTCCCCTCAACGTCTCCCTGTCCCCTCAACCCCTCCATGTCCCCTCAACGCTTCCTTGTCCCCTCAATCCCTCCGTGTCCCCTCAACCCCTCCATGTCCCCTCAACCCCTCCCTGTCCCCTCAGCCCCTCCCTGTCCCCTCAACCCCTCCACGTCCCCTCAGCCCCTCCGTGTCCCCTCAAACATCTCCCTGTCCCCTCAGCCCCTTCCTGTCCCCTCAACCCCTCCGTGTCCCCTCAAACATCTCCCTGTCCCCTCAACATCTCCCTGTCCCCTCAGCCCCTCCCTGTCCCCTCAACACCTCCGTGTCCCCTCAACCCGTCCATGTCCCCTCAACATCTCCACGTCCCCTCAGCCCCTCCGTGTCCCCTTAGCCCCTCCCTGTCCCCTCAATGCCTCTGTGTCCCCTCAACCCCTCCGTGTCCCCTCAACATCTCCCTGTCCCCTCAACCCCTCCGTGTCCCCTCAACCCCTCCGTGTCCCCTCAAACATCTCCCTGTCCCCTCAACATCTCCCTGTCCCCTCAGCCCCTCCCTGTCCCCTCAACCCGTCCATGTCCCCTCAACATCTCCACGTCCCCTCAACCCCTCCATGTCCACTCAACGCCTCCACGTCCCCTCAACATCTCCCTGTCCCCTCAACGCCTCCCTGTCCCCTCAACGCCTCCCTGTCCCCTCAACCCCTCCCTGTCCCCTCAGCCCCTCCGTGTCCCCTCAACGCCTCCGCGTCCCCGTTCTCTCATCCCTCACCCTGGTCTCCTCCGCCCCGGCAGTTCCTGGAGCTGTGCACGCGGCTGACGGAGGAGCACCCCGAAGTCATCCCTTTCCTCTCCGGTCGCCACCAAAAAGCCAGCCCGGAGTTCTTATCCTCGGCCGAATTCCGCAACATCTTGAGCCGCTGCCTGAACCGCGTCCGCGCTCATCGCAACAAGGTCTACGTCTACATCAACGAGCTCTGCACGGTCCTCAAGGCCCACACCCTGCGCCGCAAGCTGGCTCTGACCTCCGCTCCTCCCACCTCGGCCTCTCCCGCCTCCCCGTCTCCGTCCCAACCCGCGTCCTCCCCGCCGCCCACGTCTCCTTCGGCTTCTTCTCGCCCTCCCGGCGGCTCCAAGCGTCAGATCCGCTACCTGGAGAACCTTCTCCGCGTCTACATGGGCGAGATCCAGCGCTTGCAGGAGCGGGAGTTGGACCTGGCCGAGCTGGACAGCGAGGACTCCTCGTACCTCCAGGAGAGTCGCCTCAAGAGGAAAATGATGCGGATCTTCGAGCGTCTCTGCGAGCTGAAGTGTTGCAGCAGCCTCACGGGCCGCGTCATCGAGCAGCGAATCCCCTATCGCGGCACCCGCTACCCCGAGGTCAATCGCCGCATCGAGCGCTTCATCAACCGCCCCGAGGCCTTCCCCGACTACGCCGACATCCTCAAGGTCATCCAGAAAGCCAGCGCGCGCCACGGCCTGGGCCTGGCCCAGCGGCAGATGGAGAACATGGCCCAGGACGCCTTCCGCGAGGTGGGCAACCGCCTGCAGGAGCGGCGCCACCTCGACCTCGTCTACAACTTCGGGAGCCACCTGACGGATCAGTATCGGCCGGGTGAGGGCCAGGAGGTCACCGCGGGGGGGAAAGTGGAGCTCGTGGAGTGGAGGTGGAGTTCCTGGAGTGGTGGTGGAGCTCGTGGAGTGGAGGTGGAGTTCCTGGAGTGGTGGTGGAGCTCGTGGAGTGGAGGTGGAGTTCCTGGAGTGGTGGTGGAGCTCGTGGAGTGGAGGTGGAGTTCCTGGAGTGGTGGTGGAGCTCGTGGAGTGGAGGTGGAGCTCGTGGAGTGGAGGTGGAGCTCGTGGAGTGGAGGTGGAGTTCCTGGAGTGGTGGTAGAGGTCGTGGAGTGGAGGTGGAGCTCCTGGAGTGGAGGGGGAGCTCCTGGAGTGGTGGTGGAGCTCGTGGAGTGGAGGTGGAGCTCCTGGAGTGGTGGTGGAGGTCGTGGAGTGGAGGGGGAGCTCATGGGGTGGTGGTGGAGCTCATGGAGTGGAGGGGGAGCTCATGGGGTGGAGGTGGAGCTCGTGGAGTGGAGGGGGAGCTCATGGGGTGGTGGTGGAGCTCATGGAGTGGAGGGGGAGCTCATGGGGTGGTGGTGGAGGTCGTGGAGTGGAGGGGGAGCTCCTGGAGTGGTGGTGGAGCTCATGGAGTGGAGGGGGAGCTCATGGGGTGGAGGTGGAGCTCGTGGAGTGGAGGGGGAGCTCCTGGAGTGGTGGTGGAGCTCATGGGGTGGAGGTGGAGCTCGTGGAGTGGAGGTGGAGCTCCTAGAGTGGTGGTGGAGCTCGTGGAGTGGAGGTGGAGCTCATGGGGTGGTGGTGGAGGTCGTGGAGTGGAGGTGGAGCTCCTAGAGTGGTGGTGGAGGTCGTGGGGTGCAGGTGGAGCTCCTAGAGTGGTGGTGGAGCTCGTGGAGTGGAGGTGGAGCTCATGGGATGGTGGTGGAGCTCATGGATGGGATGGAGGTGGAGCTCATGGGATGGAGGTGGAGCTCATGGATGGGATGGAGGTGGAGCTCATGGGGTGGAGATGGAGCTCATGGAAGGGATGGAGATGGAGCTCATGGATGGGATGGAGGTGGAGCTCATGGAAGGGATGGAGATGGAGCTCATGGGGTGGAGATGGAGCTCATGGAAGGGATGGAGGTGGAGCTCATGGAGTGGTGGTGGAGCTCGTGGAGTGGAGGGGGAGCTCATGGGGTGGAGGTGGAGCTCGTGGAGTGGAGGGGGAGCTCCTGGAGTGGTGGTGGAGCTCATGGGTGGAGGTGGAGCTCGTGGAGTGGAGGTGGAGCTCCTAGAGTGGTGGTGGAAGTCGTGGAGTGGAGGTGGAGCTCATGGAGTGGAGGTGGAGCTCATGGGGTGGTGGTGGAGGTCGTGGAGTGGAGGTGGAGCTCCCTAGAGTGGTGGTGGAGGTCGTGGGGTGCAGGTGGAGCTCCTAGAGTGGTGGTGGAGCTCGTGGAGTGGAGGTGGAGCTCATGGGATGGTGGTGGAGCTCATGGATGGGATGGAGGTGGAGCTCATGGGGTGGAGATGGAGCTCATGGAAGGGGATGGAGGTGGAGCTCATGGATGGGATGGAGGTGGAGCTCATGGAAGGGATGGAGGTGGAGCTCATGGATGGGATGGAGGTGGAGCTCATGGGATGGAGGTGGAGCTCATGGATGGGATGGAGGTGGAGCTCATGGGGTGGAGATGGAGCTCATGGAAGGGATGGAGATGGAGCTCATGGATGGGATGGAGGTGGAGCTCATGGAAGGGATGGAGATGGAGCTCATGGGGTGGAGATGGAGCTCATGGAAGGGATGGAGGTGGAGCTTAAGTAAGGGATGGAGGTGGAGCTCATGGGATGGAGATGGAGCTCATGGATGGGATGGAGGTGGAGCTTAAGGAAGGGATGGAGGTGGAACTCATGGGATGGAGGTGGAGCTCATGGGATGGAGGTGGAGCTCATGGATGGGATGGAGGTGGAGCTCATGGGATGGAGGTGGAACTCATGGAAGGGATGGAGGTGGAGCTCATGGGATGGAGGTGGAGCTCATGGATGGGATGGAGGTGGAGCTCATGGGATGGAGGTGGAGCTCATGGAAGGGATGGAGGTGGAGCTCATGGAAGGGATGGAGGTGGAGCTCATGGAAGGGATGGAGGTGGAGCTCATGGGATGGAGGTGGAGCTCATGGATGGGATGGAGGTGGAGCTCATGGGATGGAGGTGGAGCTCATGGAAGGGATGGAGGTGGAGCTCATGGAAGGGATGGAGGTGGAGCTCATGGAAGGGATGGAGGTGGAGCTCATGGGATGGAGGTGGAGCTCATGGATGGGATGGAGGTGGAGCTCATGGGATGGAGGTGGAGCTCATGGATGGGATGGAGGTGGAGCTCATGGATGGGATGGAGGTGGAGCTCATGGGATGGAGGTGGAGCTCATGGATGGGATGGAGGTGGAGCTCATGGAAGGGATGGAGGTGGAGCTCATGGGATGGAGGTGGAGCTCATGGATGGGATGGAGGTGGAGCTCATGGGATGGAGGTGGAGCTCATGGATGGGATGGAGGTGGAGCTCATGGAAGGGATGGAGGTGGAGCTCATGGGATGGAGGTGGAGCTCATGGATGGGATGGAGGTGGAGCTCATGGGATGGAGGTGGAGCTCATGGATGGGATGGAGGTGGAGCTCATGGATGGGATGGAGGTGGAGCTCATGGAAGGGATGGAGGTGGAGCTCATGGGATGGAGGTGGAGCTCATGGATGGGATGGAGGTGGAGCTCATGGAAGGGATGGAGGTCGAGCTCAAGGAAGGGATGGAGGTGGAGCTCATGGGATGGAGGTGGAGCTCACGGGGTGGAGGTGGAGCTCATGATGGGGTGGAGGTGGAGCTCACGGAAGGGTGGTAGAGCTCGTGAGGTGGAGATGGAGCTTTTGGAAGGATGATGGGAGCAGTGGATGGTGCTTGAGGTCCTGGAGATGTGGTGAACCTCCTGGGAGATTCTGGACGTCATGGAGGGTTCTGGAGCTCCTGGAGGGTTGATAGAGCTCCTGAGGTCATAATGGAGCCGGTTGAGGGTTCTGGAGCTCCTGGAGGGTTGATGGAGCTCCTGAGGTGATGATTGAGCTGGTTGAGGGTTCTGGAGCTCCTAGAGAAGTGATGGAGCTCCTGGGGTGACGTTGGAGCCGGTTGAGGGTTCTGGAGCTCCTGGAGGGTTGATAGAGCTCCTGAGGTCATGATGGAGCTGGTTGAGGGTTCTGGAGCTCCTGGAGGGTTGATGGAGCTCCTGAGGTCATGATGGAGGCGGTTGAGGGTTCTGGAGCTCCTGGAGGGTTGATGGAGCTCCTGAGGTCATGATGGAGGCGGTTGAGGGTTCTGGAGCTCCTGGAGGGTTGATGGAGCTCCTGAGGTCATGATGGAGGCGGTTGAGGGTTCTGGAGCTCCTGGAGGGTTGATGGAGCTCCTGAGGTCATGATGGAGGCGGTTGAGGGTTCTGGAGCTCCTGGAGGGTTGATGGAGCTCCTGAGGTCATGATGGAGGCGGTTGAGGGTTCTGGAGCTCCTGGAGGGTTGATGGAGCTCCTGAGGTCATGATGGAGGCGGTTGAGGGTTCTGGAGCTCCTGGAGGGTTGATGGAGCTCCTGAGGTGATGATTGAGCTGGTTGAGGGTTCTGGAGCTCCTAGAGGGATGATGAAACTCCTAGAGGGTTTTGATGGAGCTCTTGGGGTGATGATGGAGCCGGTTGAGGGTCCTGGGTTTCCTAGATGGTGGATGGAGGGGCGACGGGTCTCCTAAGAGGGGTGATGATGGAACCGGTTGCAGGTTCTGGAGCTCCTGGGTTGGTTCTGGATCCCCTGTCCATCTCCGTGTGGGTTTGTGGCGGTTCCCGCAGGGACAGACCCGGCGCTGGTGGACCCGGCGCTGGCCAAGCGCCTGCGGAAGAACCGGACGGTGGCTCTGACGCGGCTGGACGACGTCATCTCGCACTTCGCCAAACTGCAGGACGAGGGCGAGGAGCAGGAACGGAGGCGAAAGAGAGCGGCTCGCCAGCCCCCGGCCACCCCCACCAGGAGCACCGTGAGCGACGGGGACGAGGGCACCTCGGGGACCTTGGGGAACCACCCTCAGCCCCCACCTCGTGTCCCCAAGGGACAGGGATGAGGAAACCTCGGGGACCTCAGGGACCTTGGGGACCTCTCTCAACCCTTACCTCGACTCCCCCAGGGGACGGGGATGAAGGGACCTTGGGGACCATCCTCAGCCCCCTCCTTGACTCCCCCAGGAGACGGGGACGAGGGGACCTCGGGGACCACCCTCAGCACCCCCTTCGGCTGCCCCAGGGGACCTCGGGGACAATGGGACCTTTAGGACGACCCTCAGCCCCCACCTCCTGTCCCCAAGGGACAGAGATGAGGAAACCTTGGGGACCTCAGGGACCTCCCTCAGCACCCCCCTTGACTCCCCCAGGGGACAGGGACGAGGGGACCTCGGGGACCACCCTCAGCACCCCCCTCGACTCCCCCAGGGGACCTCGGGGACGATGGGACCTTGGGGACGACCCTCAGCCCCCACCTCGTGTCCCCAAGGGACAGGGATGAGGAAACCTTGGGGACCTCAGGGACCTCCCTCAGCATCCCCCTTGACTCCCCCAGGGGACGGGGACAAGGGGACCTTGGGGACCACCCTCAGCACCCCCCTCGACTCCCCCAGGGGACCTCGGGGACGATGGGACCTTGGGGACGACCCTCAGCCCCCACCTCGTGTTCCCAAGGAACAGGGATGAGGAAACCTCGGGGACCTCAGGGACCTCGGGGATCTCCCTCAGGACCCCCTTGACTCCCTCAGGGGACAGGGACAAGGGGACCTTGGGGACCATCCTCAGCCCCCACCTGGACTACCCCAGGGGACGGGGACGAGGGGACCTCGGGGACCACCCTCAGCACCCCCCTCGACTCCCCCAGGGGACCTCGGGGACGATGGGACCTTGGGGACCATCCTCAGCCCCCACTTCGTGTTCCCAGGGGACAGGGACGAGGGCACCTCGGGGACCTTGGGGAACCACCCTCAGCCCCCACCTCGTGTCCCCAAGGGACAGGGATGAGGAAACCTCGGGGACCTCAGGGACCTTGGGGACCTCTCTCAACCCTTACCTCGACTCCCCCAGGGGACGGGGATGAAGGGACCTTGGGGACCATCCTCAGCCCCCTCCTTGACTCCCCCAGGAGACGGGGACGAGGGGACCTCGGGGACCACCCTCAGCACCCCCTTCGGCTGCCCCAGGGGACCTCGGGGACAATGGGACCTTGGGGACGACCCTCAGCCCCCACCTCGTGTCCCCAAGGGACAGAGATGAGGAAACCTTGGGGACCTCAGGGACCTCCCTCAGCACCCCCCTTGACTCCCCCAGGAGACGGGGACGAGGGGACCTCGGGGACCACCCTCAGCACCCCCCTCGACTCCCCCAGGGGACCTCGGGGACGATGGGACCTTGGGGACGACCCTCAGCCCCCACCTCGTGTTCCCAAGGAACAGGGATGAGGAAACCTCGGGGACCTCAGGGACCTCGGGGATCTCCCTCAGGACCCCCCTTGACTCCCTCAGGGGACAGGGACAAGGGGACCTTGGGGACCATCCTCAGCCCCCACCTGGACTACCCCAGGGGACGGGGACGAGGGGACCTCGGGGACCACCCTCAGCACCCCCCTCGACTCCCCCAGGGGACCTCGGGGATGATGGGACCTTGGGGACAACCCTCAGCCCCCACTTCGTGTTCCCAGGGGACAGGGATGAGGGGACCTCAGGGACCTCGGGGACCTCCCTCAGCACCCCCCTTGACTCCCCCAGGGCCCCAGGGGACGGGGACGAGGGGACCTCGGGGACCTCCCTTAGCCCCACCCCGACTCTCCCAGGGGACCTCGGGGACGATGGGACCTTGGGGACCATCCTCAGCCCCCACTTCGTGTTCCCAGGGGACAGGGATGAGGGGACCTCAGGGACCTCGGGGACCTCTTTCAACACCCCCCCTTGACTCCCCCAGGGGACGGGGACAAGGGCACCTCGGGGACCACCCTCAGCGCCCCCCTTCGACTCCCCCAGGGGATGGGGACCTCGGGGACCTCAGGGACCTCGGGGACCACCCTCAGCACCCCCTTTGACTCCCCCAGGGGATGGGGACAAGGGGACCTCAGGGACCTCGGGGACCACCCTCAGCACCCCCTTTGACTCCCCCAGGGGATGGGGACGAGGGGACCTCAGGGACCTTGGGGACCACCCTCAGCGCCCCCCTTCGACTCCCCCAGGGGATGGGGACAAGGGGACCTCAGGGACCTCGGGGACCACCCTCAGCACCCCCTTCGACTCCCCCAGGGGATGGGGACAAGGGGACCTCAGGGACCTCAGGGACCTCGGGGACCACCCTCAGCGCCCCCTTCGACTCCCCCAGGGGATGGGGACAAGGGGACCTCAGGGACCTCAGGGACCTCGGGGACCACCCTCAGCGCCACCTTCGACTCCCCCAGGGGATGGGGACAAGGGGACCTCAGGGACCTCAGGGACCTCGGGGACCACCCTCAGCGCCCACCTTCGACTCCCCCAGGGCCGCCACAACGACGAGGAGGAGGTTGAGGAGGAAGAGGAGGAAGAGGACGAGGAGTCGGAGGAGGAGGAGGAAGAGGAGGACGAAGGCTCTTCCGAGGGCAGCCGGGGCAAAGGCGACGAGGAGGAAGAGGAGGAGGAGGAGGAGGAGGAGGAGGGCAGCGAAGCGGCGCCCGCACAGGGTGGGGACCACAGCGAGCCCCTATGGACCCCGGGAGAGCCCCTATAGAATCCTAGGGAGGCCTTAGAGCCCCCTATAGAGCTTCTCTTAGCCCCCCATAGAGCCCCTTTGGCCCCTTATAGAGCCCTTCTAGGGTCCTTCTAGCCCCTATGGAGGCCCCGTAGCCCCTATAGAGCCCCTGTAACCCCCCATAGCCCCCTATAACCCCCCATAGAGCTCCTGTATCCCCCCATAGAACCCCTCTAGCCCCCATAGAGCCCCTCTAGCCCCTTATAGAGCCCCTCTAGAGCCCCCTAGCCCCCTATAGAGCTTCTCTAGCCCCCCATAGAGCCCCTTTGGCCCCTTATAGAGCCCTTCTAGAGCCCTTCTAGCCCCTATGGAGGCCCCGTAGCCCCTATAGAGCCCCTGTAGCCCCCCATAGCCCCCTATAACCCCCCATAGAGCCCCTGTATCCCCCCATAGAACCCCTCTAGCCCCCATAGAGCCCCTCTAGCCCCTTACAGAGCCCCTCTAGAGCCCCCTAGCCCCCTATAGAGCTTCTCTAGCCCCCCATAGAGCCCCTTTGGCCCCTTATAGAGCCCTTCTAGGGTCCTTCTAGCCCCTATGGAGGCCCCGTAGCCCCTATAGAACCCCTGTAGCCCCCCATAGCCCCCTATAACCCCCCATAGAGCTCCTGTATCCCCCCATAGAACCCCTCTAGCCCCCATAGAGCCCCTCTAGCCCCTTATAGAGCCCCTCTAGAGCCCCCTAGCCCCCTATAGAGCTTCTCTGACCCCCCATAGAGCTCCTCGAGCTCCTTATAGAGCCCTTCTAGGGTCCTTCTAGCCCCTATGGAGGCCCCGTAGCCCCTATAGAGCCCCTGTAACCCCCCATAGCCTCCTATAACCCCCCATAGAGCTCCTGTATCCCCCCCTAGAACCCCTCTAGCCCCCATAGAGCCCCTCTAGCCCCTTATAGAGCCCCTCTAGAGCCCCCGTAGCCCTCTATAGAGCTTCTCTGTCCCCCCATAGAGCTCCTCGAGCTCCTTATAGAGCCCTTCTAGGGTCCTTCTAGCCCCTATGGAGGCCCCATAGCCCCTATAGAGCCCCTGTAACCCCCCATAGCCCCCTATAACCCCCCATAGAGCTCCTGTATCCCCCCATAGAACCCCTATAGCCCCCCATAGAGCCCCTCTAGCCCCTTATAGAGCCCCTCTAGCCCCTTATAGAGCCCCTCTAGAGCCCCCGTAGCCCCCTATAGAGCTTCTCTGTCCCCCCATAGAGCCCCTTTGGCCCCTTATAGAGCCCTTCTAGAGCCCTTCTAGCCCCTATGGAGGCCCCATAGCCCCTATAGAGCCCCTGTAGCCCCCCATAGCCCCCTATAACCCCCCATAGAGCTCCTGTATCCCCCCATAGAGCCCCTCTAGCCCCTTATAGAGCCCCTCTAGAGCCCCCTAGCCCCCTATAGAGCTTCTCTGTCCCCTCATAGAGCTCCTCGAGCTCCTCATAGAGCCCTTCTAGGGTCCTTCTAGCCCCTATGGAGGCCCCGTAGCCCCTATAGAGCCCCTGTAAACCCCCATAGCCCCCTATAACCCCCCATAGAGCCCCAGTATCCCCCCCATTGAACCCCTCTAGCCCCCATAGAGCCCCTCTAGCCCCTTATAGAGCCCCTCTAGAGCCCCCTAGCTCCCTATAGAGCTTCTCTGTCCCCCCATAGAGCTCCTCGAGCTCCTTATAGAGCCCTTCTAGGGTCCTTCTAGCCCCTATGGAGGCCCCATAGCCCCTATAGAGCCCCTGTAACCCCCCATAGCCCCCTATAACCCCCCATAGAGCTCCTGTATCCCCCCATAGAACCCCTATAGCCCCCCATAGAGCCCCTCTAGCCCCTATGGAGGCCCCGTAGCCCCCATAGAGCCCCTGTAGCCCCCCATAGAGCCCCTGTATCCCCCCCATTGAACCCCTCTAGTCCCCATAGAGCCCCTCTAGCCCCTTATAGAGCCCCTCTAGAGCCCCCTAGCCCCCTATAGAGCTTCTCTGTCCCCCCATAGAGCTCCTCGAGCTCCTTATAGAGCCCTTCTAGAGCCCTTCTAGCCCCTATGGAGGCCCTGTAGCCCCTATAGAGCCCCTGTAGCTCCCCATAGAGCCCCTGTAGCCCCCCATAGAGCCCCTCTAGCCCCCATAGAGCCCCTCTAGCCTCTTATAGAGCCCCTCTAGAGCCCCCGTAGCCCCCTATAGAGCTTCTGTGTCCCCCATAGAGCTTCTCGAGCTCCTTATAGAGCCCTTCTAGGGTCCTTCTAGCCCCTATGGAGGCCCCGTAGCCCCTATAGAACCCCTGTAGCCCCCCATAGCCCCCTATAACCCCCCATAGAGCCCCAGTATCCCCCCATAGAACCCCTCTAGCCCCCATAGAGCCCCTCTAGCCCCTTATAGAGCCCCTCTAGAGCCCCCTAGCCCCCTATAGAGCTTCTCTGTCCCCCCATAGAGCTCCTCGAGCTCCTTATAGAGCCCTTCTAGGGTCCTTCTAGCCCCTATGGAGGCCCCATAGCCCCTATAGAACCCCTGTAGCCCCCCATAGCCCCCTATAACCCCCCCATAGAGCCCCTGTATCCCCCCATAGAACCTCTCTAGCCCCCATAGAGCCCCTCTAGCCCATTATAGAGCCTCCGTAGCCCCCTATAGAGCTTCTCTGTCCCCCCATAGAGCTCCTCCAGCCCCCATAGAGCTCCTCTAGCTCCTTATAGAGCCCTTCTAGGGTCCTTCTAGCCCCTATGGAGGCCCCGTAGACACTATAGAACCCCTGTAGCCCCCCATAGCCCCCTATAACCCCCCATAGACCCCCAGTATCCACCCCATTGAACCCCTCTAACCCCCATAGAACCCCTCTAACCCCCATAGAGCCCCTCTAGCCCCTATGGAGTCCCCGTAGCCCCTATAGAACCCCTGTAGCCCCCCATAGCCCCCTATAACCCCCCATAGAGCCCCAGTATCCACCCCATTGAACCCCTCTAACCCCTATAGAACCCCTCTAGCCCCTATGGAGGCCCCGTAGCCCCCCAATAGAGCCCCTCTAGCCCCCATAGAGCCCCTCTAGCCCCCACAGAGCCCCTCTAGAGCCCACGTAGCCCCCTCTAGAACCCCCATAGGCCCCTCTAGCCCCCTGTAGATCCCCCATAGCCCCTATAGATCCTGTCTCTCCTCCCCCTCCCTACAGACACGGCCCCCCCCGCAGACTCGGAGCTGTTTGTGCTGGAGATCGAGGCGGCGCTGGACCCGGACGAGACGCCTCCCTCATCGCCGGGGGGGTCCGAGGCCACCCCCAAAGCTGCCGCCCCCCCCTCTCCCCGGGCTCCCCCCGCCTCGCCTCCAGCCCCCCCCTCACCCGTCTCCTCCCGGACTCTGCCGGACGGGACCCCCCCCTCACCCTTGGGACCCCCCCCCTCCTCCTCCTCCTCCTCCTCCTCCTCCTCCTCCTCACAAAGCAGGGAAGAGACCGCCCCCCCCTTTCCTCTCGGAGACCCCCCCCGGGGGGGGGGTGGCAGGCAGGGAGAGGGAGGAGGAGGAGGGGGGGTGCGAGGAAGAGGTGGGGGGGGAGGGCGGCACCACCATCAGCTCCACCAGCTTCAACGGCAGCGCCGGGGCGGGGGGCGACCCCGCCGAGCCCCCCCACAAACGGAGCCGGAGGGAGATGCCGGGGGGGGGCAGGTACGGGGCTGGGGGGGAGGAACTGAGGGGTTTGGGGGAGATCTGGGGGGTGTCGGAGGGGCTTGGGTGTTCTCGGGTTGGGGCTAAAGGGGTTTGGGGGGGGCCTGAGGGGGTTTGGAGATGCTGGGGGGGCAGTCTGAGGGGATTGGGGGGGGTCTAGAGGTGCTGGGGCGGGGCTGAAGGGGTTTGAGGGGGTCTGGGGGGGTTTGGGGGCGATCTTGAGGGGTTTGGGGGGGGTCTGGGCGGCTTTGGGGGTTCGAGGAGGGGGCTGAGGGGATTTAGATGCTGGGGGGCAGCCTGAGGGGTTTGGGGGGGGTGCTGAAGGGGTTTGAGGGGGTCTGTGTGGTGCTGAGGGGGTTGGGGGGGTGTCTGGGAGGGTTTGGGGGTTCTGGGGGGGTGCTAAGAGGGTTTGGGGGGGGCCTGATGGGGTTTGGAGATGCTGGGGGGCAGCCTGAGGGGTTTAGGGGGGCTGGAGGTGCTGAGGGTGGGGGCTGAAGGGGTTTGAGGGGGTCTGCGGGGTGCTGAGGGGGTTTGGGGGCGATCTTGAGTGGGTTGGGGGGGTCTGGGAGGGTTTGGGGGTTCTGGGGGGGTGCTAAGGGGGTTTAGGGGGGGCCTGATGGGGTTTGGAGATGCTGGGGGGCAGCCTGAGGGGTTTGGGGGGGCTGGAGGTGCTGAGGGTGGGGGCTGAAGGGGTTTGAGGGGGTCTGCGGGGTGCTGAGGGGGTTGGGGGGGTCTGGGAGGGTTTGGGGGTTCTGGGGGGGTGCTAAGGGGGTTTGGGGGTGGCTGATGGGGTTTGGAGATGCTGGGGGCAGCCTGAGGGATTGGGGGGGGGGTGTCTGGGGATGCTGGTGGGGTCCTTAGGGGGTTTGGGGGGGATCTAAGGATTGGGGGGGGGTTAAAGAGGTTTGAGGGGCTCTGGGGGTACTGGGGGGGGGCTAAGGGGTTTGGGGGTTGCTGGGGGAGGCTGAGGGGGATTTGGGGGGGGGAATGGGGGTAAGAGGGGGCATCCTGAGGGGGTTTGGGGGTGCAGGGTGGATGTAGGGAGGGTTCTAACACATTGGGGGGGGTAAATTTTTTTTTTTGGGGGGGGGGGGGGGCTCCAGTGCCTCAAAGGGGGGTTCAGGGGGTTGGAATGGGGTCTGGGGGTGACTTTCCACCCCCCCCTCCCAGCAAGGTGCACAGCGCAGGCTCCGAGGAGGAGGAGGAGGAAGAGGGGAAAGTGGGGGGGCCATGCGGGGGGCCCCCTCTGGGCCTGCGCCCCCCGCTCCGGCTCAGCCCCCTCCCCGACTCGACACGTGCCGACTCCCCGGGGGGGGACCTGGTCACCAGCTCCCAGGGGAGCCCCCGGCGGCCCCCCCGCACCCTCAAAGTGAGTAGGGGGGTGCTGCTCGCTTTGGGGGGGATCCCTGTGCCATGAGGGGGTCCCTGTCCTGTTTAGGGGGGGGGCCCTGTGCCAGGGGTGGTCCCTGTCCTGTTTAGGGGGGGGTCCCAGTGCCATGTGGGGGGTCCTTTTCCTGTTTGGGGGGGGTCCCAGTGCCATGTGGGGGGTCTTGTTATGTTTAGGGGGGGGTCCCTGTCCTGTTGGGGGGGGGTCCCAGTGCCATGTGGGGTGTCCTTGTCCTGTTTGGGGGTGTCCCAGTGCCATGTGAGGGGTCCCTGTCCTGTTTGGGGGGGTCCCAGTGCCATGTGGGGGGTCCCTGTCCTGTTTTGGGGGGGGTCCCAGTGCCATATGGGGGGTCTTGTCCTATTTGAGGGGGGGTCCCTGTGCCATGGGGGAGGTCCCTGTCCTGTTTAGGGGGGTCCCAGTGCCATGTGGAGGGTCCCTGTCCTGTTTGGGGGGTCCCTGTGTCGTGGGGGGGGTCCTGTCCTATTTGGGGGGGTCCCTTTGCCTTTAGGGGGGTCCCTGTGCCCCTTTAACCCCTTCCTTTCCACCCCCCCCAGACCAGCGTGGCGACGCAGTGCGACCCGGTGGAGATCATCGTGCTCTCTGACTCGGAGTGACCCCCACTTTGTGGCTAGCCACGCCCCCTTGCGGCTAGCCACGCCCTCCCGGGCTAGCCACGCCCCTTTCAGGCTGGCTACGCCCCCTGACTTGCTCCCTCCCTTCCCTTTTGGACTGGACCCCCCCCTAGTTTGTGGCTAGCCATGCCTCCTTTTGGGCTAGCCACAGCCTCCTTTGGACTGGCCACACTCCCTTTTGGACTGGCCACGCCCCCTGACCTAATGCCCCTTTCCCTTTCGGACTGGCCACCCCCACTTTGGAGCTAGCCACGCTAGCCGCAGCCCCTTTTTCTGCGGGCCATGCTGCATTTTGGACTGGCCACACTCCCTTTCGGACTGGCCACACCCTGCCTGGACTGACTGCCCTGGTGGCTACATCCCCTTTGGGGCTAGCCACGCCCCCTTCAGACTGGCCACTGGGCTGGCTGTGACCCTTTTTGGGCTAGCCACACCCCCTGACTGCACCCTATCTCTGACTGGCCACCCCCTGTTCTTACTAGCCAGCCTCCGTTTGTGGGTAGCTACGCCCCTTTCTGATTGGCCACGCCCCTTTGGGACTAGCCACATCCAGCTTGGGACTGGCCACCACCCTTTCAGGTTGGCTATGGCCCCCATTTAGGGGTAGCCACACCCTTTTTTCAGTGGCCACGCCCTCCTTGGGGCTAGCCACCTCCCCCTTTGGGCTAGCCACGCCCTCTATGGGACTGGCCACCCCGCTTTGGGGCTAGCCCCATCCCCCCTTGGACTGGCCCCGCTCCCCTTTGGGGGTTTGGCCACGCCCCCTTTGGGGGGTTTGGTCACGCCCCCTCCTACTGGCCCCCTCCCCGCTCTGATTGGCCGCAGGTTCATCCAATAAAGGCGCCGGTTTTTATGGCCCCGCCCTATTCCGGAGCGATGGCCCCGCCCACCGGGGGCGTGGCTTGGGGTCCCCTTGGGCGGGGGACCGGAAGCAGCCCCTTCAATGGGGGGGGGGGGGGGGGGGACTAGAGGGGGTGGATTAAAGGGGGGAGAATGGGGGTGTCCTATGGAGGGGGGACACTAGGGGTTGGGGGGGACCTTGATGGGGCTGCCCTTGGTGGGGGGGCACCTAAAAGGGGGGGGGCTTTAATGGGGGCTGTCCTTAGGGGGGTGCTTTAAGAGGGGGGGAACCTTCAAGGAGGGGCTTAATAGGGGCTGCCCTTTGGGGGGGGCTTTAAGAGGGGGTATACACCTTCAAAGGGGGGTTTTAATAGGGGCTGCCCTTTGGGGGGGGCTTTAAGAGGGGGTACACACCTTCAAAGGGGGGTTTTAATAGGGGCTGCCCTTTGGGGGGGGGCTTTAAGAGGGGGTACACACCTTCAAAGGGGGGTTTAATAGGGGCTGCCCTTGGGGGGGGCTTTAAGAGGGGGTACACACCTTCAAAGGGGGGTTTCTAATAGGGGCTGCCCTTTGGGGGGGGCTTTAAGAGGGGGTACACACCTTCAAAGGGGGGTTTCTAATAGGGCTGCCTTTGGGGGGGGCTTTAAGAGGGGGTACACACCTTCAAAGGGGGTTTTTTAATAGGGGCTGCCCTTTGGGGGGGGGGCTTTAAGAGGGGGTACACACCTTCAAGGGGGGTTTCTAATAGGGCTGCCCTTTGGGGGGGGCTTTAAGAGGGGGTACACACCTTCAAAGGGGGGTTTCTAATAGGGCTGCCCTTTGGGGGGGGCTTTAAGAGGGGGTACACACCTTCAAAGGGGGGTTTCTAATAGGGGCTGCCCTTTGGGGGGGGCTTTAAGAGGGGGTACACACCTTCAGAGGGAGGTTTCTAATAGGGGCTGCCCTTTGGGGGGGGGCTTTAAGAGGGGGTACACTCCTTCAAAGGGGGGGTTTAATAGGGGCTGCCCTTTGGGGGGGCTTTAAGAGGGGGTACACACCTTCAAAGGGGGGTTTCTAATAGGGGCTTGCTCTTTGGGGGGGGCTTTAAGAGGGGGTACACACCTTCAAAGGGGGGTTTCTAATAGGGGCTGCCCTTTGGGGGGGGCTTTAAGAGGGGGTACACACCTTCAAAGGGGGGTTTCTAATAGGGGCTGCCCTTTGGGGGGGCTTTAAGAGGGGGTACACACCTTCAAAGGGGGTTTCTAATAGGGGCTGCCTTTGGGGGGGGGCTTTAAGAGGGGGTACACACTTCAAAGGGGGTTCTAATAGGGGCTGCCCTTGGGGGGGGCTTTAAGAGGGGGTACACACCTTCAAAGGGGGGTTTTAATAGGGGCTGCCCTTTGGGGGGGCTTTTAAGAGGGGGTACCCAACCTTCAAAGGGCGGTTTCTAATAGGGGCTGCCTTGGGGGGGCTTAAGAGGGGTACACACCTTCAAAGGGGGGTTTCTAATAGGGGCTGCCCTATGGGGGGGGGGGCTTTAAGAGGGGGTACACACCTTCAAAGGGGGGTTTTTTAATAGGGGCTGCCCTTTCCGGGGTTAGGGGGGGGAGGCTTTAATGGGGCTGCCCTTTAGGGGGGCTGTAAGGAGGGGACC